>CATQJL010000112.1:65565999-65832513 GCA_958299035.1 Cylicocyclus nassatus
AAGCAGTGGTATCAACGCAGAGTACTATAACTTCTAAAGCGAGAATAAAGTAGTTGTTTTGCAAGACTCGGAGTAAAAATCACGATTTCATGTTTTCACAACAAAGATGTATGAGTCTTATCAATGCAAGGTCATAGGTGGAAAAAATGAGGTTATGCAGGGTACATAAAGCTTACTCTAACGACTAGACCACTAAGTTATTCTATGTATTTTTTAACTTGAAAAAATTCTTTAGTTAGTCTTTAATTAGAGTATTTATATAGTGAGCTTAGCAAACATTAAACGTACCTAATCTTCTTATATATAAAGCTGAATGTCTGTTTGTATGTATGTATGTCTGTATGTATGTCTGTACGTATGTTCCGAATAGAAAATTCCATTTCTGAACCGATCCGGACCAACTTGGCACACATACACTTCGGGCCCCCGACGGGTGTCATAGGCTACTTTTCGTCATCGATCGATATCGATTTTATCGATTTTTATCGATTTTTTTGCTGAGTTCACCTACGGGGCTGGGAGTTGGCACAGGGGGGTAATCGAGCATGGGGATTCCGAATACAATATTGGTTTTCAGGATTATCGATTACTTTTATCGATTTTATCGATTTTTTGCAAAGTTTGAGCTACGGGGCTGAGAGTTGGCACAGGGGGTAATCGAGCATGGGGATTCCGAATACAATATTGGTTTTCAGGATTATCGATTATTTTTATCGATTTTATTGATTTTTTGCAAAGTTTGAGCTACGGGGCTGGGAGTTCGCACAGGGGGGGAAGTGAGCATGGGGATTCCGAATACAATATTAGTTTTCAGAATTATCGATTACTTTTATCGATTTTATCGATTTTTTGCAAAGTTTGAGCTACGGGGCTGGGAGTTGGCACAGGGGGTAATCGAGCATGGGGATTCCGAATACAATATTGGTTTTCAGGATTATCGATTATTTTTATCGATTTTATCGATTTTTTTGCAAAGTTTGAGCTACGGGGCTGGGAGTTCGTACAGGGGGGTAATCGAGCATGGGGATTCCGAATACAATATTGGTTTTCGGGATTATCGATTACTTTTATCGATTTTATCGATTTTTTTGCAAAGTTTGAGCTAGGGGACTGGAATTTGGCACAGGGGGGTAATCGAGCATGCTGATCACCCCCAAGGGGGATGATCAGCATGCTCGATTACACCCCTGTGCCAAATTCCAGTCCCCTAGCTCAAATTTTCAAAAAATCGATGAAATCGATAAAAGTAATGGACGATCTTAAAAACTAATATTGTATTCGTAATCTGCATGCTCGATTACCCCCCTGTGCAAACTCCCAGCCCCGCAGGTCAAACTTTACAAAAAAAATCGATAAAATCGATAAAAGTAATGGACGATCCTGAAAACTAATATTGTGTTCGTAATCAGCATGCTCGATTACCCCCCGTGCAAAATCCCAGCCTCGCATGTCAAAATTTACAAATATCGATAAAATCAATAAAAGTAATCGATAATTCTGAAAACTAATATTGTATTCGGAATCCCCATGCTCACTTCCCCCCCCCCTGTGCCAACTCCTAGCCCTGTAGGTGAACTCTGCAAAAAAATCGATAAAAATTGGTAAAATCGACATCGATCGATAACGAAAAGTGGACTGTGACACCCGCCGGGGCCCGAAGTGTATGTGTGCCAAGTTTGGTCCGGATACGGCGGAGCCGGGTAAGCCAGCTAGTGCACAATAAAAATAATATCTTCAAAATTCCTATGCCCTCTTTTTTTTCATATGGTCATACTACAAAAATTATTTTTTAGTACTCTAATCTGAACATATTTAGTTGAGCCACTTTAGTTTGATTACGTATCAAATGATCTACTGGGCGAGCATACTTGTGAACTGAGGTCTATACGCATCTACATGCCCGGGGGGAGGGGGGGAGGCGATTTGAGAGGGGATGCGCCATATCTTGTTACTTATTTATATTATTCTTTTTCTATTTGTCCTATGAATGTTCACATGTCCTTAAATCTAAGTATAGATGACAGGACATTGCAAGCTGAGAATCTCACTGTTTTGTATCCTGGGGATCCCCGGAAAATCATCTCACACCTTTAAATAACTTTTTTCTCATAAATTGGATGAAAATGCAGTAAAATTGTATCGGGGATGTACTATGGCACTGCTAAACATGTTTATGATAGAAAAGTAAAATTAGGACATTGAAATTAACGGTGAACCGCCGTTCGCGAGCTCGGGTTTATAGAAAAATGTCCTGCCTGCACATGCATATGGATTGTGCGATTGCTTTGCCGAAAGTATCCCCAGCAGTGTCAAAGTAGATCCTCGCAACTTTACGACGTCTTCATCCACTTTTTGAAAGGTAGGTGACTTTGAAAACATATGGTGGTTTCTGGGGGATCCCTAGGGGATCGCACGAATCAGTGGAAATCTCAGCTTGTATTGCAATGTTCAACTCTCCATTATATTCAAGTATCAACGACTATCTCGCGTACGCCACTGTATCAGGGCATAAGAACCTTTAGAAGATAGACGGAAGAGAACGGATACAGCTTAGATTAGCGAAATATGACGCGCCTTCTCTCATTCTCAGATCTCCTCTCTGCTCCAGCAAGGATGTGCGTGCTATGGGCCTAAGATTTGATTGAGGAAACACATATCACAAAAATCTTTCCAACCTTATTCGCTGAGCTTGAGCTTGAGCTTTGTTAAACAATAACTGCTATCTGAGTTATTGGGCTTGGTGTTCGCCAGATCAAAACCCTTAGTTGCACATGTACTTATTCAAAACTAAATTGTTTACTGTAACAACTCGGCTGAATATAATAATGATGGTAACATCAAACTTATGATCACAAAGAGGTCATAGAAAATTGAAACATAGTAGCATAAATATATGTTTGTTGAAAGCAGTATCGTTAGGGCTGAATGATGCATTCATCTTTATACAAATTGTCAGGGCAAATATAACCTAACCTTGCTGCACGCTAGAGTTGAACCTTGATGGGTTATGTTCGGGTTCGTTAATGATCGGCTGATTTCCCGCGGTAAATCCTTTCAGGTCCTCGAGGTGGTTTTGTTGAGGACCAAGCGGACCCTGAGGGTAAACCTTACTTTTGAATATAGGGTTCACTCTCAGGGTTTGTTGGAGATAACCACCACAGGTTAGGTTGGTATTCTATTTAAGTAGCGGTATGAATTTGGCATCAAACTTTGGCTATCCTAGTCCATGCCGTCTCTGCCCAAGGCGTATACAGTTTTGGTACTGTTTATACAACGAACATTTCCCATCCTCGCTTCTAGTGTCTGTATATTCATTTTTCAAAACAAAATGCTTAATTCGTATAAAGCAATGCAGAGTTCTCAGTTTGTCTACAAATCACAGAGTTAGAATGATGGAAACAAATGTGTGGCAGATAGTAGAGGGGTTGCAGGTTTTTATGGAAGTCCAACAGAAATCTCGCTCGTTTTTAATCTGACCGCGATCTTGTGTAATTCTTTATGAGGCTTTATCACATTTCTTAAATTAGCATCTTGTTTTATCATCATTCCACAGTCTCAAATACTTGCCTTGGGCGCATGTAGCGAAGGTGTTTAAATATGGCTAGCAAAAGTAAACTCATTGATTAGGGATCTACCGGACTTCGCCAACGCTTAAAATGTGTGCGGCGGCAAGTAAGGCTTTCTTGCATGCAACGTTTGGCATGGGACATCAATGTTGACCCGACTATTAAACATAACTTCTAAAGCGAGAATAAAGTAGTTGTTTTGCAAGACTCGGAGTAAAAATCACGATTTCATGTTTTCACAACAAAGATGTATGAGTCTTATCAATGCAAGGTCATAGGTGGAAAAAATGAGGTTATGCAGGGTACATAAAGCTTACTCTAACGACTAGACCACTAAGTTATTCTATGTATTTTTTAACTTGAAAAAATTCTTTAGTTAGTCTTTAATTAGAGTATTTATATAGTGAGCTTAGCAAACATTAAACGTACCTAATCTTCTTATATATAAAGCTGAATGTCTGTTTGTATGTATGTATGTCTGTATGTATGTCTGTACGTATGTTCCGAATAGAAAATTCCATTTCTGAACCGATCCGGACCAACTTGGCACACATACACTTCGGGCCCCGACGGGTGTCATAGGCTACTTTTCGTCATCGATCGATATCGATTTTATCGATTTTTATCGATTTTTTTGCTGAGTTCACCTACGGGGCTGGGAGTTGGCACAGGGGGGTAATCGAGCATGGGGATTCCGAATACAATATTGGTTTTCAGGATTATCGATTACTTTTATCGATTTTATCGATTTTTTGCAAAGTTTGAGCTACGGGGCTGAGAGTTGGCACAGGGGGTAATCGAGCATGGGGATTCCGAATACAATATTGGTTTTCAGGATTATCGATTATTTTTATCGATTTTATCGATTTTTTGCAAAGTTTGAGCTACGGGGCTGGAAGTTCGCACAGGGGGGGAAGTGAGCATGGGGATTCCGAATACAATATTAGTTTTCAGAATTATCGATTACTTTTATCGATTTTATCGATTTTTTGCAAAGTTTGAGCTACGGGGCTGGGAGTTGGCACAGGGGGTAATCGAGCATGGGGATTCCGAATACAATATTGGTTTTCAGGATTATCGATTATTTTTATCGATTTTATCGATTTTTTTGCAAAGTTTGAGCTACGGGGCTGGGAGTTCGCACAGGGGGGTAATCGAGCATGGGGATTCCGAATACAATATTGGTTTTCGGGATTATCGATTACTTTTATCGATTTTATCGATTTTTTTGCAAAGTTTGAGCTAGGGGACTGGAATTTGGCACAGGGGGGTAATCGAGCATGCTGATCACCCCCAAGGGGGATGATCAGCATGCTCGATTACACCCCTGTGCCAAATTCCAGTCCCCTAGCTCAAACTTTGCAAAAAAATCGATGAAATCGATAAAAGTAATGGACGATCTTGAAAACTAATATTGTATTCGTAATCTGCATGCTCGATTACCCCCCTGTGCAAACTCCCAGCCCCGCAGGTCAAACTTTACAAAAAAAATCGATAAAATCGATAAAAGTAATGGACGATCCTGAAAACTAATATTGTGTTCGTAATCAGCATGCTCGATTACCCCCCGTGCAAAATCCCAGCCTCGCATGTCAAAATTTACAAATATCGATAAAATCAATAAAAGTAATCGATAATTCTGAAAACTAATATTGTATTCGGAATCCCCATGCTCACTTCCCCCCCCTGTGCCAACTCCTAGCCCTGTAGGTGAACTCTGCAAAAAAATCGATAAAAATTGGTAAAATCGACATCGATCGATAACGAAAAGTGGACTGTGACACCCGCCGGGGCCCGAAGTGTATGTGTGCCAAGTTTGGTCCGGATACGGCGGAGCCGGGTAAGCCAGCTAGTGCACAATAAAAATAATATCTTCAAAATTCCTATGCCCTCTTTTTTTTCATATGGTCATACTACAAAAATTATTTTTTAGTACTCTAATCTGAACATATTTAGTTGAGCCACTTTAGTTTGATTACGTATCAAATGATCTACTGGGCGAGCATATTTGTGAACTGAGGTCTATACGCATCTACATGCCCGGGGGGAGGGGGGAGGCGATTTGAGAGGGGATGCGCCATATCTTGTTACTTATTTATATTATTCTTTTTCTATTTGTCCTATGAATGTTCACATGTCCTTAAATCTAAGTGTAGATGACAGGACATTGCAAGCTGAGAATCTCACTGTTTTGTATCCTGGGGATCCCCGGAAAATCATCTCACACCTTTAAATAACTTTTTTCTCATAAATTGGATGAAAATGCAGTAAAATTGTATCGGGGATGTACTATGGCACTGCTAAACATGTTTATGATAGAAAAGTAAAATTAGGACATTGAAATTAACGGTGAACCGCCGTTCGCGAGCTCGGGTTTATAGAAAAATGTCCTGCCTGCACATGCATATGGATTGTGCGATTGCTTTGCCGAAAGTATCCCCAGCAGTGTCAAAGTAGATCCTCGCAACTTTGCGACGTCTTCATCCACTTTTTGAAAGGTAGGTGACTTTGAAAACATATGGTGGTTTCTGGGGGATCCCTAGGGGATCGCACGAATCAGTGGAAATCTCAGCTTGTATTGCAATGTTCAACTCTCCATTATATTCAAGTATCAACGACTATCTCGCGTACGCCACTGTATCAGGGCATAAGAACCTTTAGAAGATAGACGGAAGAGAACGGATACAGCTTAGATTAGCGAAATATGACGCGCCTTCTCTCATTCTCAGATCTCCTCTCTGCTCCAGCAAGGATGTGCGTGCTATGGGCCTAAGATTTGATTGAGGAAACACATATCACAAAAATCTTTCCAACCTTATTCGCTGAGCTTGAGCTTGAGCTTTGTTAAACAATAACTGCTATCTGAGTTATTGGGCTTGGTGTTCGCCAGATCAAAACCCTTAGTTGCACATGTACTTATTCAAAACTAAATTGTTTACTGTAACAACTCGGCTGAATATAATAATGATGGTAACATCAAACTTATGATCACAAAGAGGTCATAGAAAATTGAAACATAGTAGCATAAATATATGTTTGTTGAAAGCAGTATCGTTAGGGCTGAATGATGCATTCATCTTTATACAAATTGTCAGGGCAAATATAACCTAACCTTGCTGCACGCTAGAGTTGAACCTTGATGGGTTATGTTCGGGTTCGTTAATGATCGGCTGATTTCCCGCGGTAAATCCTTTCAGGTCCTCGAGGTGGTTTTGTTGAGGACCAAGCGGACCCTGAGGGTAAACCTTACTTTTGAATATAGGGTTCACTCTCAGGGTTTGTTGGAGATAACCACCACAGGTTAGGTTGGTATTCTATTTAAGTAGCGGTATGAATTTGGCATCAAACTTTGGCTATCCTAGTCCATGCCGTCTCTGCCCAAGGCGTATACAGTTTTGGTACTGTTTATACAACGAACATTTCCCATCCTCGCTTCTAGTGTCTGTATATTCATTTTTCAAAACAAAATGCTTAATTCGTATAAAGCAATGCAGAGTTCTCAGTTTGTCTACAAATCACAGAGTTAGAATGATGGAAACAAATGTGTGGCAGATAGTAGAGGGGTTGCAGGTTTTTATGGAAGTCCAACAGAAATCTCGCTCGTTTTTAATCTGACCGCGATCTTGTGTAATTCTTTATGAGGCTTTATCACATTTCTTAAATTAGCATCTTGTTTTATCATCATTCCACAGTCTCAAATACTTGCCTTGGGCGCATGTAGCGAAGGTGTTTAAATATGGCTAGCAAAAGTAAACTCATTGATTAGGGATCTACCGGACTTCGCCAACGCTTAAAATGTGTGCGGCGGCAAGTAAGGCTTTCTTGCATGCAACGTTTGGCATGGGACATCAATGTTGACCCGACTATTAAACATAACTTCTAAAGCGAGAATAAAGTAGTTGTTTTGCAAGACTCGGAGTAAAAATCACGATTTCATGTTTTCACAACAAAGATGTATGAGTCTTATCAATGCAAGGTCATAGGTGGAAAAAATGAGGTTATGCAGGGTACATAAAGCTTACTCTAACGACTAGACCACTAAGTTATTCTATGTATTTTTTAACTTGAAAAAATTCTTTAGTTAGTCTTTAATTAGAGTATTTATATAGTGAGCTTAGCAAACATTAAACGTACCTAATCTTCTTATATATAAAGCTGAATGTCTGTTTGTATGTATGTATGTCTGTATGTATGTCTGTACGTATGTTCCGAATAGAAAATTCCATTTCTGAACCGATCCGGACCAACTTGGCACACATACACTTCGGGCCCCGACGGGTGTCATAGGCTACTTTTCGTCATCGATCGATATCGATTTTATCGATTTTTATCGATTTTTTTGCTGAGTTCACCTACGGGGCTGGGAGTTGGCACAGGGGGGTAATCGAGCATGGGGATTCCGAATACAATATTGGTTTTCAGGATTATCGATTACTTTTATCGATTTTATCGATTTTTTGCAAAGTTTGAGCTACGGGGCTGAGAGTTGGCACAGGGGGTAATCGAGCATGGGGATTCCGAATACAATATTGGTTTTCAGGATTATCGATTATTTTTATCGATTTTATCGATTTTTTGCAAAGTTTGAGCTACGGGGCTGGAAGTTCGCACAGGGGGGGAAGTGAGCATGGGGATTCCGAATACAATATTAGTTTTCAGAATTATCGATTACTTTTATCGATTTTATCGATTTTTTGCAAAGTTTGAGCTACGGGGCTGGGAGTTGGCACAGGGGGTAATCGAGCATGGGGATTCCGAATACAATATTGGTTTTCAGGATTATCGATTATTTTTATCGATTTTATCGATTTTTTTGCAAAGTTTGAGCTACGGGGCTGGGAGTTCGCACAGGGGGGTAATCGAGCATGGGGATTCCGAATACAATATTGGTTTTCGGGATTATCGATTACTTTTATCGATTTTATCGATTTTTTTGCAAAGTTTGAGCTAGGGGACTGGAATTTGGCACAGGGGGGTAATCGAGCATGCTGATCACCCCCAAGGGGGATGATCAGCATGCTCGATTACACCCCTGTGCCAAATTCCAGTCCCCTAGCTCAAATTTTCAAAAAATCGATGAAATCGATAAAAGTAATGGACGATCTTGAAAACTAATATTGTATTCGTAATCTGCATGCTCGATTACCCCCCTGTGCAAACTCCCAGCCCCGCAGGTCAAACTTTACAAAAAAAATCGATAAAATCGATAAAAGTAATGGACGATCCTGAAAACTAATATTGTGTTCGTAATCAGCATGCTCGATTACCCCCCGTGCAAAATCCCAGCCTCGCATGTCAAAATTTACAAATATCGATAAAATCAATAAAAGTAATCGATAATTCTGAAAACTAATATTGTATTCGGAATCCCCATGCTCACTTCCCCCCCCCTGTGCCAACTCCTAGCCCTGTAGGTGAACTCTGCAAAAAAATCGATAAAAATTGGTAAAATCGACATCGATCGATAACGAAAAGTGGACTGTGACACCCGCCGGGGCCCGAAGTGTATGTGTGCCAAGTTTGGTCCGGATACGGCGGAGCCGGGTAAGCCAGCTAGTGCACAATAAAAATAATATCTTCAAAATTCCTATGCCCTCTTTTTTTTCATATGGTCATACTACAAAAATTATTTTTTAGTACTCTAATCTGAACATATTTAGTTGAGCCACTTTAGTTTGATTACGTATCAAATGATCTACTGGGCGAGCATACTTGTGAACTGAGGTCTATACGCATCTACATGCCCGGGGGGAGGGGGGGAGGCGATTTGAGAGGGGATGCGCCATATCTTGTTACTTATTTATATTATTCTTTTTCTATTTGTCCTATGAATGTTCACATGTCCTTAAATCTAAGTATAGATGACAGGACATTGCAAGCTGAGAATCTCACTGTTTTGTATCCTGGGGATCCCCGGAAAATCATCTCACACCTTTAAATAACTTTTTTCTCATAAATTGGATGAAAATGCAGTAAAATTGTATCGGGGATGTACTATGGCACTGCTAAACATGTTTATGATAGAAAAGTAAAATTAGGACATTGAAATTAACGGTGAACCGCCGTTCGCGAGCTCGGGTTTATAGAAAAATGTCCTGCCTGCACATGCATATGGATTGTGCGATTGCTTTGCCGAAAGTATCCCCAGCAGTGTCAAAGTAGATCCTCGCAACTTTACGACGTCTTCATCCACTTTTTGAAAGGTAGGTGACTTTGAAAACATATGGTGGTTTCTGGGGGATCCCTAGGGGATCGCACGAATCAGTGGAAATCTCAGCTTGTATTGCAATGTTCAACTCTCCATTATATTCAAGTATCAACGACTATCTCGCGTACGCCACTGTATCAGGGCATAAGAACCTTTAGAAGATAGACGGAAGAGAACGGATACAGCTTAGATTAGCGAAATATGACGCGCCTTCTCTCATTCTCAGATCTCCTCTCTGCTCCAGCAAGGATGTGCGTGCTATGGGCCTAAGATTTGATTGAGGAAACACATATCACAAAAATCTTTCCAACCTTATTCGCTGAGCTTGAGCTTGAGCTTTGTTAAACAATAACTGCTATCTGAGTTATTGGGCTTGGTGTTCGCCAGATCAAAACCCTTAGTTGCACATGTACTTATTCAAAACTAAATTGTTTACTGTAACAACTCGGCTGAATATAATAATGATGGTAACATCAAACTTATGATCACAAAGAGGTCATAGAAAATTGAAACATAGTAGCATAAATATATGTTTGTTGAAAGCAGTATCGTTAGGGCTGAATGATGCATTCATCTTTATACAAATTGTCAGGGCAAATATAACCTAACCTTGCTGCACGCTAGAGTTGAACCTTGATGGGTTATGTTCGGGTTCGTTAATGATCGGCTGATTTCCCGCGGTAAATCCTTTCAGGTCCTCGAGGTGGTTTTGTTGAGGACCAAGCGGACCCTGAGGGTAAACCTTACTTTTGAATATAGGGTTCACTCTCAGGGTTTGTTGGAGATAACCACCACAGGTTAGGTTGGTATTCTATTTAAGTAGCGGTATGAATTTGGCATCAAACTTTGGCTATCCTAGTCCATGCCGTCTCTGCCCAAGGCGTATACAGTTTTGGTACTGTTTATACAACGAACATTTCCCATCCTCGCTTCTAGTGTCTGTATATTCATTTTTCAAAACAAAATGCTTAATTCGTATAAAGCAATGCAGAGTTCTCAGTTTGTCTACAAATCACAGAGTTAGAATGATGGAAACAAATGTGTGGCAGATAGTAGAGGGGTTGCAGGTTTTTATGGAAGTCCAACAGAAATCTCGCTCGTTTTTAATCTGACCGCGATCTTGTGTAATTCTTTATGAGGCTTTATCACATTTCTTAAATTAGCATCTTGTTTTATCATCATTCCACAGTCTCAAATACTTGCCTTGGGCGCATGTAGCGAAGGTGTTTAAATATGGCTAGCAAAAGTAAACTCATTGATTAGGGATCTACCGGACTTCGCCAACGCTTAAAATGTGTGCGGCGGCAAGTAAGGCTTTCTTGCATGCAACGTTTGGCATGGGACATCAATGTTGACCCGACTATTAAACATAACTTCTAAAGCGAGAATAAAGTAGTTGTTTTGCAAGACTCGGAGTAAAAATCACGATTTCATGTTTTCACAACAAAGATGTATGAGTCTTATCAATGCAAGGTCATAGGTGGAAAAAATGAGGTTATGCAGGGTACATAAAGCTTACTCTAACGACTAGACCACTAAGTTATTCTATGTATTTTTTAACTTGAAAAAATTCTTTAGTTAGTCTTTAATTAGAGTATTTATATAGTGAGCTTAGCAAACATTAAACGTACCTAATCTTCTTATATATAAAGCTGAATGTCTGTTTGTATGTATGTATGTCTGTATGTATGTCTGTACGTATGTTCCGAATAGAAAATTCCATTTCTGAACCGATCCGGACCAACTTGGCACACATACACTTCGGGCCCCGACGGGTGTCATAGGCTACTTTTCGTCATCGATCGATATCGATTTTATCGATTTTTATCGATTTTTTTGCTGAGTTCACCTACGGGGCTGGGAGTTGGCACAGGGGGGTAATCGAGCATGGGGATTCCGAATACAATATTGGTTTTCAGGATTATCGATTACTTTTATCGATTTTATCGATTTTTTTGCAAAGTTTGAGCTACGGGGCTGGGAGTTGGCACAGGAGGGTAATCGAGCATGGGGATTTCGAATACAATATTGGTTTTCAGGATTATCGATTACTTTTATCGATTTTATCGATTTTTTTGCAAAGTTTGAGCTAGGGGGCTGGGAGTTGGCACAGGGGGGTAATCGAGCATGCTGATCATCCCCAAGGGGGGTGATCAGCATGCTGTTACACCCCTGTGCCAAATTCCAGCCCCCTAGCTCAAATTTTCAAAAAATCGATAAAATCGATAAAAGTAAAGGACGATCTTGAAAACTAATATTGTATTCGTAATCTGCATGCTCGATTACCCCCCTGTGCAAACTCCCAGCCCGGCAGGTCAAACTTTACAAAAAAAATCGATAAAATCGATAAAAGTAATGGGCGATCCTGAAAACTAATATTGTATTCGGAATCCCCATGCTCACTTCCCCCCTGTGCCAACTCCTAGCCCTGTAGGTGAACTCTGCAAAAAAGTCGATAAAAATCGGTAAAATCGACATCGATCGATAACGAAAAGTGGACTGTGACACCCGCCGGGGCCCGAAGTGTATGTGTGCCAAGTTTGGTGCGGATACGGCGGAGCCGGGTAAGCCAGCTAGTTAGAGTATAATATCAAACAACTACCTGGCTTGGCTCCGCCTGACTCTGTGAATAATTTTCTTGTGATCACCATAATCACTTCTCACTTACCCCTCTATGCCAATTCCCAGCCCCGTAGACCAAATTTTGCAAAAAATCGATAAAATTAATATCGATCAATGAGGAAGAGTAGCTTACGACATCCGCCCTGCCCCGAAGTGCATTTGCGCAAAGTTTGGTCCAGATCGGTTCAGAAATAAAAATTTCTTTTTTTAATTCATGCATCTTCCCGGTTACTCGGGGTCTGCCACTCTTGTAAGTCTCTTCCATAGTTCGCGGTTTAAGGCTTGTTTTCTTCGATCTTCAGTTCTTTCAGATCCGCTTTGATCTTATCCGACCATTTCAGCTTTGGCCTTTCTCTTGACCTCTTTCCTGGTATATCTTCTAATGTGGCCGATCTGGAGATATAGCTTTCTTCTCTTCTTTGCACGTGACCGTACCATCAAAGTCTTCTTTCCTGTATCTCCTTAGCTATATTTTGGCGACCTTCATCGTTGCGCGTATGGTATATTGGTAACGTGGTCGATCATAGTGACGCCTGCCGTCCATCGTAGCTTGCGTGTTTTCATCACACTCACTTTACGTTCGTCGCTTCGCATACACGGCTAACCTTCGCTGCCATATAGAGCTGTCGGGCGGATCACAATACGGTACTCAGCTTGCGTGACATCCGCTTATCGCATACGACTCCTGTGAGGCTTTTCTATTTTAATTCATCCTGGCAGCTACCACTGGGTCGTACCATCTGCGCAGATGCTTCCTAAGTATATGAAGGTAGTGGTCTTTTGACTGGCGTCTTCGATCTGTATGGTACCAGGCGTTTGAGCTCCCAGCTCCATGTACTCGGTCTTCGCGACACTGATCTTGCGGCCATGCAGCTCGAGTTCAGATTTCCACTTCTGCATCCGCCTCCAATTCATCCCTGCTTTTCGCCATCAGAATCACGTCATCTGCATACATCACGGCCCATGGAGGTTGACGTATGAAGTTTCTGACTATCGTGTCTACAACTGTGATGAAGAGGAGAGGTGACAGCACGGATCCTTGATGAACGCCGGCTTTTATCTGGAAGTCTTCCGATTCTCCTGCTGCTGTCTGTACGTGGCTGGTCGCATCTCTGTAGATCATCTTTATCCACTGCACCTATTCTTCTGAAACCATGTGCTTCCGCAGCGCCCACCATATGATGTTATGCGGTACTTTATCGAACGCTTTCTCCAGGTCGAGGAATGCTACATGTAACTCACACTGCTTTTCTCGGCTTCTTTCCATCATTATTCTGACGGTATGGATGGCGTCGGTTGTACTGCATCCCTTGACGAATCCGCACTGATTGGATGCCAGCTCCACAATTCTTCGAAGTCGCCTTTCTGTTATTCTTTTGATGTCTCCTCGATTCTTCAATATCGGTATTGTTTACTTCTATACCGGTTGTCGAAGTCGTGCTAGCCGTGAGACTCCGGCCTGTCCACACTCCTTCCAGAACTCGTTGGAGACGTCATCTGGAGCAGTCGCCTTGCCGTTCTTGGTCTTCATTATGGCGATGCGGACTTCCTCTTCCGTGATTGCTGGTACCGGTCCATGTACAAGGTCGGCTGCAGTCGTCTCGACGCGTATTTGTAGCTCGTGGATGCCATCTCTGCGAAGTGTGCTCTCCATCTCTCGTTTATCTCTTGTGGCGTTCTCAGCACTTTTCCCTGCTTGTCTTTGATGTTGTAGAAGTGCTCCATTCTTTTGTAGCGTTTGTTCTTCTTCTTGCAATCCGATGCATCTCCCGCTTTCCTTCACGAGTCTTCTGTACAACTCTGCCACTTATGCTTCTTCAGCTTCTTCAGTTTTTTTCTTTGCTTCACTCTTCGCTGCTAAGTAATTCTGATAATTTTCTTCTTCTCTTATTTTCTGCCACAGCTTGTACGCCGTTTTCTTCCTCTTAATCACCGATTGGACGGTTTCGTCCCACCACCAAGTTTCGTTATCTAGTCTTGGCTTTCCTGGTTTCATACATCCCAGTAGATTCCTGCCATCAAATGTACGGACGTTTCTTCAGCTTCGCCCAAAATCGCTCCGGTTCGGATTCCAGTTCGGGTAGAGCTGACTCCATAGCTGCTGCTTGAGCGTTGTCTTTGAGCTTCCACCACTTGATGCGTATTCTGTTCTCCGTCATTGCCTTTCTACGGGGTTCTTCTTCAGCAGCAGCCTGACGCTGGATTTCGTGGGCAGAGCTTTTTGCCAAAGAAATTAAGCCGGATGCGGAACCGAACCTGTAACCTTCCTCGCCGTAGTCACGGGCACTAACCTCTCGGCCAACTCTGCTCTAGAAGGAAAAATTTCCATTCGGAACATATCAGGCTGCTGCATAACTTTTCTTCGATTCAAATTTTCAAATTCAAAATGTCATAACTTTTTTCAGAATCAACTCTTGTATGATCTCAGTTTCTGTGTGTTGAGTAGTTCTTTGGCTATCACCGCAATACTATTCCTTGCGAAAAACCTCCTTTTTTGACATGGCAGTGCTCTGAAGGCAGGCATACTGAGTAGTCATGGGCAATAGAAAAAATTTCGAAAATTATTCTATGGCCCAAAAAAGCTTATAAGATCTTTGGTGCCGAGAGCTTTTCTTGAACGATCGAAAACGAAACCGTTTTTCAACCTCGTTATAGCACACGTGTTTATCAAATTTCAAATGATGAAAATTTTACGCTTGCCGAGACGGGTGAAAGTAACTGGTGGCTGGGCTCTGCTAGCTCTTGCTTTACTCTAGCGCCTCCAACACTAGACTTATCGATTGCCTGTATTCACGGAAAATCAATGCCTATGAACTTTCGTACAAATGATTATTCTTCAACAACAACAAGTTTTGCTAAAAACTTTTTTTTACTGAAAGTGGGTTCATGCAATGCTGTATTGTTTCATCCTTATTCCGTGACCAATACAAAGACTTGACTTGGAGAGCATATGGTAGAGGTTTTCTTGCAAGAACATTTCTATTAGCTGGAAACATGTCTCGATCATCTGGAGATCATAGGCCTGCAATTTCGTCACAATTATTAAAATATGATATGTGGTAAAAAGAGCAAAAAGCGCCCTCTGTTGGTTAAATAATATCGCATTACAAGTGAAAATCTCTTCGAACGGCTTGTACAGCGCAAAAATCCAACAGAACTTATACAGCAGCCTAGTATTACAGACAAACATACAGACAAACAAACATTCAGTTACATATAAGACTGCGTATGAACGCTTTTAGTCTTACCGTTTTTAAACGCAAAACACGCTCAACTTCTCCGCGGAAAGGGCGCTCCGATTTTTCTAGGGTTTTTGGGACTTTTATGACTTTCGATTCAACAAAATTTCTCGACCTAGGGCTGTCGCTAGCATATACTCTACACCCTTTCCCAGTCTGTTCCACTTCCAAACAATATACAAAACATTTCGAAAAATCAATTTTACTTTGGAAGAATGGTTGATTTTAGGACTTGGCGTTTTGTTGTTCAGATTTTCAAAACATAGAGGTGTAGTTTTCTGTGCGCAAACTATCCGCTAGGTTTTAAAGTTAACATGCATTTGAGAATTGAATTTGTAGAACAGTTTATAACCGTATCAATTATGCTCCCTTTTGCGTGATTATGTTCGCCTTCTCAGAAAGAAACTGCTGTGTGTTGATACGAAGCTTCGGCATGGGACTTTGATGTAAGCAGTAAATTATCTGTAATAAGGAAAATTCGTATCCCACTTTCCAAAAGACAACAAACCTGATTAGGCGAGCCGGTTTTCTGCCTCTCACAATGTCCAAAAACTGTATTGAATTTTTTGACTAACTGAAACCAAGCTTGTACATGATGCTTTTGTATCGGCACGAAATCGCACTCACGTACTGATACGGTTTGTCGTCTTTATAGGAATATAAATCGTTGGCATACCTAGGGGATAGAGCATTGACAACTAATATACCTGAAACATCCAAGTTTAGCTTGATAGGTCGTTTTTATTACCCTAGTTTCAGGTGTACAAGGCCGCAGCCTTATTGCTCGGAATGCGGACACGAACTCTGCTTGAAACTTCGTGGGGCGAACTAAGCGAGAGCAACGCCCACTCACAAGGGAAGGAAGGTTGGTCGAAGTGGCCTTTTGAGATGAGGTGTATAATGGCTTGTAGAGCTTGGAGAGCTGATTCCAAATCTACCTTTGCTATCTGCTGCGGGCTTTTGGGCGTTATGAAGGTTTTTGTGAGTAAAAATCTGAATGCAAAATAGGGTAAAATCAGTCGTAACTTTTTCCCGATGTTTAAATAAGGCAGCAACGGATTGGCATATTTAAATCAAGAATATTCGTTGCACCGAGTGACCCAACTACCACTTAAGCCCTATTAAAAAATTTTACAACTGATTTTAGTCTACTCTTGCATTCAGATTTTTACTCACAAAAACCTTCATAACTCCTCGCCCAGAAGCTCGCAGCAGATAGCAAAGGTAGATTTGGAATCAACGTTCCAAGCTCTACAAGAAAGTATCCATCTCATTTCAAAAGGCCACTTCGACCAACCTTCCTTTCCTTGTCAGAGCAACCGCTTTACGAGACAAAGGCGCGAACGCCAAAGCCAAATGCCAAAAGCCTCCTTCATTTTAAACAGCCCCGGTTTCACTCAGAACTACATATGAAAGGTCCCAAGTATTAGCTAAAGAAAGTTCCCGTTTCAAGTATTAGCTAAGGAAAGTTCCCGACTTGCGCAAATTTTTTTTCAAACTGCTGCAACTTCAAGAGGTTGATCTTTTTTCAAAGTGCAATTTTTGCGCAAAGACAATGTTGTCTGCAAGATGCGCATATTGGGTCGTCAGCACCTCATTTTGGGTCACCAACATGCGCAGTAGGGCAAAAGATCGACTTAAAATTTGGCCTGTTAGCGCAGAAATCTGTCAAGTCCGAAGAGGGTTGGAGAGCTTGTACTCGGTGGTTATAGAGAACTCTGCTAGGGCTGATTATGACTATACCACAATTTTAGATCACAAGCTATAAAAGATTTTCTCGAAAATTTGAAAAATCGACCAATTTTGCGCCCTGAAAATGCCTCATTTTTTTGAGTGAATGAATTTGAAATCTATCTTTTTCTCACGGAATTAATCAAATCTTTGATTGCTGCAAATATTGTTGGAGTAATGACTTGCACATCTTTTGGTGAAATTTTCGTCGTAGCACAGGCTTCCCTTTTTGATGTGTAGAACACGGTTTGATATCGATAAAAACTGGTTGCGAGTTTGGAAAGTTTAGGCTTTCTTTTACAGGGTCATATACAGGGTGTCCCAAAAAAATGTATCGAACGTTTGATCGTTAATATCTCTCTTCTCAAGAAGTGTTTTGCCTTGCTTTAGGTGCCAATCTGTAGAGCTGGCTTTAGCTTAGATTTGCATTATAGAACGAATCACCCATCTCTCTTCATAACTGTAGGATTACGGTAGAAATTTAAAACATATGGTGTCAATGTGAAAAAGGCTGCCGTTTCAGAATTTTTCAAAAAAATGTGAAAACTTGTGTATTGGGGTTTTCATGGACGCTGAGTTCAATACTCAACTATCCACAAGATTAAGAAGCTTTCTAAACGGTGTAACTGCACTTTTTAGGAATATTGGAAAAATGGCCGCTACCTCTTACCTGGCATAACTCTTCAATGAAGCATCATAATAAGTTGGGAACTTTACAGTTATAATCAGCAACTCTAATTAGCTTAGTGTAAAAGTTTTCAGGCTGTTTTGTTTCCTTTCTGGGGCAAAATATGGCCTTTCATTGCTTAAAACCCTCTTTAAAGTTTCTACCGTAATCCTGCAGTAATGAATAAAGATGAGTGATTCGTTCTATAATGCAAATCTAAGTTAAAACCAGCTCTACAGATTGGTACCTGAAGCAAGGGAAAAGATTTCTTTGGAAGAGAGATATTAACGATCAAACGTTCGATAAATTTTTTTGGAACACCATGTATGTATTAGGTTGTGCAATAAGTTCTGTCCCATTTTTTCTTTCAATTTTTCATCAACAATATTTACTTATTTGGAATAAAGAGTACATGCTTTTTTGAAAGCTTCAAGCCTGCTCTACAAATTCGTATGCATTACCCCCCCCCCCACTTAGCGGGATTGCGAAATAAAATTACTAGGATGAGCCAAAAGTAATGAGAGCTTCGTATCTTATTTTAAATCTATTCTCAAATTAGGTAGAATGTAAACAGGCAAATGCTCTAAAGGTATCCGATACGGCTTTTCTTCCTCTTTCCAGCAGTCAAAATTTCCAGCCAAATCACTTCGTAGTTGATGAAATATTTGCAAAAATTTTGAACACAAAGCGTTTGCCGTTCAAATTCTATGGTTTTTTTTTCAAACTTTCAAAAAAATTCTAGATTGTGGTAATTTGAAACGGTAAGCGCTTGAATATTTTGCAAAATCAAGGTTTGATGATAAACTACTTTCAAAGCTCCCAAATTCGAAAGATTTGCAAAATGAACGCATTTTTGTTTTGAGCCATTTTTTGAAAATTCGAGGCTTTTGCAAAAATGATTTTAAAAGGCCTCAAAATTCTAGTTTCGAAATGCCTAAATAGTGGTTTGCATCAAGCAGGGCCTGCTTTGTTTTTAAGTCATCGCATTTGTTCGAAAACCTCAAAATAAAAATTTTGAGGATTAGCTAAACTTAAGGAAAGCAAAAATGACGGGTTCAAAATTTGGGAAATTTTTTCGACAACACAGAAGTCAACTGGGCCATTGGCCTCACTGCTTGAAAAAAAGAAAAGCTACGTTTTATACAGTTTAGTGTACTCTTCTATTGCTATTCTACACGAGTTGCGGAAAGTTCGAAATGGGGAGCTATAAGTTCTCATTACTTTTGACTCAACCTAATATATACACTTTGAAAAACCCAATGCAAAATTGTGGGAAAATCGAAAGAGAAAATGGGACTGAACTTATTACACAACCTAATAAAATATTTGTCATTAAGATTCGACCGAGGCGAAAAAAAAAGTTTGAAAATGAAACAATTCCCAAAACTGCCCGGAAACTTTTCACAACCTAATAGAAAGGAAATGACTTTTTCACCAATGCCGACGCGTCTATTTGACGGCGACCATCGTCTGTTGCCATTACTATCGATAACAAAATGCGTTATTTACCGCACTTGAGTTGATGACTATTGGCCAACAGCTTTCACATTCTCACAAAGGACATAAAATCATTTGTCAATAACATTCACTCGTTTCGGCTATTCATGCACGTTTTCTTCTGCATTTGCTGTTCAACTTTGTGTTTACAAGAAAAGTTTCATGACTTTCCTTTGTTGTTCTCAAAACTTTCTTTTATGCTATATTTTCTGAAAAAACAAAATAAGAAAGAAAGATGCGAAGTCCTTCCGCATTTATGGCTAACACATGTCAAACTCAAGTAGTAAGGACTTCCAAACGTAAGTAATAATCAGGCTCACGACCACACTGTTAGGAGAAGCTTTTAAGGATGTAAATTTATGCAAGGAGTATGCATGAAGAGCGAAAAAAATTCGGATACAAATACTTTATACTTATGTGACTTGGCACATTTGAAAGCCATTAATGAGTCAAAATTACTGAGATCCAAGAACGGCTGCCCTACCATCCACGTCGACATTTAGAGGTCGACTCATCTCACACGCTTAGAACCTTTTGACGACACTTTTTGGGGCGGAACGAGGCTAGTCAGGATGAAGGAGGCTGGTAGGTTAGACGCTAGATCAAATTTCTATTAATCCGGGCGTCTGAAGAAGAGGGTTGGGCAAAACGTTAGGCCGTTACTACCAAAAAAGACTCGCTACTACCAATTTAATGCCCTACTAGCCTCGCTTGGCCTACTCACCTGCACAATACATACCTGAGACAACCAAAAATACCCTATTTTCCAAAACTTTCTTGTAGCACATGTATTTCGAAGCTTTTCGGGGGCGTAGCTGATGCCACAACCCTTTTTTCCAGATTTTAGGGGTTGGGGTCCGCAAAAATTTTGAGAAGTCCCCTATATTTTTTTCGGAGTGCGTGGCTAACGCCACGCACCTTCATTTAAAATTTTTTTTGCGCGCCCCCCCCCCCACCCCCTCCGCGGGCCGAAATCCTGGGTACGCTATTGCATGGTGTCGAGGAATTCATGCATTCGAAAATGAGCCCAGGTGCAAGCTCCTGGAATGACTGCCGGCTGAGTTACAAGCCCGCAAAGCGGTGAAGTTAGTGGGGGGAAGACGAGTCATGTGCACGCACTGTCAAGAACCACTTTCAGCAAAGAAACCCATCAGCACACGTCCGATGCATAGAGGATGGCAAACAGCATACATTTTACCCGAATAGCTTTGTTGGAATGTCTTGTTGAATTTCATGTGAAGAAATTTGGTTTGAAGAAGGGAATTAGAAGTTATTTTTTGAAATATAAAATAAAATTCAAGCTCGGGTTTTTTGGAAGTAAACACTTTACCCTAATTTCACGCGTATAAGGCACACTTTTTCGATTATACATCGCAGGATTCTCTCAAGCAATATACAGCACGTTATAGGGTCCTTTGGTTGTAAAATCCTTTGGCTTGTCTGGGCTGGTCGATTTAGGGGAAAAAAACTCAAGCGCCTTATACGCGTGAAATTAGGATAATTATTGTCCTCGATGAACTATACTATATAGTGTGCTTATCTATCCGAAAAACTTTTATTTTTGCTCCGAGAAAAGTCCTAAAAGAAAATTTTTGCGTTCGAAGAATTATTGTCCGCGACATTCTGACGCGGCCGTTTTCGTACTTTTTTTTGAGAAAGATTCTAAAATTTTGTATCACATGTTTTCCAGGAAGCGCGATGTGTGAGGTGTAGCTCTTGATAATCCCTATCACCGCACGCAATCCAATCATTTTTTCATCTTTGTTTTGCATCTGAAAATGAGCGATGAAAAAAAGGAGGGTAACTTGTCCGCAACTTTTTGGTGATCGTTGTATATGCGTCTGAGGTAAGTTTTGTTTGTCATGGGAAGGTACAAAAATTTGCTGGGTATATGGACCGGAAATTGGCCAAATCCTCCAAGTTTTTTACTCGTTTAATTTTACATGGAAATTCTGATTAGATTGCTTGTGATCAAAAGGTTCTGAAAAGTGTTTACCACCGCTGGGACTCCAATCTTAAACGAAAAAATATTTCATTCAATTGAGCTAGGCTGATACATGTATTTTTTCCCGAGCTTCTCCTCGCAATCCTCATAAACCCGTTTGCTTTTTTTTTCAAGACTATGTTCAGCCTGCACCGTAAGCCATCTGTGCCACTCCCTGTGCCTGGCTCTATCAAATTGTGACTTTGTGCGCGCTAATGCAATGGCAAAAAAACTATATTAACAAAAATATTTGCATCTTGTACTTGTAAAGTTAGGGTACTTTTATCTTTAATACTGATATCAAATGTTGATAATTAGTACTGACTGATATTGGCTTAGAATTCAATTTATTTTTGGCACTTGACTGAACCTATATTATAAGAAGAAATTAAAAATTACACTCGTATCATCGAAATGCTGCAAATTGAATTTTTACCCTTTTGTGCGCTTTCCATAAAACTTCTAGAGTTGTCGTGCAAAGCAGTTGACCTCGAAAATGTCAGCTCAGAAAGCCAAAATAGCATATAGAGAATTAGAGATAAAACGATCAAAGCAGGTTGACGTCGAATTTTTTACCTCAACGGAATTAGCGAGCTAAATTGTTGTTAATCGAAACTATACCGAACAGATTATGTGCAAGTTAAGGTCTTTCAGCGGATGTTTTCTTAAAACAACACTACACATAAACTGATCATTTGGAAAAAAGTTACATCATGCAGATATACAAAATTGTCGAGTTATTTCAAAGGGAATTTATAACAACGCAATTTTTTCATGATGCGAAAGCAATAGCGTACCTTGTTTGGACAGCAAAGTCGCGATATTTTTCAAAACATCTTCGTCGGTAAATGATTTGTGAGGGCAAAGAAAATCACTTTCAAACTGTGGCAAACATGCATCCAGCAGTATTGCGTTGTAAGAAGCTCCTGAGTAATGTCATTAATCGCCATGCTTATACAGAGACAAGCAAACCTTTCTTAGCCCTTTCAGCTAGAAATGTAATTCCATCGGTCAGGATGACTCGTTGGTGATCATCTTCTAAAAGGCCAAACCACTTTCTAGCTGCGTTCAGCATTTGTCCGCTGATCTCCACAACGGTTATATCCATCTGATAATCAAACGCTTTGCACTGCAGCTTCTTTGCAGTAAGTGAACCAACCCGAGGAAATGTTTGATGCAGGAAGCTAGTAACTGTTCCACCTCCTAAACCAATTGATAAAATATTGGCATCACAATCTTCGGACAGATTGAAGCGATCGCTAACAAATAATGACTCTGAAGAGGAAATGCCACTTTCAGTAATAGAAAACATCCACTACCAATCATTGTGTAGTAGAAATTAATTTCTAGAAGCGCGGTCCTATCTATTCTCCACCGTGATGTATCGAAACTCTCTTCCGTTAATGCTGAAAATCGTAAACATCAAAAAAACCGCTATGTATGTGTGACATAGCTTGTGGCTACTAGGATGCCGTTATAGTAGACACTCTTTGTACACATTAAAAACATGTATATATTGCTATAAGTTCAGTCAGCACATTTAATGATGCTTCGCTGCTCTAGCACTTTAATGTGTTTTTTTTTGCTTCGAACCTTAGAAGAGTAGCAGTTCGTATGCACGTACATCCTGCTGAGGAGAAGGAAAGAAATGTAAAGAAAACGCCTCACATCTCATTTAAATACCTCTGTCTCTTGTTTTGCCCATGTCATAATGGGTGACAACGCATTGCCATGTAGCATGATTTTCCAATGTATTGTATTAGGCTTTGCAAAAATAATGTCCGTTTTTCTAAGCATACTTTCCGAACAACTTTTTTTCATCAAAACTTCTTTTTTCGATATAGATTCTGCATACATTTGGAAAGCTTTCTTTATATAATTTCTAATAGTGGTAAAGTTAAGCGCCCAACTTATCTGTGGGAATTTCACCAGCATCTCGTACAGCTGCACTCAAAATCGAAATTTTGTTGCCTTGACCTCCTTAGCCACAATTTTGGCGCAAACGAAATCGTTCGAAAACATTATGGGATGAATATTGCTTACCTATTGCATCCTTAAATAAATTTTTCGAATAGATCTGGACTGAGAAATCGACGCCCCAGTGTAGATACTCGCTGCATGGCACTCTATGGGTTAAAAGTTTTTCCTGATTTAGGCAATCGCCGAAGCTCCGTTCACTTCTGTATGCTTGAGGTCAGGACAACTTGCCTACAGTTTTTCCAAAAAAACTTTGCCGTTCCGTGCCTGAAGAATTTCAAATTTTCGTAGTTTGAGGCCTTCTGGCCTATCACAAATGTGCTCAAAAAAGTGAACCATTTTGGATCTCTATATTTTCTTCTCGCAGATCCCCTTCGTTGAAGTTTTTTCAAACAAACACCTAAAACTGGCTCGCGTCTACAAAATAAGCTAATTAGCAGCCAAAGTAACAAAACTTGAAAGGAGCTGCGATCTCTCAAAGACGATTTTTCAGAAAAAAACTTTTGGTTATTTGACGCATGGTTTTCTTCCTGTTTGCTATATCAGTACAAGCAAGTGCGCGTTAGGTCACAAAAAATTTACTGCTTTTAATGGTCTTGACTACATTCATAAATATGAATGCCTCGACCAAGTTAAAGCTTTTCAAAGTAAAATTTTGCACAACGGACATCATTTTTGCAACAACCTAATATTATTCTTTAGAGAATCCCCCATGGATTCACCGCTGTTTCTCAAACTCATTTATCTCTCTGTGATCTCAGTGGGATCAAAGTAAAATTGTGCTGAAAAATCAATATGACTAATCTGCGCATGTTGTGGTAGGAACAAGTAGAATTTCAAGACGAAGTTTACAATGAACCGCTGCTTGCAGCACGCAATTCATCCAAAAACCATTGACCTTCATTCCACCTGTCTTACCGAAAACATGCCTAGCATACTGCCATAGAAACCAGATTTTATGACAATACGCGAACAATTCATAAAGCAGATACTAGGGTAGTAGAACCTCCTAAACATGGATTGAACTCACAAGGGAAGTTCACTTAGTTGAAGTAGCGATTCGGAAGAAGGTCTACACCAATGGATAGAGCACAAAAAGCTGATCTCAGATATACCTTCTATATCTGCGTGCATTGTTCTAAAAAAAAGTTACGAGCTTTTCTAAAGTCAAATTTTAGTGCATTATGAGTCGCAAAATCAAGATAATTTCTACACAAAAGGGTGCAAGCTTAAGCAAATCACATAATAAGCATTTTAGGTCTTTTACGAGTTCATCCGAACGCTTTCAAGTGTTTTTTCGATTATGTTGTTCATTCACAGGTCGCCATTTCATTCTAGATCACACTTCCATTATGTATACAAAAATAGCATTATAACCTCCATCTAGAAAAACGCCTCGCGTGGAAAGCTTCTTGGAAATTACCAATGGATAGAACATAAGACGATGTTCTCAAATATATCTTCAATATCTGCGACACATTCTTCTAGAAGGAGGTTATGGGCTTTTTAGTATATACAGGGTGCGGCAAAAGTCTGGGAGCCTAGTACTTTTTCGTACAAAACGAGAAGGGAAGTACCTAGAAACGAAAAATTTGGCGCATACATAA
Organism: Cylicocyclus nassatus; assembly: GCA_958299035.1. Classification (NCBI taxonomy): domain Eukaryota; kingdom Metazoa; phylum Nematoda; class Chromadorea; order Rhabditida; family Strongylidae; genus Cylicocyclus; species Cylicocyclus nassatus. The sequence continues at coordinate 65,591,098 of CATQJL010000112.1, forward strand.
TTCGAACCATTGCAGATATAGCCCAGTTCTTGAATAGCAACACTGCTTCTTTTGGCTTCCACGCACACCTACAAAATCTTGGCAAGTCCACCTGTCATGGCACGCAGGTAGTCGTAATGGAATTCGCCCCACGCCTTCACAATAATTGCTTCTTTTACATTGACAAATGTGCAGCACGATAGAGCAAGCTTTTATTTACAACATGGTTCCAAAAGAACTTTTTGCATTGCTCAGAAATAAAAATCTTGAATTCTCAATTAGAAGCATGTTTACGTCGCATACCGGAATTTTGGCTACAATTGCGCCATATAAACTTAAAATTATCGTTTAAAAGTATATAAAGTGTTCCCATGGCCGAATTTCAATAGATTCTAATTTAGAGGACGTATGCAAAAAATGCAGCCTTGGTTCCAGTGCCTATTGAGCATTTTATAGCTTTTAAACTTGTTCTGAAGACGGTTTCCCACTGGCACGTAGGTAACATTCGCAAACTTTTATTTTCCGCCCATGCAAGAACAGCTTCTGGCAAAAGCAAAACTAGGATACAATAGCGCAAAGCCTCTTCTATGTTGTGCGCATAAAAGTTTTGTAAAATATTAACTGCATCTCTAGCTACAGCAAATTGTGAATACTAAAAATTCTGGTTTTTTCGCTTTGCAAAAGTACTAGTTTGGTAATTTTCAATCTTACAAAAACATATGGCAGCCATTTCCAGCCAAATAAAGTGCATTCTGTAGAGGATCATGTGGCATGAAATTGAAGTCAAAACCATCAGTATCTTTGTAATTGCAGTACTGCAAATTAGGCTCCCAGACTTTTGCCCCACCCTGTATAATGGAAGTGTGATCTAGGAAAGAAATGGCGACCTGTGGATGAACAACATGGTCAGAAAACACTCGAAAACGTTCGGATGAACTCGAATTAGACCTACGATGCTTACTAAGTGGTTTGCTTAAGCTTGCACATTTTTGTGTAGCGATTATCATGATTTTGCGACTCAAAATGGAAAATTTGGCTTCAGAAAAGCGCATATTTTTCAGAACAATGCGTCGCAGATATAGAAGGTATATCTGACAAGGGAAGGATACTTGATCGCAATGACGATTGGGTAAGCGGTGTATACCGCGTATACCGTCTTCAGACGATGATCTCTAAACCGCATTTCATATTTGCTATGACGTCATTCTGGAGAAAGGACTTTTGGTGCGGTGGATAGTGGCCTGAATTGCGGAGCTGGACGTCGTGGGTTTCATTCCTCTGGGACGCCACCCATTTTGCATTTTTGTAAATTTTAGCAGGCAAGTTGCAAAACCTGTCGACATCAAAAAAAGTTGATTTTCACAATATGAAGCAACATATTTACATTTATTGGCACTGAACCACGCCTAACCTAAGAACACTTGTTTTTACCTTTTTCATTAAATACTTTACACTCTTTTTATTCGTGCGCACCGTGAACGTGTTTTTTGTTTTGCACATTTTGCGCTTTCATATCATACGTTTTCATGAAGGCCTTTCAATGTAAAATTGAGTAGATTGTTTAATGAAAAAGGCTAAAAACAAGTGTTTTTATGTTAGGCGTGGTTCAGTGCCGATAAAGTTGCTTCATATTGTAAAAATCAACTTTTTTTGATGTCGACAGGTCTTGCAACTTGCCTACTAAAATTTACAAAAATGCAAAATGGGTGGCATCTCAAAGGAATCGTTCCACGACGTTCAGATCCGCAATCCAAACCACTATCCACCACACCAAAAGTCCTTTATAACTCCTTCAAAATGATGTCATAGCAGATATGGAATGCGGTTTAGAGGTCACCGTCTGGGGACGGTAGACGCGGTATACACCGCTTACCCAATCGTCATTGTATCCTTCCCTTGTGAGATCAGCGTTTTAAGCTCTATCCATTGGCATAGATCTCCTTCCGAATCGCCATTTCGACTAAGTGAGCCTTCTTTGTCAGTTCTAGAAATTACTAAAGCAGCGAGATATAAGGCCCCTCAGAGCTTTCCTTGCTCTCTAGGGAGAATATTTGTGCGTGTGGGTCTAAAAGCGCGCTATTTTTTGTCGTTCTACACAATCAATATGCTGAAACAGTAAAGTGTTTGCACTGCTCCAATGCTTCAACGCAAAAGTGGCAAGAACATCCCGGACTTTGTTGAGACATTAGAGAGCGCATCGTGTTTTGCATGACACCAGACCTCACAAACAAACACGTTTTCCAGGCGCTAACTTTCTCGCGCAATTTCAGCCTCACGCAATTTTTGCCTTGCAGTTTTCTCAAATAGAAAAGCTAATTGGAAGTCCAAGTTTTGGCAGATGTTAGTACATAACAAAAACCTTCTATCGAGGCCTATAGTTGGGCACTGTTACATGGCATTATTTTTATAAGCGCTTAAGATTAAAGCTCATCACTTCAAGTAATTTCGAACTTTGAGCAGCAGCGCCGCAGTAGAACAAGTGAGCCTACCAAAGATATCTGCGCAGCGGTGGGTGGGAGGACTGTCACCAAAACATGATAGGCCGGTGGTCCCAAAGCTTTAGAACAGAAGATATAGCATTAAGTATCAGGAGACATATTACTTATTCTTTAATCAAAATAATTAAATAAGCTCAACCTTAACATTTGCTTTCCGATAGTGCTTTTTACGCTCTATCCACATATATGCAGATTACTTCGACTTTTCTCATTTTCAAAAAATTGTGGGCCAAAACATGAATTTTAGTTTGAAAACCTGCGCCAAACACCGCACTTTTTCGAATAAAGTGCCTTTTTTGTATGAAATAATAGGCAATTTTTGAATATTCTTGTAATCAATAGAAAGAGCTTGGAAAGCTCTATCGAATAGTATGCCATATGTCGAGGGACTTTCAAGTGCAGCAGCACTCGAACGGCGTTCAAAAAAGTCTGTCTGACTTCTTTAAAGCCGCTCGAAGGAATGTCGGTGAAATGCTGCAAGTTGCTGTCAAGATAACCTGCGAAGGTCACTTTATACAAAAGCGTTCAAATTGCTGATTGTTCAAAGCTAATCGGAAAGAGATCCTTGAACAATGTTCAAAAAATCAAGGTGCCCCATTACTTTTGGATGACCCTGATATCTCTTTTGCATGCACCTACATACACTCTCTAGACAACTTAGCCATTGACATGCAAAACAGCCTTGCTGGCGCGTCATAAAAATCCAAGTTCTTTCTTCATTAAGTTGTGATTGAATGTCTCGGTTACAGCGTACACATAAAAATATGTAAGAAATTGGGGTATAAACGGACATGGACTAGGAGGAGCATAACGCAGGGTATTGTGGAAAGCTTTGTGACTAAAAATTTTGGCAAGTTTTTTTCCAAACTTCCTACCTTCAAAAAATGATAAAATGGCTCGCTTGCAACGCACAGATGACGATCTAGCACGAAATATTATGTGTATACGAGCAGTAGGGCTAGAGAACAAACTATGAAAAACTATGAAAAATGATGTGGAAAACCAATTATGAAAAAAATATGGGTAAAAAGCGCTTGACTTTTTCCAAAAGTGGGCAATTGCCCACTTAATGCTCACCTGAGGTAGGCAAAACTTCCATTTCACATATGTTTTGCAAAACTTTTACATAAATCTGTTCTATACCTAAAGTTCAGTATGTAGTAACATTTTTATTTCAAAACCCCTCCTCTCTTCCTTGCTGGGATCCGAAATAGCAATGATGCTTTCTTTTAGAAAGAAAGCGCGCTTCAATCGAACAATCTATGCAGCTGGCGGGATCAAGTGTGAAATCGTAAATTTTGATAGTGGAAAAGCGAAGCCGTTTCACCGACGTCCATTTGCCATCCTCGTACTGGGTCTTGGCTTAAACACTTGAAAGTAGGATACCATAGCAGTAACGGTTGACTCACTTTTCTTGCATTACCATTCAGTCATTATCTTTTGTGATGCTTTTGTTTGAGCTTTCTATGATCTAAATTCTTCAACTGCTCTCACCTATGCTGCTCAATATTATCATACTTCAGTGGCCGTATTCAACAGCGAACCCAGCGGGTTCCAGAACCCATTGGGTAGGCCCAACCTACAAAACCGGTGTTCACGAAACCAGTGGGGGTTCTGGCCCAGTGGTTAAGCCTACCCAGTGGATTCCGGAACCCGCAAAAAGTCACTTAACCGGTATTCACAACGAACCCAGTGAGTTCGCGAACCCAAAAGTCAATCATACTGGTATTCACGAAGCAAGTTAGCCAGATCCCGTGGGTTCGAGCAGTGGGTTGAATCCAAGCGTGGTATAATTTCGCGATTGGTTAAATGTGAACCCAGTCCCTTTGCTGATTGTTAAAAGACTTGTGAGCGGCGATGTTAACACTAAGCAGCACTAAAAACAGATTTATACTTATTTAGACTTTCAAACTTTTTGTAAATAAGAAAAGATGTTTCTACTAAAAGAGCTTGAGCTTAGTGCCAAATTCTCTCGGAAGCGGAGAGCAAATTTGTTTTTCATCGAATAAATTTCGTAAACTTCAATTTGTATACTATCTCGGAGTTCTATGAATCTCTAAGATTCATGATGGTTACGAATTAGTGCAAATCATAATCACAATCATGAATTATGTTTGACTGTTTATTGATGTTTTCTTTGCATTTCAAGCCAGAAAAAGTCTCTCATTAAGGGAAGAGTGCGCTGATTTTGGAATTGCATACATATGAGATTGCTGCGAGGACAAAACACTTTCACAACCTATTTGGAGTTTCAAAAAAGCTTTTTGCAGATAAGCACAATAATACAACATTTTCACAAAGAAAGCAAGCTAAACTGGTTCCAATTACAACTTAACAGTCTCAAAGAAGTTACGGACACGTCTATGGAAAATTCGTTGTATCAATTCGTAAAGAGCTAAAAGGCAGCATCCGTTAAACACTGATGCTATCATATTCGAGTATTGATGCTATTATATTCGAGTACTAGGGCTTAGATTCAGAACCATCGCGCAAATCCGACTCTTGAAGACCCCCTGTAAAAGGAGAAAATTGGCGCAGAAAACCTGGACCCTCGAGGATCACGCCCGCTCCTTCGGACGGCTCGCCCCTTGAAAGAACTCCCATCGTCCTTGACGTGTTTTCACGTGGTAAACACAATGGAAGGCATTGTGTCTACCTGATAATGCTTGTTTTCGACAAGGATAGCATTAGAACTCGATAGCACTCGTCCACGCTTCTAAAAAAAATTGTATAATGGGTTTTTTGAGGAATTCACGCATTTTGAATGCCATATTTGGGATTAGCGCCATGAAAACTCCTGGATAAGGCAGAATAGAAGTCGAGATTCTGCCCGGACGCTGCCTTTAGACGCCTCTCCATGTTTGCTAGTGCTATAGAATTTTTCGCATATCACCTGCGACTGAGAAACAAACTCTTTGTGTCTAATTTTTGGGATGTTCGTAAGCTCCTCAAATCAAAAATATAGGTAAAAAAAAGTAATCTCGTTAAAACCCGTTTGAGTTCCCAACAAAACGAAACTTGACAGACAGGAGAAGGGAATTAAGTTGGTGGTAGTCACAAGCTTGTATGCATCAAAAAACCAGAAGTCTGTACTTGATAATCGCTTGCACATTTCAAGCTAAGCAAAACGTACCGCGTCCCCTACCAAGTCGGGCGTTCCCGTATAAGAAATTCAAAAATGGGTAGTTTATATAGTTTGGTTACGGCTCATCTACTTGCAACTACCAAATTCCTCAACTTCACCCCCTACTCAGGGCCCGGCACGAGTCCGTTTGTGGGCTTTTTGAAAACGAGATCCTCCCCCCTGACTTCGGAAGTTTCGGAAGTCCCCTTTAACCTACCGACTTAGAGAGGATGAAAACAATAAAAATTTACCAGTCTGAAAGAAGAAATGTGAAATAAGAGTAAAAATCCAAAGTGGAGCCGAATACTACGCATGCAAAGGAGTTTGACTTCGGAGCGCGATATGTAACAAAGCCATGCATGAAAAAATTAAGGCAAAAAACAAAGGAAAGGCAATGATATGAAAATGTCTCCATACTCAGAGATTTTTGACCGAGGAATCCGTCCATGCTAAGGAAATCCGAAACTTATGTGAAGTGATAGAAATACATGCTCCAGACGATCTCAGATCGTCTGGTGACCGTCTGGAGACGGACTAATTTTGGAAAAGATATTCCTTCATATAAGTTTTTGAATTTTTTTTACATAACTCTTCTGCAAATAATTTTCTATGTATACGGTCCAATTTTGGTATCATATGATTCTGTGTGCGCTGTAAACAAGCAAGCTGTTTATTTTAGCATTGCTTTTGAATCGCGCGCACTTTTCGCCATACATGATAGAGCATGTCAATTGTTTGATGTTCGAAAAGCTTGCGTTCGATTAAATGGCGCTTATCCTTGGTGGTTGGCCCCGACTTCGCAAAAACGATAGCCCCTTTGCTTTTTGCTCCAAACGAAGTCCAGCTTGTTTCCAGAGGATCTGTGCCGGGCCCTGCCCCTATCCCAACCAAGTTTAGACACTCTTACACTCATTTGCGATACTGTGAAATCCGAATATCATCATTACTTGCTGTGGCAAAGTTTGCCCGAAATGCTGGCTTACAAAACATTGTTGCACAAAAGACACTGATTGATGCCATTCATCCGAACATAAGAGTTCCCGAAAGCGTGTCAAGCGTACTGGCACTTTTAGTTTGGCGCGATTCTTGTGTGTCAGAAACATAGGTGCGATAAGGTGAGAATGACTCCTCCAGGGTGAAGGGGGTCACAGTGGTCGCAGCCCTTCCAGGGTGAAGGGTGTTTCACTTGGTAGAGAAATTATAAAATGTCGAGCGGGGGGGGGGGGATCCATGGTGCTCTCTCAGTCAGTTTATAATTTTCAATTCCTTGCCATCACTGGTTGTCTTTTTTCTGAAATGTGAACCGATGTGCTGCTGGATTAGACAATTATATTTCCGACCAGCACCTTGTATCTTTTTACAACTCTTTTTCCCTTTTTTACATCACCCTGCCTGTTTTTTAAATCACCGTAGAAAATGTGCATGCGAGATCATTTGTTTCGGAAAGAGTTAGACAATTTTTCAACATTTACGACTTTTTCAAAAAGAAATTCGTATTTCTGTAGCTGAACAGCAACGTCAGCAAGGAAAAGGTTTCAAAACCATCTTGTCCTCCGCTTTTAGACCATGTATAGTTTGCTTGAAGTCTGTTGAAAAAAGTGCCTGGTGATGGGTGTGATTAGTGATGTTTGATATTCACGAGTTTTTAGGATAAAAAAACTCGTAACTTCTGAAGATGAACGGATAGTACATGGAGATGGTAACCATTAGAACCGTCTCGTCCTCCGCTTTCAGAGAATATATCCCTTGCCTGGGGTCCCTTTGAAAAAGTGCCTGGGTGAAGGGCGTCCTGGTGATTTCTGGTTTTTCGAGTTTTTAACATAAAAAATTCATAACTTTTGTAGATGAACTCTTTTACGCCGAGATGGTCACCATTGGAAACGTCTCGCCCTCCGCTCTCAGAAAATATATACTTTGCCTGGGGTTCATTACAAAAGTGCCGGATGAAGGGTGGGTGAGACTTTTATAATGGGAGTGCTCAAGTAGAGGCTTTTTTACCATTGTAAAACGACGTCTATTTGAGCACTCCCATTATAAAAGTCTCACCAACGCTTCACCCGGCACTTTTTGTAATGATTCCCAGGCAAAGTATATAATTCCGGAAAGCGGAGGATGAGATGGTTCCAATGGTGACCATCTCGGCGTAAATGATATTCATCTACAGAAGTTATGAATTTTTTATGGTAAAAACTCAAAAATCTCCAGAAATCACTGAGCACACCCTTCACCCAGTTAGTTTTTTGGGCGGATCTTAGACATACTATATTTCATCTAAAAACGGAGGAAGAGGCGGTTTCGATGGTCACTATTTCCTTGTACCAGCCACTCACCTACAAAATATATGATTTTTTTTTATTTTGAAAACTCGTAAGTGTCCGGAAATCACTAAGCACATTTTTCATTAGGTATTTCTATGAACGGACTCTATGCAAACAATTTATTTCCTGAAAACAGACGGAAACGTTGTACCACGAAATTTTCCTCGCTGACGTTGCTGTGCAGCTACAGAGGCTACTATTTTTTTCCTCTTGGAAGTTCGCGAGTGCCTATAATTTCTTCTTCTGTCCATTGCACAAACAATTCCCGTACAAATTTCTCCTTTGCTTAACCTTATCTCACTGTTGATTTTTTCTCGGTTTTTGGTGAAGGGGGTCACCTTGGTACCGGCTCAGGGGTGAAAGGGGGGTGAGCAAGTTCTCACATTATCGCACCTATGGTCAGAAATATGGAAAGTAGTACACTGACTGGAGAGGTACATTGGTGACGTCATTGGTTGGCGAACCCAGCGGGGCACTTGTGAACACCGATCTTACCCAGTGGGTTCCGGAACCCACAGGGTTTTTGATGAATACGGCCACAGGTCTTTCAGTTTTTGATGAATACGGCCACAGGTCTTTCAGTGGTGTTTTATAACAGGTTGGCGCAAAAATAATGCCCGTTTTGAAAAGTTTCGCTAAAAGTTATATCTTTGTTTAGTCCTCAAATTTTTGAATATGGTCAAGAGCATTAGGAGCAGCAAACCCTTCGTATTTAGCGCGCACCTTCTCATGCTGATAGTGCAAGCGGGAAGAAAACCATGCGTCAAAAAATTGAAAGGTTTTCTTTCGAAGTTCTCGTTTTTCAAACCTTACAACTCCTTTCAAGTTTTGTTCCTATAGCTGATAATCAGCTCATTTTGTAGCCACAAGCCAGTAGTATATGTTATGTACAGAAAACACCCCAACGAAAGAGTTCTACGAAAAAAAAACAGATAAATTTGCAAAATTGCCCATCTTTTTGGGTGAGGGAACTTGCATACACAATAAGGTTGCCGCCGCCTAGTTAAGGGAGTTCATGAGAGGTCATGAACTGGCGGTAACGCTAAACTGCACTCAATTTGCACCGAAGATGAGCTGGTTCTGCTCACGGTAACTCCGTCGTCATCCTGCAGCATATGAAACCGAATTTTGTTGGAATTTGAATTCAAAGTTCAGTAGTTAAATCAGTCCAATTAGGATAAAAACTTGTATTTAGGGGTATTCCAACACGCTGATTCCGAATATGTTAATCGTTTTACTTGAAACCTGAAATTTTTTTTCTTTTTTGAACTGAAACTTGTTTTCACAAATTTTCCAACAATAATTTCAAAAATTCTATGTAAGGGTTTTCGACATGCTGTTTCCTAAAAAGCTAATGGTTTCGCTCAAAACTTTGGATATTTTTTCCTTCAAAATTTTATTTTTTTTCCAAATTCTCTGTAAATCTGGCAAATTTCACAATAAGGGGTTTTTGACATGCTCTTTCCAAAAGTTTCTATTGTATTTTCTCAAACATAGCAGATTATTTTCGTTTGTTTTCCAGGTTTATCAAATTTGCAGTGAAATTTTCGAAAAAGAGTTTGAAATTCAAAATAGAAAGGGTTTGAGGTTTCAAGCAAAACCATTAGCTTTTTGGGAAACAGCATGTCAGAAAACCCATTATAGAATTTTTGAAATTTTTGTTGGAAAATTTGTGAAAACAAGTTTCAATTCAAAAAAGAAAAAAATCCTAGGTTTCAAGTAAAACGATTAACATAATCGGAATCAGCGTGTTAGAATACCCTTAAATACAAGTTTTTGTCCTAACTGGACAGATTTTACTACTGAACTTTGAATTCAAATTTCAACGAAAATCGGTTTCATATGCTGCAGGATGATGATGAGTTACCGTGAGCAGAACCAGCTCATCTTCGGTGCAAATTGAGTGCAAATTAGCGTTGGTGCCAATTCATGACCTCTCATGAACTCCGTTAACTAGGCGGCGGCAACCTTATTGTGTATGTAAGTTCCGTTCCCCATCTTTTTTAAGCCTGTTTGTGGAAGGATTGAAAGTCCCAAATTATGAAAATTTGGAATTCTTCATGCACTGTATAGCTGAGTTTCGCTGCAAAATATTAGGTTGGCACGGAAGTTTTGTCGCACCATTTTCAAAAATTCATAACTTCTGATTTTTCCAACCAATTTGACTGCTTTTATTTTTATATGAAGAGTAGTTCATGCTCTTTATAATGACATCTTAGCTGCTTACGAATGATCATCTGTTGCATAGATAGGAGCGGTAAAGGAATATTAGTCAAAATTCAAATTTTCTGTGTGGGGTAAAAAAAATTGGAGACTTGCAACAAAAATCGGAGCAATCGGTACTGTAGATTCTTTCACCAGCTCTTTCTGAAAGTGCAAAGTTTGCGCCGATTGAGCGTCTCTATAAAAAAAATTTACGATTTTCGAGCAAGCAATACAAAAGGGCGAATTTGATTTATTTTGGCATTTTTCAGGGGAATCATAACTTTTCATAAAGACGCTCAATGGCGCAAAACTTTGCACAGTTAGAAAGAGCTGGCGAAAGAATCTACAACACCGACTGCTCCGACTTTTGTTGCAGGTTTCCGTTTTTTATGACCCTGCACAGAAAATTCAAATTTTAACCATTTTTCTTCTATCTCTCCTATCTATGCAACGGATGATCATTAGTTAGCAGCTAAGATGTCCTTATAAAGAGCATGACTTACTCTTTTTAATAGAGAAATAAAAAAGCAGTCACGGTTAGAAAAATCAGAAGTTACGAATTTTTGAAAATGGTGCGACAGAACTTTCGTGCCAACCTAATATATAGGCAAGATGTCCTATCAAGCTTACAGAAATGCGAAGCGTTGGCGATTGCCTTAATCATGGGAAATTTTTAATCCGTAGAATGCCAGCAGCAAGTATGTATCTTGGGGGCGTCGATTTCTCTGTCCAGATAATCTAGAAAAATTTGCTTCATGCAATGGGTAAATAATACTCATCTCCTTCAGATGTTATGTTTTCAAAAGCATTCGCTCATTTACCGCCTGTTGTGGCCAAGGATGTTAAAGCAAGGAAGTTTCAATTTTGAGTGCAGCTGTGCGAGATGCTGGTGAAATTTCACAGATGAGATAGAACCTTAATTTTACCACTATGGGAAAGTACATGAAGAAAGCCTTTCAAAGGGTTGTTTTAGACTACCGCACTGACCGCAGCAGACTGCAGCAGACTGCAGTTGACCGCACTGATCGCAACGGCCGCACAGATCGCCGCATCCTTTCGTAAAGGTGGAGAGGATAAATAGTTATAGCTCAAACAATCAACAGCATTATATACCTAGATCATAACAGGTATATACAGTGATAGGGGGCATCAGAACAAATATGAGCACACCATAAATAATAAAAGGATAAAGGATTCGGCGTCGTCAACACCCTCTGTGGGCATGCGCCGAACGCACACTACTTCATAGTCGAAGAGGCAAACGTATGCGTGCGAGCCTATTACAGTGACTTGCGTGGGCCAGCCGATTACCAAGTCAGTGCTTTTATCCTCCCAGATTACTCTGGTACCAATTTACCGGCCCCGGAGGATAGAGGGCTTGGTTGGCCCAAGGGCGGGGATCGAACCTGTGTCCGATCTGGTCAAGGCGGCGCCTCATACCACTACGCCACTCGTCCCACGAGCACACCAAAGAAAGACAACTGCCAAAATTTGATTGAGAAGAGTAGGTCAAGACCTATAAACTTCCTGGGCGTATATCGCGGTATTTTGACGTAATCGCAATTGTTTGCTCTTTTATGAAAGAATGTAGCAATTTAAACGGCCGCTGCGGTCAATGCGGTCAACTGCAGTCCGCAGTCGCCGCGGTCAATGCGGCAGTATGAAACAACTCAAAGATATGCAGAATCTATACCGAGATAGAAATTTTGGGGGAAGAAAGTGGTTTGGAAAGTAGGCCTAGAAAGACGAACATTATTTTTGCACCAACCTAATAGTTTATTTTTCTACAGTCAAACAAGAATATCGTGATAAAGAAGAGCACAAGATATAGCAAGACCATTGTAAAGTACTTCCTTATACTTTCGTTAAAGAAAGGAGACTTTGTTGGAAGCAAAAAAACATGACTGCCTGACCGCTAACTCAAAATAAGATCAGCAGTGCGTTTTTCCTCGAGACAGGGCATTTGAAAGACTTTGGGTTTCATATCGTGCCAAAAACCTGTTAAACTGAATTTTTATTGCTTTGCGTGTGGTGGGATTCGTCTTTTCCTAGGCGCCCAGTTCATCATGAGTTCAAGAACGCGCCCCACACAGATGCCACAGGGTACAGGCTATTGGCTGCATGGCCGTTGCTTGTTGGAACGTCAGACAAGAAAGATACGAAATGGAACTTGTTTAGCGCAGTATCGCACAGATGGCACGTAAGAACTTACGTTTTGGCACTAAGAGTCCCACATACGAAAGATATCCTTCCATAAGCATAGCACATCTCAACATTTGCAACCTGAAGGAAACAAGTAGGCAATAAATAAAGAGGTCATCAAATAAAAAAACGCATGGCCGACATTTTTGTATTATAAAGGGAACACTCTCAAAATTAACTATCCGAATTTCACGAGCCCCTAATGCACTATTTACTTCTTTAAATATGGACAGCTTTGCAGCATTACTGTGTTTAGCGAAGCGGTCGCTCTTTCGCACAACCTTTCTAGATAAGGATATCACGGTAAAAGATAATTTGTCGCTGAATATTTTGGCGTATTCGGGCCGTTTCAGCTTAAAGCCGCAAGCGTCAACATCTCGGTCAGAGAAAGCAATGCAGCATAGTCTGGGTTCATAATGTAACCGGAACCGGAACAGCTCTAGCAGTTTTCCAACTGTGCTGGAACTGTATTGGAACTGCGTTGATGCGTTGCAGCCGCTCCAAGCCGTTTTCGCGGAAGGGAATAAATATTTTCGATAGATTTCAAGCGTTTTTGTTAAAGATCCCACTCACTTTGCCTCAGTCTTCCATCCCGTTTCTCCTCGTAATGATGTAAGTTTCGAACTTCAAGCGGAAATGAAGGATGAAGGGTTAAGGCTTTATATTCCTAGAAAATATGCCTTTGTGCTCTTTCTTTAATCCTTCGTTGTTTTCGTACAATCCATTTAGTCACGCACAACTCACACAACCCACAAGTTGTTGGATGAGCAAAAATAAAAAAAGAGAGAAAAAGTTCGTACGATGTCATATCTTCCGGATACATATCCGGACATGTATGAAGGATTAACTTTAATTCTTTACCGCTCCACATTTTCAGCTATCTCATCACGAGGGGAAACACCCTAGAAAGAATGGGAAAGCATGGGTTGATGAGAAAAGGAGCTGGCGAATCAATAACCACATCTCATTAGGAAACGAGAGAATTCTGCAGATTTTGCACTATACTGATTGATGCCCTCTAGTAAGACAGATAGCTGTGAGGACCTCGCAGATCATCTTTGAATGCAACAAATGACTATAAACTAAAATTACGAAGAGAACAAAGGAGCGCACAAAAGCATATCTCCCACGAGTACACTGATGCCCATCCACGGATAAGGAGCTACACACCATTCATTTTTCAACTTCGTTTCAGATTCGCTGCTTTCATCATAATTAGAAGAAGCGGATTAGAAAGAGGCAAAACAAGCAATAATATGTAAAAGAAAAGGAGCTGGCAACTTTCAAAAACAAGCATTTATTAAAGAACTATGAAAATTCATAATCTCACGGTTTTGAGGTTTGATACACGTCCTATTACAAGGTATACGGGTATAAGGATCATGAAACGTTTTCCTGAAATAGGACAAGAGTGGTTAACAAAAGCCACGGAGGAAGAGGGAAACAGAGCACGAAAGCACATCTCATGCGGATATATGGAGCCCAAACCATTCATTCTTCAACCCCGTTTCAAGTTGGAGACTTAACTCATTAAAGGAAGCGTCCTACCATGTTGAGGTTACTTGGCTTTGGTGTCAGTATAATAGTAGACTCCCAAGCTAAGCGACGACAGAAGTTTGCAGCGCGAAAGGGGTCTACGAAGTCTACAAATCGCCGCCCAAGTTGCCGAATCTTACGGTAGGCCCGAACACAGCCCACATATCATTTTCGAACTGCAAGGTCAAAGCACGCATGTGCATACATTCATGAATGCAGGGTCCTACAACGACTCTGCTTCTCTACCTTGCATGCATCTCGTACTCAGGGCCCGGCACGAGTCCGTTTCTAGGCTTTTCAAAAACGAAGTCCCCCTGACTTTCGAAAATTTTACGAAGTCCTCTTTGACCCCTGCTCTACCCCCCCCCCCCTCCGATTGCTGGTGGACCCTTGCACTAGTTCTTGACAAAGCCATTTACCTGCTGCGAGCTGCGAATCTCGCGATTTCAGGTCAAACTCTCAAGGAAAAACCACAAAATCCACAGAATTTTGCTTCATAAAGCCCTAGGTGGTCAGAGAATGATCAAAATAGATCACGAGCTAAAGAAGGAAGAAGAAGAAAGAAAGAAAATGGAAGAAATCATCAAAATATTGAAAATAAAAGCTAGAATTGAAAATGAAAATTCGAAAGGAAAGGATGCAAAAAAAGTGACGCTGGAGCGCGATATCTAATAGGGCGATCTTCGGAAAAAAAGAGGATAAAAAACGATGGACAGGGGGTGATATGAAAAATCTTTCTATGCTCAGGGATGGATTCTTGGCTGAGGCATCTGTCCATGCTAGAAAGATCCGAAACTTATGTGAAGACGATCTAATTTTGGAAAAGGTATTACTTCACATAAGTTTTCAAATCTTTTTACATAATCCTTCCGCAAATAATTTTTCAATTTTGGTGTTTTATACAGTTCAATTTTGGTGTCATATGATTCTGTTTGCGTTGTAAACAAGCAATTTGTTTATTTTAGCCTTGCTTTCAAATCGCGCGCACCTTTTGCCATACATCATAGAGCATGTCAATCGTGTGATAACCTGTCCAAAAAGCTTGTGTTCGACTAAATGGCGCTTATCCTTTGTGCTCGGCCCCGATCCTTGAAAACGAAATTCCCTTTGTTTTTTGCTTCAAAAACGAAGTCCAGCCTGCTTCCAGACGATCTGTGCCGAACCCTGCTCGTACCCGCCCGAGCTTATCGTAAGATTCGAGCCACTTGGAGGCGATTTGTAGACTTCGTTGACCCCTTTCGTGCTGCAAACTTCTGTCGTCGCTTGGTCTACTATCACATTAATACCAGAGCCAGGTACCCCCCCCCCCCCCCGCCCCAATCTGGTGGGACGCTGCCTTTGAGGAGAAGCGGGGTGATAGAATGATAGAATGATAGAATGACGTCAAGAAGAGTGGAATTTCTAAAAAATGCTTAGTAAACTCTAAATCCCAAAAATTTCCATCTCCCGCCGCGCAAAACCACATGCCGGAAGCTGCAGCGCATGCAACACAGTTATGGAACAGTTCCAGTAGAGAACTGTGCTGGAAGGTTCCGGAACTCCTGTTTAGTATGAACCAAGCTTCAGAAAATGGCCCAAAGCTTTAGCTTCATGCAAGCTGTTATCCATCCGTAAGTATTCCCGCTATCCTTTATAAATACATCGATTAGAGCGCCCTTGTATGAACTGCATTTTCCAGCTTTTTGTACAATTCCCACGTCATCTCCAGCTGACGTCCTCTTCTTTGGAATCAATTTTTTCTTTGAAGTCAAACATACAAAAGTTACTAATCATCTAACAGCAGTGCCAAGCATGTTTCTAAGGTGGCGAACAAGAGACTGGGGTGTCAATAACCGCGCTCTTTCTCCCTCATTTTGTCTATGCAAGCGCAAATGTGGAGCAGTTTTTATGATTCCAGCTAGAGTGCGAAGTTAAACTTCGTCTGGTTGAGAATTTATAATAGTTGTGAAAACGTTAAAGACAGCGTCCCATTAGACTGGGGGGGGGGGGGGAGGTACCTGATCTGGTAGTAATGTAATAGTAAACCCCCTAGCTAAGCTACACAGAAGTTTGCAGCGGGAAAAGGGGACTACGAAGTCTACAAATTGCCCCCGCCCAAGTGGCCCGGATCTTAAAGTAGGCTCTGACGAGTGCGAGATGCATGCAAGGTAGAGATGCAAAGTCGTTGCGGGACCCTGAGTTCATAACTGCGTGCGCTATGCGTGCTCTGGCTTCAGTTTGAAATTGCTGTGTGGGCGGCGCCTGGGCCTACCGTAAGATCCAGGGCACTTTTGGAGCAAACTTCAGACGTGGTAGACCCCTTTTTCACTCCGAACTTCAGTTATCGCTTCGGGGGTCTATATACTTTAACATAGCCACAAAAACCTGGCATCCATCTTTTTGCCGGGACGCTGCCTTTAAAAAGGGACGGAAGTGAATTGCATACCTCACGTTTATCCTTGCAATGCATTACTGCATTTATCACCGGGTTAACAAAACTCATCAGTCAAAACATACATCTCAACTCTACTTGTCACACTCGCACTTTGTGAGGCGAAAGGTGCATCACCATGCATCAAGAGCAGTAGCTGGCCATTTCCGTTACTCCTTTTGCATTACAATCGGAAAATAATAGTGCGCCTTGTATTTGTGAAACTTTTCACATCCAAAGTTTTTTTTTGTTTTCTTCTTAACTTTAACCATAACTTTGTCAATATGTAGGAATTCCAGAGACGATTTGTGTTAGAAAGTGAAGCTTGTGCTCATCAAACGCGTGTTTAGTGTCTACAACGATTACAAAGTTACCGATTTCTCACAAAAGAATTCATCGAATCTAAATTCGAAAACTTCTGTATTGTGATATTCCTGGATTGAGTCGTGATGCAGTAGAACAAGTTGCAAGAACTTAAGCATGTAAGCTGTTTTTCTGAAGACGAGAGTTCTAAAACCGCGTCTTTAGCAGTCTATGGGACAAGCGAATTTCAGTCTTTTTTCTGCGGTTCTGAAACCGCGCAAAAAGAATGAAATTGTGTGATCGGGTTATTTTTTACCAGACTATTATCGAAAATTAAGACTCAAAGGGCAGTGCCTCGGCAGTATTTGTCTTTTAGTTTTTCACCTTTTCGGAGCCTTTTCTCCATGAGGAATCCGAATCTGGGCTTTTCAGTGCATGAAAAGGGTAAAATGAGCTTTTCCGAGGCTTTCCAGGTCCGCATTCAGTGGAGAACATGTGTAAGTGGGCGGAACCCGGAACAAGGGAAGCGGGACGCGAAAAACCTGCGTATATTCCTAAATGCCGGCCTGGAAAGCTCCGGTAAAACTGTTTTTTTCTTCCTATTTTCATGCGTTGAAATAAGTATGGATTCCTTATGGCGAGAAGGCTTCGAAAAGTTGAGAAGCTCGAAAACGAAATTCTGCCGAGACACTGCACGATCTTCCGCGATGCTAAATAGCCCAGAGCTGGATAGAGGAACGAAGGCGGCCAGTTTGGACCGCCTCCGCGAACCGCTGGTCCTGGAACGATCTGCAACAACATTGCAAAAGGACCAGTTGGCCGCGAACGACGACTTAAAGGCAGTGGATCAGCAAAATCCAACAACTCAGGATATTGACGCGGTGGGTTTCTTATCGCTCATGTACAAAAACAGTGCAATCCCGGTTGCGCAGCATGCTTTCCTGCCGAGAAAATCTCTCCGAAACTTACACGCGTAAGCCAATCTTACACGCATTTGGACGGGTTGGCAATTTCCTTCTCACCATTGGAGGCTGCCCGCCGCAACGCTATAACCATTGGGTCCTGCAACGATTTAACGTCATGGTCTTGCTCCACTCGTCCAATTCCAAAGGGAAGGGCATCAAAAGAACGCTTATTTTCGCCGTTTTCAAGCTTTCAAAAGTGGATTTTCGGGATCAGCGTATTGAAAAACCCCAGGTAAGCGCAAATTTGACTCGGTTGAGATTTGCCGAGCCACTGCCTTTAAACTGGCACCCTTCGTTCCCGTACCTCCCAGAGCTTTCTTTGAACTTTCATTTTTCAACTTGGTAAGGACGCTTCGCAAAGTTGCAGTACTGAGAAAATATGTCTCATCAGTGTCTCGATATTTCATGTGCAACAGATTGGATATGCTTGAATTATACAAATTCCAATCTTTTTCCTGCGGTTCTGAAACGCAGCAAAAAAGACTGAAATTGTACATTGCATAAAGGTTTTTAAGGTTTTTAGATTATTATCGAAAATCAAAATTGAAGCCAGTGTCTCGATAGAATTACGCTGTTCAGTTCTTTATCTTTTTGGAGCCTTGTCGCCATGAGGAACCCATATCTGGGCTTTCAAGCGCATGGAAATGGCGAAAACGAGTTTATTTTCGATGCTTTCCAAGTCTGCATTCAGTGTAAATAGGGCGTAGGTCTTCCGCACCCGACCTAACTTGTTTCTAACTCCGCCCACTTACCCTCGATTTCGGCCATGTGTCTTCACTCAACATGACGTGGATTACATAGATTGGTGAGGCGCCGTCTCGCTTCGGGCTTGCGTCAATTGCGGGCACCTCGTTTGGCATGACGTGACGTGACTTTCCCACGTTGTTCTTGCTGCCACAATACGCCAAAGATGCGCACGCCACGTGCTGCATGTCTGAAGCAAGTGGTCCCTCATCAATCCATGTAATCCACGCCGTGGGCACACGTATTTTCCACTGGATGAGGATGTTTCGAAAAAACATATTTTTGCCATTTTCATACGCTAAAACCGCAGATGTATTCTTCATGGCGAGAAGGCTTCGAAAAAGTGAAAACTGGAAAGAGTATTGCTAGGACACCGCCTTTAAGCGTGCTTTAGAAGTTTCTTAATAGTCACGTCAAAGAAACGACTTACTCTTTAGAGTAGAATTTTCGTGATAGCATTACGTCTACGACTCGTAGGGGTCTTCCATCTTCAAGAATAAAAACATCCCTGAATTGTATAGAAGATTGTATTTGAGAAATGTGGTCTGCCGCTTTAGAATCAATAACTATAAGATTCTCATATGATATATCGACAGTTTGAGACCCGTATAAATGATAACTATTGACGCAAGAAGACCTTCGCCGCCCATGTGGCTGGGTGCGAGAAGACACTAATGCTATCCCTTCCGTTTAAGCGGCGCTTATTTTTTTGCTGCTGGGACTCATACATGCGAGTTCAAATGTTTGCTCACACTTACCAGCCACTTACCACTTAGCAACTTTGTCAATGATCTTAGTGTTGGAAACGTTCGCTGCTTTGCTGCGTGGTTGAAGCGTGCACTAATGTTGATCTAAAGACACCTGCATTCACCATTGTTTTTTTCACAAGCTTCTCATAATTTTCAGAATCAAAAATGTGTGGCAGAGAAAAAAACTATAGCATAAATCCCCGCCAACCCCAATCATACTCTAGCACAGCATAATGCATACCTTCCTGGTATGCGAAGTTATCAACAACCGCGCCTTAATCAGGCGGCACTTGTGACAAATAATAACAGTCCAATTGACACTATTAGTACTGGAAACAGTGCTGACAACTTATGGCCTCACCCTCAAACTTCAACTAACTGCCAGGCGATTTAGGCCTTCTAGTTATTTATGTCATAATCACAGAAGTCGACCCTGCGGTGGTTATGGGATTCCATTCGAAAAAGTGGACGCCATGACCTTAGTGCGAATCCATACTCCTTATATATAAAGCTGAATGTCTGTTTGTCTGCCTGTCTGTATGTATGTCTGTCCGTATGTACGTATGTTCCGAACAGAAATTTTTATTTCTGAACCGATCCAGACCAAACTTTGCACATATACACTTGGTGTCGGGCGGGTGTCATAGGCCACTTTTCGTCGTCGATCGAAATCGATTTTATCGATTTTTTAAAGCAAAGTTTGAGCTACGGGGCTGGGAGTTGGCACAGGGGGGTAATCGAGCATGGCGATTCCGAATACAATATTACTTTTCAGAATTATCGACTACTTTTATCGATTTTATCGATTTTTTGCAAATTTTGAGCTACGGGGCTGGGAGTTGGCACAGGGGGTAATCGAGCGTGCTGATTACTAAAACAGCGGGAATAATGAATTGGCATGTAGGCAGGGAAAGGTTGCACTGGGATAAGGATGAGAGCTTTATCATAGCGTTTTGACAGGGCCGGGCGGAGCCGGGTAAGCTGGCTAGTTATACAATAAAAGTGAGAATTCCTCCTGAAAAGTTGGAATATCTATGCACTGTGGGAGATCTCAGCCCTCTGTATTCTCCATCCTCAGCGGATTTTTGAAGGATAAATGAATTCCTGATTTAACGTAGCAAATTGGCCCAAGTAAGCAAAAAGCTAAAGTGTAGTTTCTGCCCTGATACTTCTTTTGAGCATGGAGTACGACAGTAGACGGATGTAGAATAGTCAGTTGATGCGAATAAATATTGCGTGGTTGTTGCGCTTTTGAGCATAATAGGTTGTACTAGGGCCCGGCACGAGGTGGGCAAATGACAAGCTGGAAATCGTTTTTGATGAAGAAGCAAGGGGGAAATCGTTTTGCGGGATTCGGGGCGGATCCCCGGAAGAAGATTCCAAGTGCAACCAAAAGAAGGTTGAATCATGCTTATTATCTTATACATCTAATTAATTGGGAAGTAGTTTCTATTGTCTCAACGCACAGCAGAGTTCGCGCTACGCCGTTTCGCCGCTAATGCCGCGTGCGCGACGTCGCATAAGCGATGCCGTTGAACAGCATGATTACATGATCAGTTCTCAATGTATGCGTAACGATATAGCACCAAACTATGTAAGCTAACAAAGATAGGCTAGGAGAAACAAAGTATGAAATATTATGACAAACTTATGTGAATGGAAGGTGTAATAAGCATTTTTTTCAAAAATTCAAAATTGGTAAACAAAGATTTGAATTCAAATGGCTCGTTTGCAGCGCACGGATGACATACGGCATGAAACTTGTTAATTACATGAACACGGGCCTGCAAGGCTTAACTTAGAAGTTTCACTGAAAAATTATGTGACTGAAGGTTGTGGGAAGCTTTTTTTGAAAATTTCCCACTATCAAGGAAATGGAAAAATGACTCGTTTGCAGCGCAGAGGAAACGAAATTGCGCGAGACTTGGTGTGTATGCGCGCAGAAGGACTGAAGAACAATGTATGAAAAATTACGAAAAACTTATGTGAATGGAGAGCTTGCCCAACTTTTTCCAAATTAGGTGGGCAATTGCCCACCTAATGCCCACCCGAGGTGGGCAAAACTTCCGTCTCACATAATTTTTCAAACATTTTTAGATAAATCTTTTCTACATCTAAACTTTACTCTATGGTAGAATTTGGGTTTCAAAACTCGCCCTGTCCTCTTTACCATAGTCAAATTAGAATCAGCGGCACCCTTTTTTATTGAGGAAAGCGCGCCCCAATCGATCGATATGCGCGGGAACGGCGTCACTCAGTCCTATAGCCAGTCTCTCATGTTTTTCCTTGTATTACCTTGTAGGACAGCTATTTTAACGTCGTTTTGTATTTTGTTTTCTCTCTAAATGTCAGTGGATGATTTATTTCTTGGCAAAGAATTCGGCACCGCAGGCTTCGCCCGAAAGCACTCGGAAGCGCCCATACTTCTTTGATCTCTCTTCATATCATCTCTCTTAACAAATTTTCCGCTTGCATGTTAACGTGCTGGCCTTTAGACTAGCGTGAACGCGTGAAGTAAGGAAGGTGAAAAGAGAATAGAATAATTCAAGCGCTTTTGGGCGCTTTGAGCAACGTTTGGCCGGTGCCTGTGTTACACAAGCACAAAGCATCGTTTTTGGGCTCAAGGGGTATTCGTAAAAAATGTTGGGATCAAAGGGGAATTCGTTTCGGAAAACCCCATTTGCCCACTTCGTGCCGGGCTCTGGGTTGTACGGGAACTTCTGACCCTTGATTAATTACTCGATTTCCTATTGAGATCTAAAGCAGGAATCGCGGGAAAGACGAACACATCTCTGCTTTACCACCGATGCAATTGATGATATAGTTCGATTGCGTTACTGATGACAGGAATGCCAAAACCATACTAGACAAAAACGGCTTATTATTTGCAACGGTCAAGCTTCGTTTTCCTTCAAAAGCGGTTTAGCGCTTCAAACTTTCGCAGAAAGGTACCTTTTTGGAGCGCTACAGTGTGCAATTGATTTTGTAGATGGTCATGTTTACATTTTCGACAAGCGAAAGTAGACTACTTTTATCTTAGACAAATCACCGAAACCAGAACTCGACACGAGCTGGCACCAGGTAATTTTCAAAACGAAGTCCCGTTTGATCTTGAAAATTTCGTACGTAATCTCCTTTGACCTGTTTTGAAGACCCGTCACTATTTCTAGATTATGTAAAAGTACATAGTAGGGTTTTCATGCATGCTCATTTCATGGAACAGCTTTCTGAGTTTTTAAGTGGTTGAATCACATCTTGAGAAGCAGAAAAAGCCGATTTTTTCGACTGCGGAGCAGACCGAGTAATTTTCAGATGGCTATAAAATGCTGAAAAGAAAACATTATAAAAATGCTTCTTTTCTGTATGTAAACTTTTGCAGTGTAAATACATTTTATGTGAAAAAGTACGAAAACTTATATGAGCAAAGTGTCGGTGCCAGCTCAGCTGGCACCCGGTGCCAGCTAATTCAGAAAAAAGTTCAGCACAGCTTTCATTTACATAAGTTTTCATAAATTTTTGGGCCATAGTTTGGGTCCCCCCATCGCGCATGCACACACCCAATTTGGTGTCATACTATTGCATTTTGGCTGGAAACAACGCAGTTGTTTGTTTGATGCACATCATGCCGCTGGCATGCCGGCGGCATTTTTGCGGCTCTTCTCCACCCCGGTCCCCTGAAAACCAATATCCTCTTTGCTTTCCGCCCTAAAAACGATATCCAGCTTGACCCGGTGCCAGCTGTGCCGAGCCCTGACCGGAACTTCCGCAGGACAAGCCAAATTTGCGAAAGTTCCGCAGGATTTTGTTCATACTGCAAAACCGTTTTTATAATTGTAAATCGAAACTTTCGCGGGATTTTCATGCCAAAGTGGTTGAAAACCGGAAATTCCGCTGAACCTTCTTCATAATCCTGCGAAAATTCCGAAAAATGCCAGAAAAACGAAGCACTTTGGCTCGCCAGATCTTCCGCAGGACTTTGAATGTGTTGTCTCGTGATGTTGCCTCGCCAACAACTAGAGTGCATTATCGAACATGTCAGCCTTAGGGTAGACAATAGGAGGTGGGTCTTACAGTCAATAGAGTGAGGTTCAAATTTCGCTTCGGTGTTCTCTTTTGCTGTTGTAATTGGCATTCTCCGGAACTTCCGCAGAACCTCATCTCGGAACTTCCGCAGCGCGTTTACGGAACTTCCGCAGGTGACCCGGCGGAACTTCTGCAAGCGCTCTGCGGAAGTTCCGGTCATTTGTCTGAGATTACAGAACTAGCGAAACAAACCGAAACCTTCTCTGGCAATCTACTCCCGTGTTGATCAATCACCCATTTTGCTATGTGAGCAGATTGCGAGCAACTACGCTTGTCCTACGTGTAGAGCCCGTTTCTTACAACGTAGTCTTCTGTGCTTTTTCTAACTATACATTGAAACCGTTGCTCAGTAAATGTTTTTATGCTCCGCAGTATGGCAACACTGACTCTAAGACATAAGAAAAGCATAACGCTGTTTTGATTTTACGCAGTGTTGTATATACGGTATGGTTTGCCAGTGAGCATGATGTACTCAATGTTCTTCTTTCCGGCTCAAATCGACATTTCGCAACCCTCCCCCTCCTCATCCCCCTTCTTTTCGTTTACAGACTTGTGGTGCTGATATGATCATTTATAGGATAAAGGCCTGCTCACCGCCATGGGCACTCCTGATGGCCGGTAGTTGTGCGAACGAGTTTGTTTTTAGAGCTGCTTCAATGAACTATTCAACAATTGAGTCACTTTAAAGTAATGGAGTGCAAAGGAAGCAAGCAACAGCCTGTTCATGCATGAACTCTGTGTGCTGCCACCGCTGACTGAGCAATCAGAATCAGTCGTCAACTTCGGACAGTTAGAGGTTATCGTACAGCAAGAGCAACCAGTACATAGGAAGTCTTGACAACACGGTTTCCTCGATGTTATTTGCGAAGCATATTGCAAGAACTGAAGCACGCCATTATGCCATTGCTGATTCCTCAATTACGCAAAGTCGGTGCCCTATCGTTTGGAGATTGCAACTCAGCATGACCACAACTGCATCCTCCGATCTGCCGTGTTCAACGTGCGGCCGTATCTGTTATTCTCTGATTACTTGTTTTCTCGTGTTCTATTTCCACCAGTTTCTTTTTTAGTCTTCCTCTTCGCTCGCTCCTATCGCGGCCCAATTCCTCTGTTGCTGTCTCGGGGTTCTTGTTGTTTTTTCGTTGCTGATTTCAACCTCAGCTAGGGAGGTTCTCATTGTGACTGCCGTTTCGGTTAGTGAATATTGTAGCATACAATATCTTCTCGTGTACGGTCACAAAAAGTCTAGGGATCAAAAGGTCATCACAAGTTCCGCCAACTGCACAAGAGGGTGAGACAACAATGAAGCAGGGACGCAGGGGATGATTATAATGGGATGTCTGTGCAGGATGTGACCGCGTCGATTTCTGCACTAAAGAGGGATCCCACTGTTTAGAAAATGCTCTGCGCGTTATCTGGAGAAAAATCTGCAGAGCTTCTCGAGACACTGGAGGCGAGGAAACGCTCTTGAAGCTTAGTGATAAGCAGTGCAGGAACCTCCGCAGGGGTTGCGTTATCTCATCGTCGGGCGTATCCTCAAGAAAAGGTTCGAGATGTGCTTGACGCTGTAGATGTTGATTCATCCCTTCGGAGGTTTTCTGGGTGGGGAAAAAAAGAGGGATTCATTACCGCCTCTTAAGGGTCGTATTGCCTTCCAGTTTTTTGATTGGAGGAGAACGCTGGCTAGGGCTCGCTTCTTCCTTCGTGCTTTTCCAAACGTGTACATACGGAAAAACATAATGGAGACGAGCGTAAGTGTGAGTACGAGCTAAATGGTGACACGCGAGAGGAACAAAAATACTACCTGCGAAGAGTGGTTTATAAAGGTCATTTAGTGCGCACATCTGAGCTGGACAGTGCAATGTCGGAAAACGCATGGCTCCGCATGGTACTCGAGATAGAGTCAAGGTCTGTCTTTTAAATGGTAGAAATTTGCTGAGGAGATTCCTTAATTTGCAGTCGTTCTTAACTCTTTAAAAACCTGATATCCTTATTGTAACCGAAAGCTGTTAACGGATAAAGTTAGTGATAGTGAAATTGTAGGGAAACTACCGCATTTTGTCGCACGGTCGGATAGACATAAGCGTAGGGGGCGGCGGTTTCGAAGAGCACTCTTTTGATTAAATCTACTTTTCTGACAGTAGTACAATGCCGAACATTCTTGGCATCAGTGTATTCAGTAAATCTGCCCTGATGAGCCTACTTTTCCGATCTCTTACACCTTGCCGGTCTTTCAACAGTGCTTTGTTAGCAATGAACACCTTATCGAACTGACGTGCCGTCATACAAACCATATAAACATACTGTCGTTTTGGGCGACTCTGATTTACAAATAAACTGGACCAGGACGTTATCTTTGAGAGATTTATCCTACATTTTTTGATATTTCGATGATTCGAACTGGACGCAATACGCTACGGAGGCAGCTCATCAATAGCATTTTCTGGATCTTGTTTCCAACAGCCCTATCATTTTTGGTAATCGCACTACGCCTCCCCTTGCAACCTCAGGTCATAAAGTAGTTATCAATTTCCACCTTGCCGCTCAATGGTTGAATATATTTGAACAATATGAATCAGCTGACGACATTTATTACAATTTCGCCTGGTACTCTATGATGCCTTGTCCATATATGTGCCTTTCAAGACTGTCTAGCCTCAAATGCAAAACCTCAAGCATATCCGAAAAATTCTTGCACAGAAAGAACGGATATTCTGTTCCTTGGCAGGTCCACTATCTAGCCCCATGTACAATAAAAGTGTGCCAAGTTGTTGAGTTTCACCTGAAAATTTTTTTTGTCGAATTATGAACAAACTAGCTGCGAAGACCTCATCCAGGTTTTTCTTTCAATACATTAATAGCAAAATCAAACGTAACCGTCGTTTGCCGTCTATAGCCGATCAAATGGATTAAAAATATGAACGGACAATGAGAAGACTAATGTTCTAGCATCTTAGTTTGCCATTCAACGAGTTCTAAAGTCACTGAAATAGAATTTATTGCTTCTACTTTCGCTTATCGCCATTGCCTTTCGAATGTTTACTTCACCTTCTATAATGCTCTAAAATTTCTGGCTAAGCTCAGACCTTCCTTTACTGAGGCCTATGATGGAATACCGCAAATTCTTTTTAGAAAATGCGCTTTACCTTTTTGCGCCCCACTCGCTCATATATATTCAACTAGCTGGCTTGCCCGGCTCCGCCGGGCCTGCCAGCTAGACCCGTGTACGTATGTTCCGAATAGAAATTTTTATCTCTGAACCGATTGGGACCGAACTTTGCACACATACACTTCGGGGCAGGGAGCGTGTCACAGCCCACTTTTCGTTATCGATCGATGTCGATTTTACCGATTTTTTGCAAAATTTGAGCTAGGGGGCTAGGATTTTGCACAGGGGGGTAATCGAGCATGCTGATCACCCCTTCGGGGTGATCAGCATGCCCTGAAGTATATGTGTGCCAAGTTTGGTCCCGATCGGTTCAGAAATAAAAATTTGTATTCGGAACATACGTACATACATACAGACAGACATACAGACAGACAGACAAACAGACATTCAGCTTTATATATAAGATATAACTATGCGCTGCTACATGGCGAGGGCGCAATATCTTTAGGCGCGAACGCGTCTTTATTAGCCGCAGAGCGCATGAGGCGCGGGATCTACAACGGTGAGGATAGCGCGCCGCTTTCGCTCAACTAAAACTGCTTTTGCGCCTTCGTCATGCAGTAGCCTTTGTTTGGATGGGCGGATCACCGATTTACCAGTCTTCATGGCTGGAAAAAAGAGACGGATTTGAAATCTCAGCAGGGTATAAATACCGGTGGACAGGGGGAAGCCAGAGCGCGAAGAGAAAGCTTTCGAGAGTTTAAAAGAGCCGTCGAAGAGAAGCGGACCTCCACATTTAGATAGAGATAGAATAGAGAATCCTGCTGAGAGGGCAATTGGGTAGGAGCCTGTTGTTGTACATAGCTTTGCCCGTTGTCATGTTGTTTTTGTTAGCTTTGGGTAAATTCTTGCTCAAACTCGTGTTTCTCCATCGATCAGAATCGTCTTACCACTAGACCACTCCCCGTTACATCTATGATGTTAGGGGAAATTCCACAGCTATGGAAGGAAGCGTTGGTTGCCGCAAATTCCAAGGTTTCTAATGCTTCCCTCACGGGTTTTCGCCTCATAATTTTGACTCCCACAGCTGTAAAAGTAATAGAGAAAGTATTGCGGGATAAGCTACTTGCATGGCTTGAAATTTCCGAAACTGTCCCCTAATCAGCATGGTTTCATGTCAGGATCTTCCACTACCACTAATCTTGCCGACTCACTTTTTGATTGGACTCTACCACTAAATAGAGAGAATCAGTAGATGTTGTTTACGTGAATCTTTCTAAAGCCTTCGATCACGTTTGTTATAAAAAGCTGCTCTGCAGGTTGGAACGAACTGGGATGAATGGAAATTTGCTGAATTGGTTCAAATCATATCTGAGTAATAAAGGCATGACATTAAAGGTAGAACATCACTTTTCGAATAGACAAGCTTGTGTTAGGGCGGTTCCGCGAAGCGCAGTCCTTTCTCCGTTACTTTTTCTGGTTTATACTGCTGATCTTCTTTCAATCTTTAAAACGTCAGAGAATGTAACAATCCAAATGTATGCGGATGATATCGAGTTATACGGAACATATAACGAGAAAAATCGTGGTGAAGTTCAATCTGCAATAAAGCAATCCCTGGAAAGAATGGTAGACTGGGCATCATGCTCTGACATCTCAGTTAACTTGAACAAATGTTCTGTTATGCTTAAGACCAAAACTTCGTCTATGAGATAAATGGGAGTGCTTTAAGAAACTGCTCCAATGCTAAGGACTTGGAGTTTTGATAGATGACTGGTGACTTGAAGTTTTCACATCTTGACAGTGCGGTGAATAGTGCGTACTTTTATTTATTTCTCCGGTCCGTTCATACTGATAATCCCGTAAAATTGGAACTTCTATATAAAGCCTACGTACTTCCGCATTAAATGCTGTTTTGTGAAATGGAACTCATTTTTAAAGAAAAGCATAAGAACATTTACTCGGATTCTGTTTGCAAGGTGCTGCAGAGCATTTGCTTTGACCTAGATCTTAATTTTGCTTTTCGTTTTTCTCGTAAAAAACTTAGACTCAAAGCAAGAAAGTACTGGATTCTCAGGCCTAGTAATAAGACGGAGGTTTCACACACTATCCATGTATCGTATTTTCAGGAAACGTTTTTTTTTTGCAAACAAACTTTTAATACCCCATACAGAACACCTGGATGGCTTAGCAGATCGCCGAATACAGCGGTGTCATCTGAAACTTCAGTTGCCTTCAGACGCAGCGTAGCGCAAGTCGATCTATTGCGAGTTAAAGGTTGCCATAACTACTGGAACTTGTTTTTGCTTTTGCTGTTTTACTCCGAAAAATTTTTTGGGGTGCTTTTCAACACTTTTGCGGGCCTATATCCCCTAAAATCTAGAAAAAAGAAAACTTTTTTTAGCATTTGAAAAATCGTAACGATGGCGCGACCGCACACTACACGCACACCACTTCTGGAAACCGCATTTTCTTGATTTTCATCTCTAGTCGAGTGGTTTTTTTTCGCTTACATATGACAGTATTCAGACAAGAAGTGACTGAGCGGAGCATTGAGGTGATGTCTTTTTGTATGAGCGTTTTATGCTCCTGTGACCGCATCCGCAGTCACCTTATCATGACTTATAATAAAGTGCGTGTCTGTCTATTTGTCTGTGTGTGTTTGTGTCTGTCTGTCACGAAATTCGTAGAGCGTGTGATAGGCAAGGTCTTGAGCTGAAATTTTGTTCATAGCACCATATCAGCATGTAATCAAATACTGCAAAAGCACAAGCTAATTCGATGATTGGAACGTTAAAAAAACTGCGCGTCAAACGGGTCCACGCGACCTTTGGCCGACTAATGTGGGTCGAGGTTGTATTTCTTGCGAAGCTGTGGATTTGCTTAACAAGTAAGTGCTTGGACCATAGACATAAGTCCAAAGTAAGTAAAATATCTATTTTTACGCAAAGTCAGCGCCAAAAAGGAGTAATTGCGTAGATCACCAACTTGTTAAGGTTTCATCTAATTATTTGGGAAGATTTCTACTCAGAATCTAGGTGACAAAAGTAAGTGTCTTTCCTGGAAATTACCCGGCCACAACAGCTGCAGTAACTGACCGAAATTCTCCATTTTCTTCCATGCAGAGATTGTACTTTCCCAGTTTATCGCTCCTACATGGAAAAGCTCATGGAATGAGTAGTTGTTTACAATTCGTTCATGATGGTCAATACCGCATAGTGAGTTTCAAAATGAACATCATGCAAGTAAGAGGAAAGCATATAGATAGAGGAGCCAGTGCGAGCCTCGAGGTGAAGCACTGGTACATGCATAAGTTATGGCCTTCCATCATTTTGCCGTAGCTTGTATGTGGTCGGTTGTAAATCTATTATCTCCTACATTTCTGCAATTTTCTGGTCCTCTTGGCGCACTTGAGTGCAAGATCAAAATAAATTAATAAAGTACGATGTGACTTCTGCTTAATCCGGAGGTATGAATGCCTGCATTCATTTATTGTTATCGGATACCGCTTGTAAAGCGTCTTCATTTTGAATGTTACTACTGCAAACTCAGGGAGATTAGACAAGCCTTAATCGAGAGAGCGGAGCACAAGACTGGAACTACTATGACTGTCACATGTATTTGAGCTTAATCGTTTGAATCAACAAGAATATCATGTCATTTACCATATCTTCGCCAACACCTCCTTTCCTGAGACTAAATGAAGAACGCTTCTAGAAATGACTTATAGTCGTGATTGGTGGGGCTGGATACACCTGATAGTTGATGGTTCTGTCACTTTTGGTGACAGCATGGACACATTTTTGTGAAATTATGTGGTCGATTGCTTGCATTCTCAATGTTGACGCTCTCTTTTTTGGCTGTGGCATCTACTACCGGGCTTTATTCGTAAATTCCCCACTGGCTTCTTCGTGAAGCATCGTAGCAAAGACAGACTCATACAAGGAAAAGAATACCGTTACGTCGCTTTCTTTTGTCGCTGCACTAATCGCTTTCATTAAATGGTGCATTCAGTTCTCACGGGGAGAGAAAGAATTCAAGGACCCGGATAGCAAAGGTAAAAGCGTACTGTCTCGTACCGATACCTTAGAAACTGACAGCTCGTTTGCGAATTACAGTTTGAGTTAGTCTTCTTACTGGAAAGAAAAGTTGTAACAGTAAAGTAACTCACACCTCGCGTTCATGGCCGTAGGTTCTAATGAACGACTCTCGAAATCTTTTAACAGATAGATGGTTGCCTTTGCTCCATCGAATGCGATCTTCAAAAATGTAGCAAATGCAGACTAGGAGGAGCTAAAAAAAAGGTTAGATTTAAACCAACATACAATCAACAAAAATATCTAAACTGAACTTTCATATATCCAACTCTTTCACAGTCCAACTCACAAAAGGTGTTTGTGTAGCCAAAATCTATTTCATTCTACATATTTTCTAAATACGTAAAACATCCGGAATCCGTATTAAATTTTCAGGTAAGCCAACATTCACCATTTTCACAGCTGTACGGGGAACGACGCCCAACAAGATATTTCTCTTCCTATTCGGAGAGCACAAACGTCAACTCAGATCGCCGGGGCAGGCTGTCCGCAAACCCGCGCTTTTCTGCAAACGGTCAACAAAATTTTGGGGCGCGGCCAAACCTTTAGCGAGCGGTACTTCCGTGTTCTGTTAGCGGGCAGCAATACAAAATGTTCTGCAAACGCTCGCTAGATAATCTTTCAGCTAGCTCTGGCCAAACTTTCAGCGGGCGCATCTCGGACTTTTAGACCTGCTTCGGGCGTACGTAGAGCAAAGGTAACTCTCTACATAACCAGAGGTGCCATCGATGGTATTACCCGAGTGGGGTACTTTCTCTCAGCGGAAGGTACCTACGGGCTGTGCGGTCCTTCACAAAGGACCGTGAGGCCCTCAATAATTTTGCATATTCTCGCGGAAACTCCGCGAGAATGCGGCCACTGCGCCGCAACTGATCTATGAAAAAGATGCGATTGTTCTCCAAGCATTCGTCGAAAATTTCGCCAATATTTTTCCAAATATTTGCAAGCGGACAGCGAAAAATCAGCGAACTATTTTTCCGGCGCCCGCCTATCCATAAATTGCAGGCCGCTTGCCCACGGCGATTTTCCAAGAATGCCTAGTGATACTGAACCAGGCACGTTTACAGGGAGCTGGTCCTAGTCCTAACACGGCATGTAGTGCAGAGTAATTCAACAGATAATTCCATTTTCGTCGTATTTGACTGATTCGATACCGAAATCATTAGTAGCTGCTTCGCACACCTTGAATGTAAACTTGTCGTTTACTTTTGTTCATTCCTAGTCGGTTCAAGCATGATGTCGCAAGATCCCAATTTTTTGAAAGATATGATAGAACCAGTCAGTGCAAAATATAGCAGTGACCTTCAAGCAACAGCTTGACGGAAGTTTTCAAAAATAAGCCCAATTTTCTCTTCACATTATCCTCGCTTGCACGTTTAAATTTATATAACAATTCTCAGGCTCTATTGCAACGTACTTTTAGTTTCACTATTAGGCTCCCTGTGAAAATGACATGACAGATTTTACTGGTGAATACAACTATAAATGTCTACATGGAACAGGTAAAAAGTGAGTTTGAGAAAAACGCCAAGAATTTGCACATCAACAAAAATCGAGCCTTTTTGGCTGCCTCTGAGAATTTCACCCACTAATCACTACACTTCACAGCCATGTTTGGAATAGCCATGCGTGTGGACATGTATGCATCAAAAAGGGGTGGAGTTGAATTTGCTTTAGATTGGCGCTTCGCACTTACTGAATGCTATTTGATACTAAACCTCTCCAAGTTTAAGTATCCTATTTTTAGGTGTATAAACCGTAGGGGATTTTTTTCTTGAACCAGCACAAGCGCGCAAAAAACTTCGCAAGCAAAAGATGCTATATACTGTGCTGCATATTCCCTAAGACAATCGTGCGGCATTATGATCGCTTGCCGATCTGAAAAATTTGAAAAAGATGCGGCTTATGCAGGATGTCCCAAAAAATGTGAACACTGTTTGATCGTTAGTAACTCCCTTGCATTCACGTTTTTCGCCGAGCTTAATGCACTCTGTAGAGCGAGGTTTAACTTAGATCCTTAATATGGAGCGAATCATCGATCGCTTTTCATTACTGTAGGATTACGGTATGAACTTCCAGCATGTGGATCCATTTTCAAATTTGCCATTTGATAAAATTTTTTGAAAAAAATATGAAAAATCGCGTACTAGGGTTTTCGCATGCGCTGATTCCACTACACAAAGTTTTGCGAATGCTTCTAGTTTTTTTGACGGTGTAATCACATTTCTGGCAAATGCTGGAAATTCAGTTATCACGGTTTACTTGGGATAAGCTTGGAAGGAAACATCGCAGTAAAGTGGAATTTCATATTCGAAATCAACGGCTTCCATTAAAATAGTATAAGAGTTTTTGCTTGTTTAATTTTGTTCCGAGGGAGAATACGGCCTCCAAAGTCCTAAAATTCTCGTCGAAGTTCTTACCGTAATCCTACAGTAATGAAGAACGATAAATGATTCCCTCCATACTAGGGATCTAAGCTGAACCATGCTCTATAGAATGGTGCCTCAAGCTCGGCGAAAGACATGAAAGCAAGGGAGTTATTAATGATCAAACAGTCACATTTTTTGGGACACCCTGTACACCTGGAAATCGGGTGCATATCACATCTCAACTGGTCAATTTGGCAACCCATGATTTCAATCCATATACTGAAATCTAAGTTCGCGGTAGCAATAGCAAATGCACACATTGCTATTGCTACTGAATGCTGCAGATATCAGTGAGTGAAATTCTTGAATTTGCTTTACTTTCGCCATTTTGTTCGAAATTGCATCTTTGGCTAGCAATTGCATTCTGAAATCATCTCAAATTCGTCCTACTCCACTCTGCATAGATGAATAGCAGGCCTTTTGCTTTGGAACTAATGGCCATATCATATTGCAAACACTGCATCACTCTTTAATCAGTAATTTGAATAACATAGATCCTCCAGTCATTCTTTATATCTCAAGCAATATTTACACTATCAGACATTCGGAATAGTTTCGCTACATCTTAGTGGGCTTTAGGTCATTGCATTACCCATACGTCCATCGTTTATCTCCCTGAAACCAGGGACAAGCTGGTATCATGTTATTGTTCGACGTGTTAGAGTTTTATTTTTTGTTCTTCGGTGCACCTCGAGTGTATTAGTAAAATAAAATAAAATGAAACAAAATAACACTCACCAAAATTATGGCCTTACTCAAATTTCGCCATAATGGCTTCATTAACATTTTTGATTCATATACTGCCGTGTTCCCTAGAAAGTTCTTGCCTAGAGCAGTGGAGTTCCAGTCATGTGCAAGACCTATAATTATCTGAATGAATTTACAATATTTAAAAAAAATGAAAACTGTCTGTTGAAGAATACAGAGCATTGGATTACGGTTGCGTTATCGAACGTTCGGAATGGCCGATATTGCTTGGCCCACGCGAAGCGCCGCTGAAACATAACGAGACGCGCCTTGTATTTATATTACGCTTTACACGCTCGTCGCGTGTCAACGACGGCCATTCAGTGCGGTCAAAGACTCAGTGTAAAGCTCTGTGTAGTGTAAACGGGCAGCATATTGCGCTAATGTTTGTCAGCATTCTGTTTATACTACTTAGATTTTTCTTTACTTACCAACACTTGTGTGAAAATGTGCGTTCATCAAAATCGCATAATTTTCGTGTAAGAATTAGTATAGCTCAAAAGCTCATTTGTTTCGCTTTGGATCTGAATTTTATCGCGGGCGGCGCATAATCAAGCAGTGAGTGTAGCCCCGCCGCGAGAATGAATCGCGAAATTTTTAAGTTTGTCCGTAGTCTGCAAATTTGTAAATGTAACTTGTTTTCCTTGTAAATACTTGGAAAATTTTCCAAAATTTCCCGAAAACTTGAATTAAATTTGAAAAAAGATTTCGGGAGCGGGACTGAAAAATATTATGGATATCATGCCCTTCAAGACTATATATCGTCGATTCATTAACCGCACGGATTGCTCCAAGCTGCGAACCACGCGCGGAGCGGTTGAAATGTTGCGTAAGACGATTTATACCATGGGACCCTGTATTGGGACAAGCGTTTTATCTCGCGGCAGGTGCTTTGCAGTGATATCCAGTCCGTGCGATCAACGAAACGACTACTTCTCAAACGGAAAGGCTACTTCAAAGGCGGCATTCGAGCAAAATTCCTTTTTCAAAGCATTTTTTTCTTTTCGACTTTTGCATATTATGGGCTTTTTTTGCCACATGATACAGACTCGATCATCAAACCGGGTAAAAGAATGACTGTATGTAAAACCATTTATCCATTTTTAAAAGGAACCTTGGACGAATTTGTACAAGAAGAAAACTTTGTTGGAACCAATCTGAATAATGCCAGAGCAACAACAAACCTTTAGGATTAGCCCCTGCCTTGCAATTCTTTGCTTCAACCCGATTTTGTCGAAGCATTTTATACGGAGCAGCGTGTCCGTTTCGCTGGAGGCTTTGCGAGTGCACGCGCTCGCAATTTACCATAAATCGAGGAAACTGGAGGCGCTAATATGGTTTCTTAGGACAATATGTTCCTTAGGACAAAATAACGATCCTGTAGGAGCGAGCCGTTGCGGGGCGAACGCCCGCCAGATCTCTTTCTAAGCTGGGATGAAACTTACTGTGAGCGTGACTGCGCTTGATAGCACTAACGACATGCAAGGGTCCGTGGGGTGTACTAGGCTCCACGACCAAAAAGATGAAGGGCCGAAGCGATTGGAAATAGATGCCGCGCTTGAGCAGGCAGGCTCGCCACATCTATGCGGTATTGTTTTGATTTATGCAATGACTGAGATGTTTAGCGTTAATATTAGCTAATCTAACTTGGACTACAGGCTTGTGTACATGTAGGGTGTTTTCAAACGTTGGATACAATTTTTGCTTTCTCCTTTCCATAACTAGAAATTTGTTGAATCTTGTAAGAAACTGTCTACAAGGGAAGCTACCTAACTTAGCTTGGCCTTTTAGCGAAAGACATATATAGTCTGAATCAGCTTCAAAGGCTGATTGTAAATAAGCTATTCCTAGCTGCCACGCACCATTCCGAAGCGATTATGGGCTTTTTCCTGCGCAAAATTGGCATGCTCATCGACTCACGAGTATCGCGTCATCATCATTTTAGTGCTAATATACCTGCGCTAAGCTTTTTCAATGAGAAAAGATTGGATTTGTACTACTTCGATACTTCAGCCCTTTTTTTTGCAGATTCTTATCTAGAGGCAGTCTTCTTATGTTCATTAGTATGCCAACTTCGCGTACGAAAAAGCCCATAACTCGCTTTGGAATGGTGCGTGGTCCCTATATAGTAGACGTCATCCGTCTAGTCACCTCGGTGCCGTGTGTGCTATTGCACACAATTTTGAAATCCCGGATGAGGTGCGAGGTTCGCGCCGTGCCGTACTTGCACCAGGTGCACGTACTGCTAAGATTCGACGCCAAATTCTGCCCGTTTTTCTTATTTCGATGTTTTTTTTGTTTTTTAGTTGCACGCACGTCTAGTTTTCGATGATTTGTTTCCTTTATACCGCGCACTGCAGTTCTAGATCGCGTATTTCAAAATTTTTCATTTTTACTTTCAGGTAAGGCAGGCAACTGGGAAATTCTGCACGATTTCAAGGTAAATGTGCTTTTTTCAGTATTGTCGGATGTAAAAGGAATAGAGTCTCTTAGGCAATGCGAGTTTCAACTTCCTTCTGACTCATATCGAAAATTTTGTTTTTTGTGCCGATTTCCCAATGAGAAGCATTTTCAAACACAGGACTGCTCCAGCAGAAAGTTTTGCTGTTTGTAATTTGCTTGGATCTTATTCAGCATCGCAAAAATATTTGGAATGGATGGTAAGTTAAGTGCAAATCCCCTTCTTTGTTCCTTTAATATGTCCTGTTCGCTCATCTCCTCGGTTGTCTGGCTGTAATATGTTTGATTGGCTCCCAGATCCTTCTGGAGGCGGGTTGTAAACCTTTCCTGATTTCAAGGATAAAGTTGTTGAAACTCTGCATTATAACATTTTTCTTCGTACTTTCTCGCAATCAAAAACCGTCGTGCTTTGAGATGGCAAGACTCCCTCCACACGAATCTGCGAGCTAATGATACATCAGTTTCGCTCACACTTCAGGAAAGAACCGAGAAGGTACGAGCAAAATAGGAAGTACGAGCAAAACAGGAAAAGTCATAAACGAACCTAAAATACTCACCTTAATACCATCTAGCGTCTCTGCAATACTAATATCGAATTCAGTAAAAGCTTCTTTATGAAACACAGCATAAAAGAACAGAACTTTCGATATCAATTAGAAGGAAAGTTGAATTTCGTATCGCCTAAGAGACACTCTACTCTTTCTACATCCGACAATATTGAAGAAAGCACACTTACCTCGAAATCCTGCAGAATTGCCCATTTGCCGCCCTCACCTGGAATCAAAAGTGAAAAATTTTGAAAATTTGCGATCTAAAACGGCAACGCACAGTATAAAGGCAACAAATCATCAAAAACCAGACATGCGCGGAGCCAAAAACAAAAAAAAAGCACCGGAATAAGAAAAACGGGCAAAATTTGGCGTTGAATTTTAGTCGTACGCGCAGCTGGTGCAAGTACGGCACGGCGCGAACCTCGCACCTCATCCGGGATTTTAAAATTGTGTGCAATAGCACACACGGCACCGAGGTGACTAGACGGATGACGTCTACTATACTTGAATCCTTCAGAGTCGTGCGGCCACGCTAATAGCGCAGGATACTATCAGTATCCTGCGCTATTAGCGGACAAGGTCCAGAAGAAAGTGGAATGTCCCCTTACTACTTTTTCACCAAAAGATATGTTCAAAATCAGTGTGAGTAAACAGAAAATTGCAAGGGTAAAATGGACTAGCCTGTCATGTCCAACTGGAGCAAACAAACAGTAGTTAAGGGCTACCTCGGGTTTTGAGGAGTAGAAAGATTTTGGTTGACTAAGAGCGCTTAGGTGAGTGGCATTACGGAATGCCACTGCCACTTTTAATAAAGAGATGAATGTAATGGAAATG
The DNA here is from genome assembly GCA_958299035.1 of Cylicocyclus nassatus. Taxonomy (NCBI): domain Eukaryota; kingdom Metazoa; phylum Nematoda; class Chromadorea; order Rhabditida; family Strongylidae; genus Cylicocyclus; species Cylicocyclus nassatus. Next base: position 65,628,441 of record CATQJL010000112.1, read on the forward strand.
TATTAGCAGGTGGAGACAGAGAATCAAAAATTGTTTTGTCAAAAACTTCAAAAGCTAAAGACTTTGTGGGTTGAAGATTGCGACTAGAAAACTAAAGGCTTTTGTTTCCGCATAAGCTATCATTTGTTTTGATGGACGTTCAAAATTCGACGTTTGCCGATTGGAAAGACTCAATCGTATGTATCGATTGCCTAAGAAATAGCTCTGCAAACGCAAGCTTTTAGTGGACAGGAGAACAATCAATTAAGTTCTTCGTTTCTTTCCAAGCTCTGACCTTCTGAAGAAAAGTAAAATTCGGTCTGTTCATTCAAAACTTAAATTTTTCACGACTGATGAAAAGCACTGCACATTAATGGGTTTCAAAGTATCTCATTTATTCTGAGACAGACAAGTACGCTTTGCACTAACCTGATTCATCCTTAAGCGTACATATCAACATTAGTAATCAACGTATTTTTGCTCTCCTTGGAAATTAGACGATGTTTCAACAAACTCCCAAGTGAATTAATCTTGTAGAGATGCAGTCTTTCACGAGCCGTTATGTAGGAGCTTTGCTTCATCACGTCCATCTTTTCATCTCCGTGACTCCATTCGATTGAATTATCCTATCATGACTTACAATAAGCGCTAAGGGCCTGTCTGTTATCTGTCTGTATGTCTGTCACGAACGTATAGCAAGGTGCAGGCAGCGATTTGAGCTAGAATTTTTGTTGTAGCACCCTATCAGCATGTAGGTAAACTGTGCAAAAGCACAAGCTGATCCAATGAGTGGAGCCATTGAAAACTGTGCGTTAACGGATCCATGCAATTTCTGCCCGGCAAAATGGGTCAATAATTGGATTTTTCGCAAAGTCGTGATTTGTTCAACAAGCAAATCCGAAAAACATTGACTTCGGCTAAAAAGTGAGCAAAAACTCTATTTTTATGCAGAATTGTAGTCAAAAATGTGTAACCGCGCAAATTGTCAATTGGCTAAGGTTTTACTCTAAAAATTAAACGGATATTGGAATAGATATGTAGTCCAAGGTGATTTTATCCTTATGGAGATTACAAAACCAAAAGAAAATTCAGTAACCCATTCAAAATCGCATTTGTTCTTCTGGGTAAAATTTTTTCTCCCAAAATTACCGATCTCACATGGAAAAGCTTTACTGAACGACTGTTTACAGTTTATTCTGATGATCGGCATCAAGCAGTGAGTATCAAAGTGATGATGCGAGAATGAGGAGGGATAGATAGTAGAGCCAGTACGAACTTCTGTGAAGCAATGCATTGGTAACAAATAATTTTTCTCTTACAAATGAACAGGCTCATTCGGAAAAGAGAGCTTTGGGTTTAGAGACTGCTAGTATTTACTAATGTGTTATTCCTATCACTTTTTCATTATTAAGGACATACAGTGGAACAACAACATGTTACGCTAGTATCCCCCTTTAGAAAACATGGATTCCGAGAAAATCGACTTCGCGATAGTTCGAAAATGCCGCATCCATTACGCAATTCCACTTGGATTTGCTTCCCAGATGCCATCAAAGCACAATTTACTGATGTGATGTGCATCGCGACTTACAAGCGCAATTTCTCTTGCATCATCTCATGCACTTTGTTTCCTATGACTTGCGTTATCTAACAAACTAATCATTACAGACGCACCGCATAATGAAGAAAGAAAACAAATGGCAATGGTCAAGCAGACAAGCCTCTTTATCGCCCTCGGTTGGATCACTCATTTTCCTTTATTCTTTTATTTCTTTTTACCAGCCTTTCGCTTATCTATTGAGTGCGCATAGCTTCTTGAATTGCTTCAGTAGTGCGCCTAGGAAATCTGCCTAATGTAGTGCTTATGTATTTCCTTGGTTTGCTTTCATGCAATAAATGCTCGGTTTAATTACCCACGTTTGAGGTAATCGCTAATAAACTGCTCGCTTGCTTGGTTTTTGGTTTGGCTTGTTCGAGGGTCTCTAAATCACCGAAAATGTGCAGGTCTAGGCACAGGTGGCTTATGAAGCAGGCTGGATATTGTTGTTTGGGTAAACAGCAAAGGGAATATTGTTTTCGTTTGGACTGGGCCTTGGAAAAATTACATGTATCATTTAGTGGGGTACCGAGGGGGCCCCCACCAGAGACGGGTCGCGAAATTTTTGAAAGTGGCTTATATGGGTTATAAAATTTTACAAATGACTTGTCTAAAAAATTGAAAAAATATTTGAAAATTTTTAAAAATTCAGTTTAGCCTTATAAAAGATTTTTTCGGGGGCGTGGCTGACGCCACGCCCCTTTTTCTGAAATTTCGGGGTTCTGAGCAAGCGAAAATTTTGAGCATACCAAAAAAATTTTCGGAGTGCGTGGCTGGCGCCACGCACCTTCATCTGAAAAGATTTTTTGTCCCCCTCCCCCCCGAGCTGGAATTCTGGGTACGCCACTGGTATCACCTTGTATTGTGTACTCGAAAAATCCAGATCGCATCGTGCAAATTGGAGTTTTGCGAGTGGAAAAGTATTTACAGAAACCTTCTGGGCCCGTAGTAAACCCCCGAACTATGACAACTGAACGAGATTCTGTAGTGCAATGCCAGTGCGCGCCGTCGACGTGTCGCCATCTAAGATCGCAGGTCCCGTGTGAGCCAACGTTTTGCAAGCTGCTCGCTACTAGATGAGTTTTTGTGTATATAAACATAAATAGGTAGGTTTCTGGCAGTAGAGGAAAAACAATCACGTAAACATAATTTATTGAAAATACACAAAAATTGGAAATGTCGTCAAATATCATTGGCGCAAATATTTGCTATTCTATTAGCCAAATGAATAGCAAACCAGTGAAACTATGTAATTTTAGTTATGTAAAAACTTTTAAGGCGAGAAAAATGAGGCGATTTTGGCAGGAAGAAGAAATCGACGCTCAAGTTGGTTGCAGTGTGAGAGCAAAGAGAAAATAGCTTAAGCACAAGAAGAGACGACTAAATAGGACTCTAATATAATCCGTAATCGAAATAACCTCATCTCTCCTTATTTATATACACAGTGGTGCAGAAATACTCAGAAAAATAAGAATAGCCGCTTGCCACTTGCACATTTGGGCGCTTATCGGCTGTTGATTTCGATTGCATTTGAAAGTTAAACCTAGTGATGTGTGCTTACGTCCTTGAGCACGCGACGAACCCGGCGTACTCTCTCCTAATCGGTTGCATCTCCCTGCTTCTCCACGCCTGGCCGACTATTTTTCTTTGTCTGTCCCGCAAGTGAGGACTTCATGACGTCCTCTCCTACGCGCACGACGACGAGCACATCCTACAGTCATGACGTCCATCGTTTTCACCCGGCGGCCGTGACAAGAGACAGCCGCCAAATAATCGCGGCCGAAGCGTACTGGTACGCGCTTTGATCAAGAATGTGGTGACCACCAAAAAGATTACTACGGACCCTGATTACGCAAGGCAATCTAGAACTGGATTTTCATATCAAACTAGCCGAGCTAAAAATATGGGGAGCTGGCCAACTTCTTGCCCATCAATGCAACAATTTTTTGCAGCCATCCCCTTACAAATCAAATCACCCCATCGTATTGTCACGGAAATCATTCACAACATACTCCCACATCCTTTTTCTCTCCCCCTTCCCTCTTTCATCCATCTGCTCATCTTCTGGACATCGTAAGTGTTCATCACTGCTCTACCGAGCCCATTTTCTGCATTGATTTCCACCTACAGTGCAGGGACAACAACCCAGAGTACGCCTTGATGATAAATAAAGCCTTGTTTACAGAGAAGACGAGATGATATGGCGCCAAAATTGGGCTTGGGTGGGTAACATCGGAGTTAGAACTATGCAGGAAATATGGAGCGCCACCTGAGGTGGCCCGAAGGAAAGAAAGCCACAAAAGTTTTTTCTTCACCTAATTTCTCGCCCTTTTTACATAGCTATGATCTACATCCAAAACCTTACAAATTGTTTCCATGTCTCGCTTTCTTTAAACCTGGGCATCGTATATATTCTTCAAGTGTTCTGAGCCACACAGGTTTTTGCGTACCGAAAGACCACCGCTATATATGGTATTCCGCACCGGAAATGATGGTCGTGGCGGAAGAATAAACTATACCATAGATGACGATCGAATGTGATCTATAGACCGCATAACGATATGAACGGAAGAAAGTCAGAAGTTATTGACAAACACTCATTCTTGTTGTTCATTTCTGGTTTCTTTGCAGAGATCCAGAAAGCCTCTAATGCTTTTCTAGCCGAGGTCTCCCTTTCATAAGCTAAGATCTTACACTTGATATCAAAATTCTCCATTAAGCGCCTCGCTTCTATGCCTGCCTAAAGTTGAAGACAATGTTTTACGCTTTTTATCTGCTAGATGTTCTTTAATGCGAGTACTGAGTGCTCTTCCGGTCTCCCCAACATAAAGTGTGTTGCAACTGAGACATTCTAGTTGATAAACTACTCCCACTTTTGCGTAATCACCTAATTTACCATGCGGGCAGACTACACAATGTTCTGTTATACATTATCGGTCGTATAGTCTTTTTCGAACTAATTGCTTTTTGATATTGTCATTCGGAACGTCCACTAATACGATATCATCCTGCAATTGTGCACGTGAAATGCATTTTCGAAAGGCCGCGCTGATGTTATCCGATATGAATGGAAGGCATAGTGGGAGTTTATTACCATAAGCATTGTTACCATTCGCATTCTGTCGAGTACGTGGTAAAGAATGGTAGCCATTACTGCAAGCGATATGGGAAGCCAAATTTCGTGACTCGCATCGTTCCTTTTCTCCGGAGCACATCTGCATAGCCGTATTGAACATATTCCTGATTACAGCGGCTTCACGGATGAAGGATGGGCAGATTTAACATTATTGAATGAGTGTTTGTCAATAACCTCTGACTTTCTTCCGTTCATATCGTTATGCGGTCTATAGATCAAATTCGATCGTCATCTATAGTATAGTTTATCCTTCCGCCACGACCATCATTTCCGGTGCGGAATACCATATATAGCGGTGGTCTTTCGGTGCGCTCATCTTCTGTCCTGACATTTTTATAGTAGGAAAGCTGGGCGAAGGTTAAGAACTAGCCGGATTAGGGGAGGTGTTTGATGGCTTGGAGTCACGGATAACGTTTTGAACCACTTTCAGGCCTCTGAGGAAGACGAAGGCGTCGAAACGTTGAGCCGTGGATTGCTTAATAAAGACTATCTAGAAATCTGTGTGGCTCAGAACACTTGAAGAACCTTACAAATTAGTTTTTGAACCGTCAACTCCCTCCTCCCCGTTCGTTACAGCGCTTCAAGAGTTTTGCATGGCGCTGTAATCACGCTCCAAGCGGTAATGCGCCCGGACTCGGCATGCCGCAAACTTGGAGAAAAACTTTCATTTGTCGCATAATCATTGTTGTTTGTGTCTTTTGCTCTATTCCTATTTGTTATTTACGTTTGTCATTCATGAGCCTACCAAAGACGTGTCGCATTTTTGCGGGAAAAAAACAGAAACTTCGTTTACAAAAAACTGCCAAAGCCAACTGCTCCTGATGTGGAGCTTATAACCACGTTTTAGGCAAAGTTTCAATAAAAAAACAGATACTATTCTTCATCAAAGGCACTGGAGATCAGCAAAATGAATCTTTCTCTGATTTTGGTGGTGTTAGGCAGTAGACCCCCAAGCACACTATAGCCTAAACCCCGCCTGCCACTTCATGCGTTAAGTCCTGAAACGCGCTTCAAACTTCCACCAATGACGCCCATTCAAGGGAATTGGGCGGGGCCGGTGGAGTTTTGAAGCGCATTTTTCAGAAATTTGCTCATTGATTTGCAAGTGGGGTTTGGGCTGCAGTTTACTTGAAGGGACTGCTACTTGAATTCACTGAAATCCAAGAAAAATCCGTTTTGCCGGTCCACTGCCTTTGAACTTACAAGGCATTGTGGAGGTTCGGTTGGTTGAGATTATTATGATTTTTTGTTAAGGGAGGAGAAGCAAACCGTGGCAAAAGCGACTGCGCAATCTTCGAAAACAGTGCACGATCTTCCGCAATGCCAAATAGTCCAGAGCTTTCTTTGGCACTTTTGCTCTGCCACTTTGGAAGAAATCCAATCAAAGTTGAGAACTTTGACTTTCCAACTCGGTGAGGACGCTTGCAGCAAGTTGCAACACTGAGAGAATAGATATTTCATGAGCAGCAGATTTGATATCCGCTTGAAGCATACGGATTTTCATTCTTGTTTCTGCGGTTCTGAAACGCAGCAAAAAGTGAAAAAAGCAAAAAGCAACGCGGTTGTGTATTGCATAAAAGTTATATTTAATGGACTATCATTCAGAATTAAGAATTGAAGCTCGACAAATTTCGCCGTTTAGTTCTTTGTCTTTTTGGAGCCTTCTCGCCATGAGGAACCCATATTTGGGCCTTCAAGAGCATGGAAATGGCGGAAATGAGTTTTTTTTTTCGATGTTTTCCAAGCGCATTCAGTGAAAATAGGGTGTGGGTCTTCCGCACCCAACCTACCTCGTTTTGGACTCCGCCCACTCTTACCCTCGACATTAGCCATATGTCTTCCCTCAACATGACGTGGACTACGCGGATTGGTGAAGCGCCGTCTCGCTTCGAGTTTGCGTCTTGCGGGCACCTCGCGTAGACATGACGCAGGCCTTTCCACGTTGTTCTTGCTGCCGCAAGACGCAAGCTCGAAGCAAGACGGCGCTTCACCAATCCGCGTAATCCACGTCATGTTGAGGGAAGACATATGGCTAATATCGAGGGTAAGTGGGCGGAGTCAAACAAGGTAGGTTGGGAGCGGAAGACCTTTGCCCTAATTTCACTGAATGCGGACTTGGAAAACATCGAAAAAAACTCATTGTCGCCATTTCCATGCTCTTGAAAGCCCAGATATGGGTTCCTCATTGCGAGAAGGCTCCAAAAAGATAGAGAACTGAACGGCGAGATTTTGTCGAGACAATGACTTCAATTCTTGATTTTGATAATAGTCTGTTGAAAATAACCTTTATAGGCAATACACAACTTCAGTCTATTTTGCTGCGTCAGAACCGCAGGAAAAAATTGAAATTTGTATGCCTCAAGCAAATATCCAAATCTGGTGCTCATGAAATATTTATTCTCTCAGTACTGCTTTGCTGCAAGCGTCCTCACCGAGTTGAAAAATTAACATGTTCCGGACCGCGAAATCGCGCGCGCCGAAAAAAAGGGTACTTTCAGCCGTTAGCCAACAAAGGGACCTCAATTCGTATACTGTGTGCTACATCTGTAATCAGCATGTCAGATATGATTCATACCCAAAGTTCTGAGTGAATTCGAAGTGTTTGAATTTTGTCGCCTGAGAAGGACTTCTGTGCTTTCCTGAAAGATAGGAACAAGAACTCAGTTTCTAAGTGTATCAAAAAGTATCTATGTTGTACACGATACACATCATTATTGGAACTACTTTTCCTCTTTGAATTCGAAGCAAGGAAAAGTTGCGACGTCGCACGCGTCGTTCGCTTTACCGCACTTCGTTGCAACTGTTGTTCGAGTTGTCTTCATATCTTCTAAACAAATATCGGCGGCACAGCCTCACAGAGTCATTTGAAAAGGAGGAGCTTAGGCCTTTGATTTAATAACCTTGGACAAAAAGAACCCTCCTGCAAACACCAAAAAGATCCTTGAAGGGCGCGTGCTGCACCATGTGCAGCACCGGTCCGAAACGTGTTAAAGTTCTCCACTTTGACTAGATTTCTTCCCAAGTGGAAAGGAAGTGCAAAAGTGCCGAAGAAAGCTTTGGGCTATTTAGATAGCGGAAGATCGTGCACTGCAAATGTGAAGATTGCGCAGTCGCTTTTGCCACGGTTTGCTTCTCCTCCAGTAACAAAAAATCATAATGATTTCAACCAACCAACTTCCACAATGCCTTGCAAGTTTAAAGGCAGTGGATCGGCAAGTCGAACCCTTTTGGTGGATTCAAGTAGTAGACCCCCCAAGTACACTGTAGCCCAAACTCCATCTGCAAATTCATGTGCTAATTTCTGCTCCACCCGGTCCCGCCCACTTCCCTTGAATGGGCGTCGTTGGTGGAAGTTTGAAGCGCGTTTTCAGGAGTCAGTCCATGAATTGAAGGATGGGGTAAACTGTGAGAGAAAGCTCCATTTTGCCTTTAAAAAATACAACTTTAGGTGCAGATGTGGAAGTTGGGGGCGCCTTCGAGCGCCCTTCCAAGCGCCGTGAGGGGTTGATGGACACGGCATTGCCGTGAGAGGTCCCGCCGGGAACGGAGTCGCGGGGACACGCAATGGTGTGTGTGTTGAAATTCACTCACTTCGTGTCTCAGCCAGTCGACGCCCCACGTTTTTCGGTTCTGTGCCTTTTTTGAGTATCTCCTGATCGATCCTCACTTATTCTTTTTTTTGTGGTGCTTTCGTGTTTTGTTGGTGTTTTTTTCCTCTGTCACCTTATTTGTCGTGCTGTCTGGCAATAAACGTGGGCCGGAGCTGTGTTTCTGTTTTCTGAGAGCCGAGGCATCACCTCGAAATCTTTTAGTACCGGATCCATTACATGGGGGCCGAACCGGTCCGTGATACCAGGCTCTGACAAGGGAAGTCACTTTACTTAGGTCGGCCTTTTGAAATGAGACACATATATTTAGAATCAGCTCGGAACGCTGATTCCAAATATGCTAACCATAGCTGCGAAGCGTTCCTCTAAAGCGAGTTATGAGCTTTTTCCCAAGCAAAGTTTGCGTGCTGACCGACTTAGGCATGCTACGGTATCGTCATCCAGGTAGTAGTTCAAATGCATACAACACTCTATCAAATCCAAATGACTCAGTTTGATGTTATTTCGATTTCCCACCACTTTTTTAAGACAGATTTTCATCTAAAGGCCTTCTTTCCATATTCAGTTATATGTCAATTATACATACTAAAAAGCTTATAACTCGCTTTAGAGGAAAGCTTCGCAGCTAAGGACAGCATATTTGGAATCAGCGTTCCGAGCTGATTCTAAATATATGTGTCTAATTTCAAAAGGCCGACCTAAGTTAAGTGACTTCCCTTGTGAGGGACAAAACTCAACTGCCGGGATAGCATAAGCCAAGTGGCCGAACAGCTGCAGAGGCCATCATCGATCGACAGGGCAAGCTGTAGGAGCACAGTGGCTTTCGAATATCGATCGATATTGGCGCAATAGATAGAGCGCCTGTAGGCGAATTTATTGATTGAATTCGACGTGCGCGGACCTTAGTGGCGACGGCGCCGAGAAAGATGCATACCGGAAGTGAGAGTATGCTTTCAGAGGTGCCCGAAACGAGTAGCAGCACCAAGGCAACTGCACAAAGAGCCAGTGCAAGCAAGAAACAGGTTAGTGCAAAGGAATTCGAGGGTATACTGAGGAGTATAAGTGAGGGCTTGGACAAAATCAAAAGATTGGTAGAACATTGGCCGGAAGAGTTGAGAAGGGAGACGGAGGACGCCAAGATAGCGGGAAAATATAGAGAACAATTAGAAAAGCTCACTGCAATAAGAAAAGTAGGTGGCGATTTAGATAAGATAACAGATAAGCTAAAAAGGGTCCAGGGTTTTGCTAAAAGTGTATGCGGTGTTCTTTACGAAAAAGGGATTGATTCAGTTGAGGACGTAAGGGACTTTCTGGCAGAGAAGGATGGGGAACTACTAATGGAAATCTGTGATATGTTCAATACAAACGTGTTACAGGTGAAAGCGGGTCAATTGAGATCTCGTGAAAAGCCCGAAATGATGGACATCGAACCAACCACTAGCGGTCAGTTTGAAACAAGAAGCTGTTTTGTTCCAAATGATGACATAGAAGTGAGAAACAATTTTAGCTAGACACGACAAGCCATCCGCGTCCGACTGGGGATCGCTCAGAGCGGCACTTGAGACGGCCTTTGGAACCGTCGGAGCCGGACCACCAGGACAGAGGTCAGCCGTACAGTTTTATGGCTTACATGCAAGCCAACGCATGCGTGAACCCTGGTACCTTCAGGGGAGGCAAGCATGAAAGTTTTGATGAGTTCATAAGGAGGTTTGAAAGGAAGTATATAAGGGTAATCCAGGATGACTATACGTTGATCGACATCCTCGGGGATGACCATTTAGATGGTAGAGCGAAAAGCATTTTTCTATCGCTACCCCAAGAAGTGAAGTCAGCAGGGTTTAAGCGGGTGGTAGAGGAATTGAGAAGGCTTTTAGCTAATGACTCTATGGCCAGGGCCCGGCACGAGTCGGTTTCTAGGGTTTCTGAAAACGAAGTCGCCCCTGACTTTCGAAAGTTTTACGAAGTCTTCTTTGACCTACCTGCTTAGGAGAAGATGAAAACAAGAAAGATTTACTAGCCTAAAAGAAAAGACGTAAGATAAGAGTGAAAATCCAAATTAGAGCTGAATAGTAAAATAGTACATAGTAGTACATACCTTTCAATTTTGGTGTCATATGCTTCTGTATGCGCTGTAAACAAGCAATTTGTTTATTTTAGCACTGCTTTCAAATCGCGCGCACTTTTCGCCATGCGCGATAGAGCATGTCAAATCGTGTGATAACCTGCCCGAAAAGCTTGTGTTCGACTAAATGGCGCTTATTCTTGGTGCTCGGTTCAGATGCGATATCCCCTTTGCTGTTTGCTCCAAAAACAAAGTCCAGCCTGCTTCCAGACGATCTATGCCGGGCTCTGTTTATGGCAGGTAGGCTGAGGGCTCTAAGGGAACTTAGAAACCTAAGGCGGTGAGAAGGCCAGAGTGTCGGATTTTTGCGTTGTACTTGAGAGACTTACAAGGGAATGGTCAGAAGTCGAAGTGGCCAATCCAAACAAGCTACATACCATTCGATGCAGCATAGAACGCTGATTTCAAATCTGCCTTCCGTATCTGCAGAGCGCCTTTGTAGGCGAAGTTATGAGCAGCTTTACTGCGAAAAAACCGTATACAAAAATTGCGAAATTAGGCACATTATTGCTGTTTCAGCTCACATCTAGGTACGGGTCATATAAACTGACCTAGTTGCATGTTTTGGTCCAACACTGAGCCGAGAATGGCTTTGTACGGCCAAGTTTGCATTTTACGTGCACAATTTCTTAGCAAAATGATGGCCTTCAACTTCTTATAATTTCGTCCACAAAAGCGCTCTGCAGATAAGGAAGACAGATTTAGAGTCAGCATTTTATACTGCATTCAATGGTATGCAGCTTGTATGGATTGGCCACTTCGACTTCTGACCATTTCCTTGTTAGTAGGCAAGCCAATCCTACGGCTACAGTAGGAGGCAGGTCCCTTGAGTACGCGCAGATATTGATGGATAATCTGAAGGAGTGGCCAGAACATATACAGCTGTTGAGCGCTCTGCACAACGTGCAACCGCAAGAAGCATATAACGCAGTGACAATCAGCCTTGAGTATTGAACAGTCTAAGGAGATTTTCGGATCTCAAGTAGCAAGAGCCAAGACCGATAAGTATAGCTGGAAAAGAAGGCTATGGGCGTACGACCTTAAAAGAGACTACACGGGGACGAAAGGAGGACCGCCACAAGACAATATAAGAGTGGAGGCAAGGCCAAAAGGCACTTCGCTTAGAAGAGGGAAAACTGCAGTAACATATGCAATGCTCCAGACGGGAAAGTCGTTAGTGCAAGAAGGACCCTATGAGGTTGTTGAGACAAGACAGAAAAGCAGCACGTCCGCGGATCAGAGAAAGTGCTACAGCTGTAGTAGGTGGTTGCTTAATTTCTATAAGAATGTCGTCGTCTTTGACGTCTAAGATATGGAAAGCTACCACGCTCTTTCTACCTTTGTCCATTGCCACTGGTATCCTTACAGCTCCCAGAAACTGCATTCTGTTTGATGAAGCGTCAAAGACATGAACTATCTCGGCCTTCGGTATCACTACCAAACTGTCTAGGTCAAACCCTGCTTTCTCCGCCAACACTCCCACCGTTATTATATCAAACATTGATCCTGTATCGAGGACAGCGGGAAGTCTCATGCCTAACATTGTAATACAGGCTGAAAACTTCTTACCCACTAAGGGTTCACGCGCACTTTCTTCCCTGGTCTTCAGTCCTAACTTGCGTTGTCGATAATTTCACTTAGGCTCATCTTATCACGTATTTGCTCGGGCGTCTTCTTTACCTGCTCCACTTGTTTCACCTGTGTCCGCCTATATGGACAATCTTTCGCGATGTGTCCATACCTTATACAGCTGTACACTTTCTCTGATCCGCTGACGTGCTGCTTTTCTGGTCTCAACAACCTCATAGAATCCTTCTTGCACTGGCGACTTTCCCGTCTGGAGCATTGCATCTGTTACTGATTAAGTTTTCCCTCTTCTAAGCGAAGTGCCTTTTGGCCCTGCCTCCACCCTTATATTGTCTTGTGGCGGTCCTCCTTTCGTCCCCGTGTGGTCTCTTTTAAGGTCATACGCCCATAGCCTTCTTTTCCAGCTATACTTATCGGTCTTGGCTCTTGCTACTTGAGATCCGAAAATCTCCTTAGACTGTTCAATACTCAAGGCTAATTGTTTCACTGCGTTATATGCTTCTTGCGGTTGCACGTTGTGCAGAGCGCTCAACAGCTGTATATGTTCTGGCCACTCCTTCAGATTATCCACCAATATCTGCGCGTACTCAAGGGACCTGCCTCCTACCGTAGCCGTGGGATTGGCTTGTCTACCAAGTCTCTCAAATACAACGCAAAAATCCGACACTCTGGCCTTCTCGCCGTCTTAGGTTTCTAAGTTCCCTTAGAGCCCTTAGAATACCTGCCATAGACAGAGCCCGGCATAGATCGTCTGGAAGCAGGCTGGACTTTGTTTTTGAAGCAAACAGCAATGGGGATATCGCATCTGAACCGAGCACCAAGAATAAGCGCCATTTAGTCGAACACAAGCTTTTCGGGCAGGTTATCACACGATTTGACATGCTCTATCGCGCATGGCGAAAAGTGCGCGCGATTTGAAAGCAGTGCTAAAATAAACAAATTGCTTGTTTACAGCGCACACAGAAGCATATGACACCAAAATTGAAAGGCATGTATAGAAAATTATCTGCGAATGTATTATGTAAAAAGATTTGGAGACTTATGCGAAGTAATACCTTTTCCAAAGTTAGATCGTTTCCAAACGGCCACCAGACGATCTGAGATCGTCTGGAGCATACATTTCCGTCACTTCACATAAGTTTCGGATCTTTTTAGCTTGGGCGGATTCCCCGGTCAAAAATCTATCCCTGAGCATGAAGACATTTTCATATCATTGCCTTTCCTTTGCTTTTTGCTTCCAGTTCTTCTCGCTTTGTTAAATATCGCGCTTTTATGCCAAAGTCTTATGCATGCGTACTATTCAGCTCCAATTTGGATTTTCACTCTTATCTTACGTCTTTTCTTTTAGGCTAGTAAATCTTTCTTGTTTTCATCTTCTCCTAAGCAGGTAGGTCAAAGAGGACTTCGTAAAACTTCCGAAAGTCAGGGGAGACTTCGTTTTCAGAAACTCTAGAAACCGACTCGTGCCGGGCCCTGGCCATAGAGTCATCAGCTAAAAGCTTTCTCAATTCCTCTACCACCCGCTTAAAACCTGCTGACTTCACTTCTTGGGGTAGCGATAGAAAAATGCTTTTCGCTCTACCATCTAAATGGTCATCCCCGAGGATGTCGATCAACGTATAGTCATCCTGGATTACCTTTATATACTTCCTTTTAAACCTCCTTATGAACTCATCAAAACTTTCATGCTTGCCTCCCCTGAATGTACCAGGGTTCACGCATGCGTTGGCTTGCATGAAAGCCATAAAACTGTACGACGCTCTGAACAATGCTGCAAAAATCGCTTTCCGTGGCAACTTTAACGGCCACACGATGATCCAGATCTTATTCGCTTTCCAATCGCTGAGGATGTCGCTGAGATGGCGGAATGACCTTGCCACCTTCGTCAAAATTCCTATTCCCGGTCCATCTTTTTCGAGCAAGGAAGCGTAGGGCGGTGCGGCAAAAGCTACTGGTCCATCTTGGATGATGCGTCTGTCGCGCTCTTCGTTCTGAAGAACCGTTTTCATTTTCTTCAACGCCGCATCGTAAGTTGTCTCGAATCCGAAGTCGTCGATCTTCTCGTGCTTGCGGATACCACTTGTCGTGCACACGAACTCAGTCCAATCGAAACACTTGTCATACGCGATCTTCAGCAACTTCTGCAAGGCGTCCTCCTCCAGCAATAAGGCGCCATCTTTCCAAAACTGTATCTTTTCCGACATTTCGATGTCGGTTCTGATGAAGTTGCTAGCCGCATGCCACGCGTCCCAGATCGTTCTTAGCGGCTGATTGGCGGGGCTCCGGGGAAGTATATTCCTTTCAGCTCTCTTAGGCGAATGTTGTTCAGGCAGCCGTCTTTGCAGGTGTACTGAAGGTGCCCTTTTTGTTCTTAATGTTCAACTAATCCGTACCTACCTTATTGCGCAGGTCATAAGAGCGTTTCATTTCCTCTCTCACTCGGTTATTATAGTCCCTAACGCGCTCGTGAGCCTCCGCTACTGCCTGTAGCAACTGTGCTTTATAGTAATCTATACTCTTATCCACCGAGTACCGAGAAACGCCTCCACTGGGTATCACTTCCGATGGGAAATTGGGGTCCATACCATGCAGAATAAAGTACGGGCTGTCTTTTGTGGCGCCTTGCGGGGTACAATTGTACGCCATCATGCAGAACGGTAGTCTTACGTCCCATTCTACCGGCACCGTTACACTTCTGCGTAACATTCCTACTATCGTTCCGTTTAATCTCTCTGTTATCCCGTTCTCTCTGGGATTGTACCCTTTCGTCGTCACATGCTCAATCTTCGTGATCTTTGTCGATTCTGTCACAACTTTGTTTTCAAATTCTCCTCCCTTGTCTGACAGGATCGTCTTTGGCCATCGACACCCTTCTGCGATCCATCTTATAAACAGCACTTTGGCAATGTTTCAGCTGTTTTGTCTGGGACAGGATATGCTGCCGCATACTTTGAGAAGTGGTCAATGACCGTTACGGCATATCTGTTTCCACTTATTGTCTGGCCCAGCTCTAGTACGTCTACTCCTATGATCTCATAGGGTCTCTGTGTGACAATGGGCTTCAATGGTGGTCTAACTATACTTTTCGGGTTATGCACAAAGCACCGCTGACACCCGCGACCACTCATTGATATCCGCCACCATATTTGGCCAAAACACCTGTCTCCGGTTCCAAAGCTTATGGGCGCTAAAATGTCCGGCAAATGTTCCTGCATTCGCTTCATGAAAAACTTGGAATCGCGCTTTACCACCATTTTCTGCTCCGGAGGCCTCCCATTTCTGCTCCGGACCCCTCCCATTTTCTCCGGCGCGGCTCTTCCAAATTTGGCGGACACGCGCCGCGCAAATCTCTGCGGCGCGGAGTCCGTCAAATCTGGCAGAGTCGCGCCGGAGAAATGGCGGACCTTTGCAGCAGGGCCGGAAAAGCCTCCCATTTGCCTGCCAGTGATGCCACCGCGATGGACCGCCCATTTGCCCTTCTCTCATTGGTCAACTGGGTCCGGCGCGACTCTGGCAGTTTCCGAGGGTCCGGCGGAGGGGTCCCGTCGATTGTCTGAGAAGTAGAAAAAGCAAAATGTCTTTAAAGGCACGTGCAAGAACAGTTTCTAACTTGTTCGCTTACCTGGGCTTATACGCTACGCTGAATTAGAAAATCCACCTCGTAGAGGCGAAAACCGAGACAGAGCTTTTTGAAGGTTCTATATTTCGAATTTGAGCGAGTGAAACAGTTCTTGCCAAGGGTAAGACCCAAAGTCGTAGTGGACTCTATGACCTTGACTGTAGCGGCCTGCGCACTTTGTTGCAGAGCAGAGACCACCGGTAAGCGAGGCTTTTTCCTTAGGGTGTAAGTCTCTCAACTTTTCAAGCGTATTTTCTCATTTGTCTGACTGCATTGGTTCAAAGCGAATAGCCGTATATCTTTACAATCATAAAAACTACCACACGCATCGATAAGGCGCTAATCTGAACTAGTATGCCCAAAGTGTGTTATATCAGAGCAAATCCCCTTCTCGTGCAATCGCCCGGTAGACGAGCTTTTAAAAGACGATTGATTGCACTTTGCTTCCAGTTGCAGGAAAGTGGCCGCTCTCCCTTTGCTGAAAAAGCAGCAATCCATCTGTGAAAAGTCATAGCGAGGGAAGAGTCAACAACGTTCTTACAAAAACTGGTGGATTGCCTTCTGTCCGCGAGCGAAATGAAAAAAAAACACCAACTCACTCCCCCCCC
Organism: Cylicocyclus nassatus; assembly: GCA_958299035.1. NCBI lineage: Eukaryota > Metazoa > Nematoda > Chromadorea > Rhabditida > Strongylidae > Cylicocyclus > Cylicocyclus nassatus. The sequence goes on from CATQJL010000112.1 coordinate 65,644,697, forward strand.
CCCCCGCCCACACCCAGCTCTGAGTCTTTGCCTTTAGCTTTCGTGCCTCAAAGTTTTGATACCTTACACATTTGTTTGCTCTCACGTTTGGCGACAATGCTTCCTCAGAGGCCTAAAGCAAGTCAGTAAACTGATTTTAAAGTTTCTCCCCTCCAGGTTTGACTTATCTCTGGAGCGAACATAGCTTTCAGCTCTCTTGGGCGAATGTTGTTCAGGCAGCCGTCTTTGCAGGTGTACTGAAGGTGCCCTTTTTGTTCTTAATGTTCAACTAATCCGTACCTACCTTATTGCGCAGGTCATAAGAGCGTTTCATTTCCTCTCTCACTCGATTATTATAGTCCCTAACGCGCTCGTGAGCCTCCGCTACTGCCTGTAGCAACTGTGCTTTATAGTAATCTATACTCTTATCCACCGAGTACCGAGAAACGCCTCCACTGGGTATCACTTCCGATGGGAAATTGGGGTCCATACCATGCAGAATAAAGTACGGGCTGTCTCCCGTGGCGCCTTGCGGGGTACAATTGTACGCCATCATGCAGAACGGTAGTCTTACGTCCCATTTTACCGGCACCGTTACACTTCTGCGTAACATTCCTACTATCGTTCCGTTTGATCTCTCTGTTATCCCGTTCTCTCTGGGATTGTACCCTTTCGTCGTCACATGCTCAATCTTCGTGATCTTTGTCGATTCTGTCACAACTTTGTTTTCAAATTCTCCTCCCTTGTCTGACAGGATCGTCTTTGGCCATCGACACCCTTCCGCGATCCATCTTATAAACAGCACTTTGGCAATGTTTCAGCTGTTTTGTCTGGGACAGGATATGCTGCCGCATACTTTGAGAAGTGGTCAGTGACCGTTACGGCATATCTGTTTCCACTTATTGTCTGGCCCAGCTCTAGTACGTCTACTCCTATGATCTCATAGGGTCTCTGTGTGACAATGGGCTTCAATGGTGGTCTAACTATACTTTTCGGGTTATGCACAAAGCACCGCTGACACCCGCGACCACTCATTGATATCCGCCACCATATTTGGCCAAAACACCTGTCTCCGGTTCCAAAGCTTATGGGCGCTAAAATGTCCGGCAAATGTTCCTGCATTCGCTTCATGAAAAACTTGGAATCGCGCTTTTGGGCACTATCAAAACTAGGCTGCCACCTTCCTGGTACATCTTTAGTTCTCCGTCCTCTATGTCAAAATCTGCTACTCGTAGTGGTGTCGCAGTCTTGGCACTTTGACTAGTTCCTCTATCTTTCCTTCTTCCAGCAAGGCTACAATCCTATCAAATACCTCATCCTTTTCCAACTCTTTCAACCATCTGCTCCTCTCCTCTACCTCCACTCTGTTCATTACTGCTTCATCCACGCCTCGAACCGAGTCCCACTCTCTTAAACCTACGAGGCCTCCACTCAGTGCGTCAGCTACCACATTAGTTTTACCCTTAACATACTTTATTACCAAGTTATAGCGCTGCATCTCCAAGGACCATCTCAAGACTCTAGCCGACACATTATTCCGATTAAACAGTGCAGTCAACGGCTGATGGTCTGTCAAGACCATGGTTGGCAACCAGTATATAAACATATGAAACTGCCTAACTGCAAAACCACAGCTAAAGCCTCTAAGTCCGTAATGTGGTATCTTTTCTCAGCCTTACTAAGACCTTTTAAGGCGAAATAGAACGGGTGCATCTGCCCATCGTCTCCTTCTTGGGACAAAACTGCTTCCAGTCCCACTGTGGACGCATCTGTGCAGATCACAAAGGGTCGCGATCCTTCCCTTGCCTTCTCGATATTCGGTTGCACCAGAACAGGAGCCGAGGCTATCATTGTCTTCATTTTGGAGAATGCCTCTTCATGCTCTGCGGTCCATTCAACGACTTTTGATGAGGTTATCGCGAACAAACATGCTGCTACCTTGGAAAATCCAAGACAAAACTTGCGGTAGAAGGATGCCACGCCCACAAATGTTCTCAACTCCTTCGCGTTTGTAGGTACAGCGTAGTTCTTGATCGCCTCCACCATCCATGTGTACTCCTTCGTCGTCAACCACATGGCCCAAAAACGAGACTTTGGTTTGTAGTAGGGCACACTTTTGGGCCTTTAACCTCAACTTGGCTTGTCGTAATCTCTCACAGACCTTCCTGAGCAACTCTATATGGCGTTCCCTCGTCGACGTACAAATTACGATGTCATCTTGTAGCAGAACACAGCGCCCAGCGAATCCTGCAGTACAGAGTCCATCAACCGCTGAAACACTGCTGGGCTCGTACTCAACCCAAATGACGTTACCTTGAACTGAAACAAACCCTCCGTAGTGGTAAACGCTGACTTTTCACGAGCCTGCTGTGACAAGGGTATTTGCCAGTATCCAGCATAGGTCCAATGCGGAGAAAAACTTCATTCCCGACAAACTTTGCAGTACTGTATCAATCGTGGGCAATGGATACGAATCCAATTTGATCCAACTTGTTCAGCTCCCTGTAACGCAAAGACGTAGGCTACCATCCTTCTTTTCAACAAGCACTATCGGAAATGCCCAGGCTGATTGGCTCTTCTCTATAATATCGCGGTTCTGCAGGTAGAGTTTATTTTTTTTATTTATTCAATACGCACAAGGCGTGCCATATTTAAAACAAAGAACGAATACTTAGAGCTTGAACAGTAAAGAAAATAACAAAACATCCCCAAAAGCTCAAGTCCAGCTCCGTGAATGGAAAGGGGTTAAGCCTGTATACCGTGTATGAATATAGTGCAGATGCTCGGTGAAGTCTGTCCCATGCCCCCTGCTTGCAGCAAAAATGCTCTTGGATTATTCAACTTAAGCAATTGTATATGCGGGGAACAGATGTAATATTGAAATTGCCCGACTGAGTTCGGGGGAGAGAGCAGAACTCCGAGATAAAGATTGTGATGCAAAAAATGTCAGGTCAGACAAGCTATTCCCAAATAACTACGGAGGGATGAACCGAACCCGAACCACGTGTGGATGAAGTAAAAATCCAAACAGCGAGTGACTTGAAGGTCCACCGATCACAAACTTGGTACAAGAGAGAGCTATCACTGGAAAACCTTCTGCACGATGAGTGAGAGATTGACAGAGTTGGTCGATTACATAGTACTGGAGTAGGCCCGCAACACGCGTAGCAGTGGGTGTGGGAAGGGTTCGGGAGGGTTCGGCAGGCAAACGGTAGCACTATGCGAGCGATGACAAGAAAGTCCTCTGGAAGAAAATCAGTCAAATTCAACTTCTTGGAGAAAATCAGTCAAATTTAACTTCCTAAGTTTTCGTTAGAAAGTGAAACTATCTGGAGCAGACAAGATTTTTTTAGGTAAACACTGAAGATATTTTGAAGTGCTTGCGAAAAAACTGCTTTCTGATGAAGAGTTGAATTGTTTACGCCCACCATTTAGATGTAAGTAAACAGAAAATCCGGTGGTCCTTCCACGACTAGGCCTGAACACCCAGTATTTAGAAGGTCTTAGCTTAGTCTCGCCTCTAAAAATCCTGAAAGCAAGTACTATATCGTGTAGGATCCTACGATGTGAAAGGCTTCTGAGACCCAAGCCTTTCATTCGTTCACCATAGCTTGGAAGCGATCGTGGATAACCACGACTGGGATAACATCTGTAAAAAAGCAAGCGAGTAAAAACCTTCTGGACGTTCTCCAGGGCCTGCTTATGCTTCCTCAGAAAGAGGCTCCAAACCTGACTTGCATATTCTACAATAGGGATGACAAATGCTTTATAGAGTTTCAGTAATATTTTTGGAGCGGCTACTTTAATTTTAAAAGATGGTGTACAGAATTGAGAATGCACGAGAAGTAACACTTGAAATTTGCAAGTCTGGTTTCAGAGTGCTATCGTACACAACACCTAAGTCTTTGATAGATGTTTTATTCATCAAAGAAACTCCCGCGTGCATATAGTGTTCATCACTTGCAGTAGCACCAACATGGAATACCGAGCTTTTATTTATATTTACTGAAATGTCCCAATTTGTGCACCATTCGACCATGTTATTGATGGCCTGCTGCAGAGCATCTTCAATTGTTCTCTGGTTATCCCTGTTGTATACCATAAATTTTGATATCGTCGGCATACATGAGAACATGTATGTCAGGATGAGTTTTAGAATCTGGGGTAACTCAGCAGTATAGACTAGGAATAGTAAGGGTGAAAGAGCACCGCCCTGCGGAAGCCCGCTTATACTCAGACAATCACAGGCTCTCAGCCGGCGGCGATAAAGGGCAGTTTCACTGAGCGGGCGGCGATACTGCAAAAGTGGCAGTGAACGGGCGACGACATTGTAGGAATGGCGGTGAGCGGGCAGCGACGGGCTACCAGCGGGCAGCTATAATCTTCCATGAGTCAGAAAATGGCTGCAGAGCGCATTCATTCCTACAAAAGCAGCCAAAAGGCGACGATGAGGCAGCGACTCCGTTAAGCTGGCAGCGACCGTGAAACGATGGGGCTGCGAATACAAGATTTCTGTCAGCGGGCCGCATCAATGCTATGAGCAGGCAGTTTTAATTCATAACGCCGTATTGTGGCTGCCAACTGGATGCCATATCGTTGCCCGCTCGAGGCATTGTTGATCGCACCAGAAAAGTTAGATGTGCAGGCAAACGAGATTGGCAGCGTGGGCTGGCGTCATTTTTTCATTTCTTGTTGCCTAATCTTTGTTTTCATCTTTGCTTTTCTTTGTTTTCATTTTCGTTATCATTCAGTGCTTCATTTCAAGTACTCGTGAACCAGTACCTATAGGCGCTATTTGGAAGAGCGTTTGCTTCGGGACTCGTCGTGGTTCCCCGCTATTTGAAGATTTTTGAATTGAGCTAACAATTCTTTATATATCAGATTTCTTTTGTTCTCTATGTTTGACTGTCTATCCAACCGGAAGAAGTGCTTAATGAAAGCCCCGTTTGTTTTTGAATCAAAACATCCACTGCACAATGTAATAAAAACTTTTTTTCAAACTCTCTCGAAAACCGTAAAAAACCATCTATTCACTCATTTTACGAATGTAAACATAAAAGTGCCTTTCTCTCAACATTTTCGCCGCTGTCACATCATTCGACTACAAGCGTGCTCTCTTTGCGCTCGAAGATCTGCATCATTGCGTTTCGCATGCGTCCATTTTCGAAATGCTTATTGATTAGAGGGCGTCGCTATGCTTTGCTTCTTCAATCCTGTGTTTATAATTTTTTCGAGGAAAAACTCTCAGCCTCAGCGGATTACACGCGAAAACATGACCTTTTACGCATCGAACGACCATCACGGCTCACTCCACGCCAGCGTGTTGTACGCAAAGTTCATTGAGTGAGGAAGGATTGATTTGAGGTTTAGTCTGAGTGCCACACACAGCGTAAGTTGTTTTCGTCGCACGTGTTTCTACCGATCGGCCTTTTCAAAAAGTAAAATTCTCATTTCGAAGCCAAGTGCATTCATCGAAACACAGTGCGCACCTTTTCAATGATGTACCGTCGGTTCATTTCATATGATCATGTGTGCCATTGCACACACCGTCCATCTTTGGCGTACCCATCCTGGATTCTTGGAGGACGCAACCCTTCCGTTAAGCGATTCTGATGTTTTCTCGCTGTTTTCTTTTCTTTTTAAGTACTATTTATCTCTAAATGATGTAAGCGATAGCAATTGCTCACTCTCTCGCGTTTTTGCGATCGCAAATCCGAGATGAAGACGCCAAAGATGGACGGTGTGTGCGGGTGCACACATGATCATATGAAATGAATCGACTGTACTTGTACAGTGAGCACATAAAAGGTTTACAGTTTTACGGAAAATTGTTTGGCACGCAGTCGTTCGTCAACGCAGCTATCGTCGATTCGTTGACCGTACGGACTGCTGAAGCGCTGCGGACCACATGCGGCGCGGTTAACATGTTGCGAGAGTGCGAACAATGGCGATCTTGCATTGGAGCAAGCGTTTTACCTCGCGGCGCGTGCTCCGCGGTTATGTCCAGTCCGCGCAGTCAACGAGTCGACGATAGTTATTTACAGCTGTGATGTAGAACTAGTTTCTGTCTCTTTTTATCGTCAAGGCTTGATAAAGTCTCCCTACCTCCTAGAAATGAAATTAGGGCTTTTCATACTTCCACTAATTGCTGTACCATATTTGTCTTGCGTTTCTCTCTGTCTAATGTCTGTCTTTGATGTATATCTATATATTTCCAACTACTCTCTCTTTTGCAGGCATTTCATGATGTTTGTAATCGTAGTCAATTACAGCTTCTCTTAGACGCTGCAGTCACCGACGAAGACGCACACAATTCCAGAGGAAGTGTTGCACAACATAAGGAAAATGGGTTTGGATCAGAACTGACAGTTGCCTGAACGATACTCAGGCGCGAATGGATGGTTGATTCGCATGAGAAACCCCTGCATTGTGCGCTAACACTGGCAGTTCCTCACTCATGTTTGTGAATATATTTATCGCGGTGGAATATGTATTGCTTTGTCGCCGCTCCCCATATGGATCGTTTTATCAATGTTTGTACCCTCAAGGTCTATTATCAGCATATTTTCTGTTCTAAAGAACGTAAATCTATGCGTGTGTATCACTGCGTACTTGCGTACTCATCCACTTAACTGTTACTTGCCATTTCATTAGTTATAACCTCTATCCAGAGTTTACAAAGGTGGCCGTACATAGTCGTAGTATACGATCTAAGCTAACCTCTAAGCTTTTGGGCTACGGACACTTCCTATCTTTTAGGAAAGCGGGAAGCGGCAGTGAGGCGATAAGGCACGGAGCTTTTGGTGGGTTTTCGCGGTGGCTTTGTGGCTGCCGGCTGAAAATCTTGTCTGTGTAGCTTCTTGTTATGCTTGGACTACAACGTTGTAACTTCAATTAATTCATTATAACGATGGCAAGTAACAATGAAGAACATAACCATCTGGGGCCATATCTATTTCTCCATGTGGTCATATCTCCAGATGGTTATGTTCTTCATTGTTACTTGTCATCGTTATAATGAATTAATTGAAGTTACAACGTTGTAGTCCAAGCATAACAAGAAGCTACACAGACAAGATTTTCAGCCGGCAGCCACAAAGCCACCGCGAAAACCCACCAAAAGCGCCGTGGCCTTATCGCCTCACTGCCGCTTCCCGCTGAGAACTGTAGAAGCGAGCGGGCTACAAATATGGCAATGAGCGGGAGGCTAAAGCTGGCAGCGGGCGGACTGCTATGAGGGCCTCAGCGGGAAGCGAAAGTGGCCGCGATGAGGCCACCGCGCTTTTGGTGGGTTTCGCGGTGGCTTTGTGGCCGCCGGCTGAGAGCCTGTGATTGTCTGAGTACAAGGAAAACGTCCAGAATGATCTTTCCCCACTCGGACCGTCATATACCTGGAGTGCAGATACGATTTCAGCCAATCAAGCAAGGGTCCTCTGATACCATAATGCTCAAGCTTGTGCAACAATTTACCATGACTTATACGATCGAAAGCTTTCGACAATACGAAACATATAACATCTACTTCTTTGTTATCAAGATATGCCTTGATCCAGTCGTGACTACAATCTATTAGTTGGGTTACTGTGGATGCACCGCTGACAAACCCATGTTGTTCAGCGGGTATGAGATTGAACCTTTCCAGCCACGAGAGAAGTTTGTCACGGATAATTTTTTCAAGGACTTTACATGGTATTGGATTTATGCTTATAGGTCTAAACTCTGTCACAGACTGAGGTTTGGAAACTTTCGGAACAGCAGTGACAATTGCTTCTTTCCAGATGTCAGGTATTTCACCACAAATAAAACTAATATTGAAGATATGTGACAGAGGGAGCGAAAGTTCTCTTGCACAACGTTTGAAGACAATCTGGGGAATGCCGTCAAAAGGTTCAAATGTAGAATGCTTTAGAGTTTTGAGAAAGTTTTCGACAGTAGAAGGCATGATTATAGGTGTTGAGCAGGTATAGTTCAGAGATGCCCCCAATGCTTTAATATCCGTAGCACTTGTGGAAAAAGTTGTTGCAAAAAACTCAGCTAATGCTGAAGCCTTAGAGTGATTTGTTAGGCAGGTGCTGCCTAGCATGTCTTTCAAGGCGCCGTGATGTTGTAAATGCTGTATACGATGGATATAAGCAAAGAGATTTTTAGAGTGATTAGACGAAGCCAGGTGCCTCTCGTGATTTGCGAGGAATTTCTTGATGTGGAATGTCACGTCAGAGCAGACCTTACTGTATAATGGGCGGTTATACTGAGCAGTTCTGAAAAGTCGTTCTTTCTGGAGCAGAAGCGACTGTATGTGACGCGAGTATCGTAGATAGCCAATTCTGTATACACTAGATGGAGTATATTTAGCCAGTAGACTATACATAACACAGCGGAATCTGTAGTATACATCAGAGGGGCTAATGTACCGATTGAAGATCTCTTCCCAGTCAAAAGTGTGAAGGTCATTTTTCATTGCTTCGAAAATAATTTTGTTGAACTTAGGAAATGGGATAAGCTCATTTTTGGGATTTTGGAATTTGTACAAAAATTCGATGGTACTGTGATTGGATGTGCCAAACGGCGCCTTGACTGATAGTTTGTGTACTGAGTTTAGCACCTGATAGCACCCAACCTAAAATGGCACCATCGCGGGTGGGTACTGTAACGAATTGCTTGAGGCCCAAGTCACGAAAGAACTCGAGAAATCTCTGAACTTGTGGATAAATATGTTGTAGTGAGTCACCAGAGCATCTCATGGAAAGATCGAAATCACCAGCGATCAGGATTTTGGAGTACAATGGGGAGCTAAGAGGAGGTCCATAAGCATATCATCTGAATCAGAAGCGGAGCTGGGAGGACGGTAGATACATATGACTCGGGTTTTGGAGAGAGTTCCGGGCTGGTATAGATCAACCAGCTTTACTTCACAACTGCAGTTATTCTCGATTACAATGCTCTCACATAATAGCGTTGATTTAACTAATATGCAAACTCCTCCTCCCTTCTTCCGTATTCTATCAGACCGGAAAACCATGTACGGTAGATTAGAAACTATTTCAGCATCACTTATTTTCGGAGATAACCACGATTCAGTGATAAAAAGAATATCGGGGAGTCTACTAGTCAAAAAATGGTGTAACAGTTGTAGCTTATTTACTAAGGATCTAGCATTGAAAAGAATACACCGCAAAGAATCTCCTTGCCCACAATTCAGTTTCCCTGCATTGCAGAGGAAACGTGGTGTGAGTCTATTGCAAACTGAGAAGAAGTAGAACGATTATTGCCAGCCAATAAACTGGCAAGCACCAGCTCACCCTTGTAGACAACAAATCTATCTTCAAAGCTCCGACTCTGATTCAGCTGTCTAGCCTGGTTCCTCAACTCACGCTTCTTTTCTCTTTCCCGAGCCGTCATGCTGCGCCGGATATAGACCCCCTTATGGCAAGGAGAATCTTTGAGCAGTCGGACTCGGGAAAGAGCGGAGGCCCAATGACTCCTCGATGGCAGTTCTACTTTTACCAAGCGCGGCATACTAGTCGTTTTTCTGCCCATGCGAAAGATCTTAACTGGCCGACACTTCAAATCAAGAACATCTAACACCTCGCGAACTTTCTTTTCTGTATCCTCTTGGCGGGCTGAAGCGGTTGGTTCATTGCGCCCATCCCCCCTAAGCTCAGGGAGGCCTGCGATAACAATGCTTCTCGATCTACAATCTCTTTGGATCGCAGTCTCGCCAAACTCTCCAAGCCTCACGAGAATCTCATTTGTAATTTCTCGCACCTCAGGGATATTAAGATCCAAAAGCTTTTTGAATAGCTGAACAATTGATTCGGTACGAGAGTCATCTGAGGTGCTCCGAGGAGAAAGCGAGGCGAGAACCTGCGACGCACTAGAATTGCGAAACTGTGATGCACTAGACTCCATGACGTGTTGTGGCAGAGGAAGAGGATCAGCATGCTTTTGAGTATTGCGTGACTTTGTAGGCTTGGGAGGGATTGTAGTTTTAGAAGACATGTCGATGGAAATAGTGCAACAAAGCAGGATGGCAGAGAAGCAAAGTTATTGATCGATATGCAAATTAGGCTGAACAAAAATCGGATATCAAGGCCAAAAAATCAGATCAACACCTAGCAACGAATAAGCACTTGAGCGAAAGTTCAACAGATAAGAAGAAAAACAAGGATGGAAAGACTTAAATTTGACTGATATTGCAAAAAACTGAGAGCTAACCTGAAAACAACCTCTCACGGTCGGCGCAGGATAGAGAATGCTTCTGACCCTCACAAAGAGAAGTTCTTTCAGCTTTTTGCGTATACCTACTCAGGCAAAAATACCGGCCGAGCGCCTCACAAATTGGAGGCTCCCGGCCGAGCTGCATTCTCCGGCCGAGCGTCCTCATTAATCGGGCAAGCACTCGGCTATCAAAGAGTACCGGCCGGGCGGCTACATTCACCGGCCGAGCGCTTAGCGTTTTCATTGCTGGCCGCTGAGCGCTCGCAATGACCGGGCGAACGGTCGCAAATACCGGCCAGGCGCTCGTGTCTACCGGACGAGCCGGAAAAGTGAAAACCGCTCGGCCCCTCGGTACTTGTGGCCGCTCGTCCGGTATTTTTGCCTGAGTAATGGTACAGGTCGAGCCATTTTTATCGGTTTCGAATCACCTGTGTCGATAATCATTTCTACTCTGTCAGTTCCCGTCAGCTCTCTGTCGCATACCGCGAATGCGCCCGCAAAATCATCCAACAACTCTTTCAAATCCTCGCTTAGCGTGTCCATTCTTGCCCCTTCCCTTATCTGGTCGTAAAGCAAATTTTAACGCTCTCCTGCGTCCATCTTGTACGTCTCAGTGTCCATCATCAGGGAATTTAGTTCCTCCCAGTTTTCTCTCCAGTCCGTACCCCAATGACCTAATTCTTCTCCCTCACGAAAGATCATTGGTTCTTCGGTTGTGTTCATCACAGAAATATCCACTTCCTGATTCTTCACCGTGAACACCCCAGCACACAGACCTTCTTTGTTCGGCCATACTACTCTCTCCTCTAGGTCGCTCTGACCCTCACAAAAAGCTGGCACCCATGTTGTATCGCGTGGAGGGACGTATGCTCGTTTGGTCACAACTACTTTCTTTTCGTTGAATGAGGTTAGCATCATCTCTAAACCCAGATCTGCTAGTGGTCGTAAAGCAAAGTATTGTTAGGCATTTCCGATAGTGCTTGTTGAAAAGAAGGATGGTAGCCTACGTCTTTGCGTTACAGGGAGCTGAACAAGAAAATCAAATTGGATTCGTATCCATTGCCCACGATTGATACAGTACTGCAAAGTTTGTCGGGAATGAAGTTTTTCTCCACATTGGACCTATGCAGTGGATACTGGCAAATACCCTTGTCACAGCAGGCTCGTGAAAAGTCAGCGTTTACCACTACGGAGGGTTTGTTTCAGTTCAAGGTAACGTCACTTGGGTTGAGTACGAGCTCAGCAGTGTTTCAGCGGTTGATGGACTCTGTACTGCAGGATTCGCTGGGCGCTGTGTTCTGCTACATAGATGACATCGTAATTTGTACGTCGACGAGGGAACGCCATATAGAGTTGCTCAGGAAGGTCTGTGAGAGATTACGACAAGCCAAGTTGAGGTTAAAGGCCCAAAAGTGTGCCCTACTACAAACCAAAGTCTCGTTTTTGGGCCATGTGGTTGACGACGAAGGAGTACACATGGATGGTGGAGGCGATCAAGAACTACGCTGTACCTACAAACGCGAAGGAGTTGAGAACATTTGTGGGCGTGGCATCCTTCTACCGCAAGTTTTGTCTTGGATTTTCCAAGGTAGCAGCATGTTTGTTCGCGATAACCTCATCAAAAGTCGTTGAATGGACCGCAGAGCATGAAGAGGCATTCTCCAAAATGAAGACAATGATAGCCTCGGCTCCTGTTCTGGTGCAACCGAATATCGAGAAGGCAAGGGAAGGATCGCGACCCTTTGTGATCTGCACAGATGCGTCCACAGTGGGACTGGAAGCAGTTTTGTCCCAAGAAGGAGACGATGGGCAGATGCACCCGTTCTATTTCGCCTTAAAAGGTCTTAGTAAGGCTGAGAAAAGATACCACATTACGGACTTAGAGGCTTTAGCTGTGGTTTTGCAGTTAGGCAGTTTCATATGTTTATATACTGGTTGCCAACCATGGTCTTGACAGACCATCAGCCGTTGACTGCACTGTTTAATCGGAATAATGTGTCGGCTAGAGTCTTGAGATGGTCCTTGGAGATGCAGCGCTATAACTTGGTAATAAAGTATGTTAAGGGTAAAACTAATGTGGTAGCTGACGCACTGAGTGGAGGCCTCGTAGGTTTAAGAGAGTGGGACTCGGTTCGAGGCGTGGATGAAGCAGTAATGAACAGAGTGGAGGTAGAGGAGAGGAGCAGATGGTTGAAAGAGTTGGAAAAGGATGAGGTATTTGATAGGATTGTAGCCTTGCTGGAAGAAGGAAAGATAGAGGAACTAGTCAAAGTGCCAAGACTGCGACACCACTACGAGTAGCAGATTTTGACATAGAGGACGGAGAACTAAAGATGTACCAGGAAGGTGGCAGCCTAGTTTTGATAGTGCCCAAAAGCGCGATTCCAAGTTTTTCATGAAGCGAATGCAGGAACATTTGCCGGACATTTTAGCGCCCATAAGCTTTGGAACCGGAGACAGGTGTTTTGGCCAAATATGGTGGCGGATATCAATGAGTGGTCGCGGGTGTCAGCGGTGCTTTGTGCATAACCCGAAAAGTATAGTTAGACCACCATTGAAGCCCATTGTCACACAGAGACCCTATGAGATCATAGGAGTAGACGTACTAGAGCTGGGCCAGACAATAAGTGGAAACAGATATGCCGTAACGGTCATTGACCACTTCTCAAAGTATGCGGCAGCATATCCTGTCCCAGACAAAACAGCTGAAACATTGCCAAAGTGCTGTTTATAAGATGGATCGCGGAAGGGTGTCGATGGCCAAAGACGATCCTGTCAGACAAGGGAGGAGAATTTGAAAACAAAGTTGTGACAGAATCGACAAAGATCACGAAGATTGAGCATGTGACGACGAAAGGGTACAATCCCAGAGAGAACGGGATAACAGAGAGATCAAACGGAACGATAGTAGGAATGTTACGCAGAAGTGTAACGGTGCCGGTAAAATGGGACATAAGACTACCGTTCTGCATGATGGCGTACAATTGTACCCCGCAAGGCGCCACGGGAGACAGCCCGTACTTTATTCTGCATGGTATGGACCCCAATTTCCCATCGGAAGTGATACCCAGTGGAGGCGTTTCTCGGTACTCGGTGGATAAGAGTATAGATTACTATAAAGCACAGTTGCTACAGGCAGTAGCGGAGGCTCACGAGCGCGTTAGGGACTATAATAATCGAGTGAGAGAGGAAATGAAACGCTCTTATGACCTGCGCAATAAGGTAGGTACGGATTAGTTGAACATTAAGAACAAAAAGGGCACCTTCAGTACACCTGCAAAGACGGCTGCCTGAACAACATTCGCCCAAGAGAGCTGAAAGCTATGTTCGCTCCAGAGATAAGTCAAACCTGGAGGGGAGAAACTTTAAAATCAGTTTACTGACTTGCTTTAGGCCTCTGAGGAAGCATTGTCGCCAAACGTGAGAGCAAACAAATGTGTAAGGTATCAAAACTTTGAGGCACGAAAGCTAAAGGCAAAGACTCAGAGCTGGGTGTGGGCGGGGGGGGGGGGGAGTGAGTTGGTGTTTTTTTTTCATTTCGCTCGCGGACAGAAGGCAATCCACCAGTTTTTGTAAGAACGTTGTTGACTCTTCCCTCGCTATGACTTTTCACAGATGGATTGCTGCTTTTTCAGCAAAGGGAGAGCGGCCACTTTCCTGCAACTGGAAGCAAAGTGCAATCAATCGTCTTTTAAAAGCTCGTCTACCGGGCGATTGCACGAGAAGGGGATTTGCTCTGATATAACACACTTTGGGCATACTAGTTCAGATTAGCGCCTTATCGATGCGTGTGGTAGTTTTTATGATTGTAAAGATATACGGCTATTCGCTTTGAACCAATGCAGTCAGACAAATGAGAAAATACGCTTGAAAAGTTGAGAGACTTACACCCTAAGGAAAAAGCCTCGCTTACCGGTGGTTTCTGCTCTGCAACAAAGTGCGCAGGCCGCTACAGTCAAGGTCATAGAGTTCACTACGACTTTGGGTCTTACCCTTGGCAAGAACTGTTTCACCAGTTCAAATTCGAAATATGACACCTTGAAAAAGGTCTGTCTCGGTTTTTGCCTCTCCGAGTTGGATTTTCGAATTCAGCATAGCGTCTAAACCCAGGTAAGCGAACAAGTTAGAAACTGTTCTTGCACGTGCCTTTAAAGACATTTTGCTTTTTCTACTTCTCAGACAATCGACGGGACCCCTCCGCCGGACCCTCGGAAACTGCCAGAGTCGCGCCGGACCCAGTTGACCAATGAGAGAAGGGCAAATGGGCGGTCCATCGCGGTGGCATCACTGGCAGGCAAATGGGAGGCTTTTCCGGCCCTGCTGCAAAGGTCCGCCATTTCTCCGGCGCGACTCTGCCAGATTTGACGGACTCCGCGCCGCAGAGATTTGCGCGGCGCGTGTCCGCCAAATTTGGAAGAGCCGCGCCGGAGAAAATGGGAGGGGTCCGGAGCAGAAATGGGAGGCCTCCGGAGCAGAAAATGGGAGGTATCCGGAGCAGAAAATGGGAGGTATCCGGAGCAGAAAATGGGAGGTATCCGCCGGAGAAATGGGGAGGTATCCGCCGGAGAAATGGGAGGTATCCGGAGCAGGCTGCGTATCGATTTGGCGCGTAGCAAGCAAACGTCTAACTCCACGGTGATGAGTCCTCTGTTTACGCTCTTTGTCCATATTTTAGTCGCCGTTTCTTTGATTCTGTTGTTTTTGCGCGTTTCTTTACCGTTTTTTCCTTTTCCGCGTTGCTCTTCGTCGCGTTGGCGTTTATGTTGCTGTAAGTTCCTCGTTTTCAGGTTTATGTTTGAAATTTTCGTGCGGTTGCACTCAATCACCTTCAGTGTTTGGCTCTTTCCGACTTGCTGAGACATCGTAGACTATTGATGGAGTGGTTTTTGAGATTAATTCTGGATTTTCGAAACAATGAGGTTAGTTGCGCAACTATCTAGTGTTGTTGTGATGAAAGTATCGTCTAAATAATCCGTTTATTGCTATAGTGTGGACCCCGGCCAGGTTCCCATAGGTACCTCCGCGGCGCGCCCGCAGCGCATGCCTTCAGTGCGCTTTTCGTTTCGGCTCTGAAGGGATTTCTTTCAATTTCCTCTTTCAAGTGTGTTTGTTCTCTTCTGTAATCTCTACTTTAGATGTAAACGACACACGTCAACTGCTGGTGATGGATTTTTACGAGTCTTGACAGTCTTGCAAGCATTTGTTTCGAAAATCTTGTTTTTTTCTCAATAGTGAAGATTTCGGTGTAGTTCAGAGACATCTCTCCAAAGGTTGTTCAGAATAAGTGTATATGCAGTTGATTTTGTGGAGTGTAGATGCTTCTAGCCTTTTGTTACACCATCAGAGCTCTGCAATCGTGCTCTTGAGCTCAAACTTTCTGGGTTTTTTTATGACCAGAAGGAAGACTTTTCAGAATTGTTCTTCGACTTTTCCTGTTACTTCTATCATCCATCGCTGGTAGTGTCATACACTACTAGCGATGGATAATAGAAGATTCCAGTTATCTATGAGATTGACTGGAATCTGAGCGCTAGTAGTAGAAGTTGTGAAGGTTCTCCTATTGCCTTGGCTTTTCTCGTGTTCGGATTAGAGGCCTCCACATCTCATTTCACTCCTGTTTTCGGTTATAATGCTTTTTTGTTCGTAAGTGAAATGAGAAGCGTTCAAGTCGGGCGCGCGTTGCGTGTGCGCCGCGCTAGTACCTATGGGAAGCTGGCCGGGGTCCACACTATCTCTCTCGTACGTATGCTTACCAAGTCGATCGACTTTTCATCAGACGTTGCAGATCCTCACTATATCGTTTCTGGCTTGAAAGATAGGACAAGGCAAGAGATATGTTGACAAAAGTCTTGGAGGCAACTCCGAACGATGTTGAAGTTTTGTGATGTTACCGAAGTTTTGTGACTGTTACTGAAGCATTGTGACTGTTACTGTTGCTTAGTCATATCACATTGCTTCCAGTATTGCTTAGCGAGATTAGGACTGACTGATAAGGCTAGGTAAGCATGTAAATGTGAAATGTTTGAGTCACATAGCTTCTTCTTTACTGTTTATGTGACTTTCAATTACAATTTGCAGAATCGCTTTTGAACGAGCGTTGGAATTGCAAAATGACAATGTTTGTGCTCTCTCAGCACTTGCCATTTTGGATTACAATACGCATACTGTCGAGGGAGCCCAAAGTGCAGTGGCTTGTCTAGGCCAAGCGTATAGTCTGGAGCCGGAGAATCCGGTTGTCTTGGTCCATCTTGCCAACCACTTCTTCTTCAAAGGAGTCAGTGCAGAAATTCTTTGAATTAATTACGAATTATCTATAAAAGGGACCTTTTAAATTTGTCCAAGCTGTTACATCGAGGTGCTTATCGCTTTATCTGAAGGCATCACTTTTTCAGGAAATGAACAAGGTTGAACGGTTAGCGTGGCATGCAATGAGTATGACGGAAAGTGACGAAGTCAAGGCCGAAGCTTGTTACATTCTTGCGCGGTTTTTCCATTTCAACAGAGACTATGAAAAGGCGTTCAAGGTAAGTTGCATATGCAAGAATTTCAATCCATGTCATCATCGTGTCCTAGTACTATTATCAAGCAACTACGTTGAATCATCCTACTTTCGTTTTGCCCCAGTATGGCCTTGGACCTCGGAATTCGAAGATGTTTGGATGAATATAGCTCATGTATATATCGCACTTGGACAATATGTCCCTGCTTTGCAAATGTGAGTTTATGGCGTTCCTCGCTGTTTTGTTTCATGTTGCACAGAATGCTTTTTTGATCTTTTTGTCATTTTCTTACCATGTTAAAACCATATGCTTATACTGTGGTGTTACAAGGTTCTTTTTGCAACTAGGAAATTGTTTTTCTTTGAATATTCTTATCTCTAACGGCGCCATCTATTCCTACCGGGCTGGCTGCGCGAGCGGTTCGCGCGCGGCACCCGTATAGCGTGGAGCGCGCATTCCTTCTTATGATTGCAACGTTGGATCAGATACTCTCTCGATCCAGGCGTACTGAGGAGGACTTTCGCTCCAAAACGTATAAGAAGTCAGCTAAAGGCAAGAAGATTATATTATAGAGACATTCATTTGTCTGTCACACCGTTCTCCCAAGATTACCTCTAATACCTCATTTTTCGAGGATTTCTTTGCTTTGTTGCTTAGAGGTTAATTGACTGGATACTTATTTCAACTCACTGATTTTGAGCCGCACTTGTGCTGTGTTTCTTGTTGTTAAGTCTCTTGATAACAAGAAAAACCTTTCCAAAGTCATGGGAGTAAGCTCACTTTCGCTAATAAGGTCCCATTACGACGGTGTACCAAATTTCCATATCACAAGTGAGATTACTTGCGTATGTTCTACCGTAAGGTCTAGTGGATATCTTGTCTTGTTTGTTGGAATTTGGTGCGTAAGGTTTTCGATGTAGTCACCGATGTAGTCATACAGTAGATTTTGATGCTGTCGTTGCTTGCTATACTTTACGGTTTCATAAGTGATACCGACCAGCTAGATAGATTCTTGAAGGATTGTCCATCAAGCAATACTTTGCTTTTTCACGAACGCTTCTGACACGACTTTTACGAATCCATAACGGATATATCTGTTAGAGAGTAGTTAGTGCGAAGAACACACAAACGTAAAGTTCGAAGTCATCCAGGACATTTGTTGCAGTGTCAGTTCATCTAAAGTTTGGCTAAGTTGTATATTTTGTAACAATCAGTGATTCTTATTGGTGAGCATTAGCCGTTTTCTCTTCAGCTGCGAGCAGAACTATATGAATCCAAAAAGGCGATGCTAACAAGCTACTCGAAGGTATCTTAATGGAATTTGACCAAAACCTGATGTCGAAATGTAGGCGACGCTAGCGTTCTTATACACTTTCTGACCTCCTTATCTATTCATGAAGCATTCCTGCATAATGGAATTATGTTGGCTTGATAGTGAACCTATAAGTTTGTAAGACTAGTCTTGAGGCATACTCTTACCATGGATCAGTGACCCACAACTGATGTTGACGCTTACAAGTACCTATGGATCACTGGAAAAGAATCGGATTCGCTATTCCAGGAAGAGGCCAATAAATCGAAATCGTTAAACGCACAACGTTCTCTAACCTTTTCATATGCAGAAAAGCAATAAGTTCCAAAAAACCGAATAGGCTCACTGAGGAGGTGTTGGGTATCTTCGACCACATACTAGTCCAAGAAGTAGCAGTAAATCAGCGCAGCGGCTACTGAAGTGGAAGCCAATTCACCAACATCGCAACGCATACATCCTTCGTTATTCTGCGATATGCGCGAGAATCTTCGTTTGCACATTTGAGCCGATGAAAAGCGCACATGACATTTTCATATCCATCCAATGCGCGCCCCAATGCTACTCACGGGTGCCGCGCGCGAACCGCCCGCGCAGCCAGCCCGGTAGGAATAGATGGCGCCATCTCTAACTCCTAGTATGGTTTTTGTAATATGAATTAACTGTTGTACGTATGCTGGAGATAGATAGATAGATTTTTCGAAGGTTTGATAAATTTGAATTAAATGTTTTATCTCTTCGTTCTTTCTTCTATCTTCTATCCACAAACGCTAGGGGTGAGAGGGAGGGGGTAGAGTACGGGGTGAGGGTCGCGCTAAACTCCTACCCGGGGGGGGGGGTCCTATTCGGCTTATTTGGGTGGGGTTTAGAGACAAAATTGGGGTTTGGAGCTTAAAGGCAGCGTCCAGGCAAGTCTGGACCTATGGGTATTTTACATGGAAAGTACTTTTGGGGCCCTAACTAAGCCATTACCCAACCGGCAGCTCAAGTAGTGCTCTAACGCCTGAGATATTCTGCTCGAAACCGGACCCCGCGACCGTGTTTCGCATGGATTCATGGCGCAAAGCGTGGATCCTGGCGCGAAACTGCCATGAATCCATGCGAATACGTTCGCGGGGGGTCTGTTTCGAGGGGAATATCTTCGCCATTAGAGCACTACCTGAACTGCTGCTTCGGCAGTGCCTTAGTTAGGGCCCCAAAAATACTTTCCATGTAAAAGCCCCATAGGTCCAGATCTGCCTGGAAGCTGCCTTTAATTAGGACTAATTACAGTATGCCGCGATCGGGGGGCTCCGGCGCACAAAATCGGGGGGCTCCGGAGCAGAAAATGGGAGGTATCCGGAGCAGAAAATGGGGGGGTATCCGGAGCAGAAAATGGGGGGTATCCGGAGCAGAAGATGGGAGGTCTCCGGAGCAGAAAATGGGAGGTATCCGGAGCAGAAATGGGAGGTCTCCGCCGGAGAAATGGGAGGGCTCCGCCGGACAAATGGGAGACCCACCGCTGGGGATACGCCGCGACCCTGCCATTTCTCCGGCGGAGGGGTCCTATCCGCTGTCTGAGTTTACATAAGTTGCAGAGAGAAAGGCTGAAAAGAAAAATGAGAGATGGTGATATGAAGCATGCTCGCCAAATATTCTCGAATGTTGTAATAACCATCTTGCAGCAGAGCTGCGCTGATTAGTTTCCTTCATTGTTATATTTTTTGAGATGCGTAGCTGCTTCCATCGTTTTTTTTTTAAATCTTAACTCTTAGAAAGAATAATTACTGCAAACCTTGCTCAGACCATGCCATACATATCCACTGCATCGACTTCACCACTCCGAAACAGAACAAATGGCACTAGTCGCAAAAATTATGTTTCTTACAGTTTTTGGTGAACATATAATTGACAAAAAAGATACCGCATTAAGCATGCAAAAATTCTGTATGTATTTATTTATAGATTCATAAAGTAACCTTATGATAGCTGGTATTTCAGAAGATTGTTTGGTTATGGCAGCATGTTATTGAATGCAGTTCATACACTATCATCAACATCTTTAACAACCAAATTGAGCGCACTTAAAAGAACTTCTTCTTCCTTCTGCGCATATGACTGCGACGTGGACAAGGGCAATAATGCGCATCTTTTCCCGGTGGTCCAGGCATTCCACTTGAACCCGGGTGTCCATCACTTCCTCGCGTTCCCGGCATACCAGGCTGTCCTGGAGGTCCTTGAGGACCCGCTCGACCAGGTTCGCCGTCTTTGCCACTAGGTCCAGTTTTACCCATCTCACCGCGTGGCCCCGGAGGTCCTGGCATTCCAGGCTGTCCCACACCCTTCCTTCCATCCATTCCAGGTGCTCCCGGTCGACCGTCCATGCCTGGATGGCCAGCTTGTCCAGCTTCACCTGGAGGTCCTGCTGGTCCAGGTGGACCGTTCTTCCCACGGGTCCCCGGACTTCCAGGCCTACCGTCCATCCCGGGATTTCCTGGAGGTCCGTCGGGTCCAGGGGGACCTGCCGGCCCTGGTGGGCATCTGACACATGCATGGTCAGGCGGTGGGCAATGAATTGGTGCATAAACGGTCATATCGTCTTGACCCGGTGGTCCTGGTGGTCCAGGATTTCCTGAAAAGTTGAAGGAGTATGAGTGTCGTTCAAACAGCATTCCTCAAATACTACTCACCTGGCATT
Organism: Cylicocyclus nassatus; assembly: GCA_958299035.1. Taxonomy (NCBI): domain Eukaryota; kingdom Metazoa; phylum Nematoda; class Chromadorea; order Rhabditida; family Strongylidae; genus Cylicocyclus; species Cylicocyclus nassatus. The sequence goes on from CATQJL010000112.1 coordinate 65,665,380, forward strand.
CCAGGCTGTCCAGGTGGACCTGGAGGCCCAGGAGGACATGTGATAGTTTCTGGCTCACAATGGCACCACGCTGGTAGGCCAGCGAACATCTGCCTCTTCGGGCGAAAGAAAGAGCTGAATGGATTTTTTGGTGCTCGCGTCGGCGGAGTGACCATGACTTGCACCTCCATCATCTCGACCCAAGCAGAATCCGTCTCTATTCGGAAAGCCGCCACTGCATCAAGTACCTGAATGCCTTTGCCAGTTAAACTGGTCACGAGAGAAGCGCTTCTTTTCCGGTGAAAAAGCCAGAGGTTTCCTTTGTAAAAAAAACGACAATGAAACTAAGAAGGATGCTAAGTCACAGGTACAGGGACGCGCGAGAGCGAGAAGAAGTCTTTTTTTGTGAGTTTCTGTTCTGTTAAAGTTCCGCACTTCGAAAGAATAACAATTATTTGTTTTGTCCCATTTCCACGAAATCTGAACAAGTGCGAAATAATAATTACTGATGGGAATCTTCAACTAGCCTGCCGTCGTGGCTCTCATTCTTCTATCACAATAAACATTTTTAGCCTTCCTTGCTAATGCTGCAAATATATTCAGGTTCACATGGTATTGCCAAGGGTTTATGAGTTGAAGCGATACCTACTAAACTTTCGCGATTACATGAGTCTTGCAGCTTGCATGGAAACATGTACTAGGATTTCCCATAATTTCTACTTCTAAAAGATGAAAATGCCCAAAAAGTCGAGAGAAATTTTTATCTCCATTTTTAAAAAGTTTCACGAGCTTCTTACTTGCTCGTGCATGCATTTTCTAGAAATGGTATTTACCAGCAAATTTACTCTTTTTTTCAATGGTTAAATCTCGAGGAACATACCGAAAATAAACCAAAAACACGTCGAAAAGTCGTTTTCTTCGCGTTTTTTTTTTGCGCTAAATTTAAGATTTCTCATAAACTGCTGCCTGTAAAGGACCAAGAACTTATTATTATATTTCCGAAGGAATTAGATTACCTATGTGTGGAAGCAGCCGGCTGCAGCTTTGGCAAAATTTCTTGTCTCTATTTTTAGCCATGAAAACAAGCAGATGTGCGCATAAATGTCGGGCAGAAAGGAAGCCGATAATGATTTTTCAAAAACAGATACAATTCTGACTTCTCGGACATTTAGGTCTTTTTAGATCTCGGCTTTGAACTTTATATGAAAAAAAACTTTGGGCAGTTTGAGTGCTATCTCGTAAAGCTTGCTTTGATCTGCCGGGTATCGCGAAGTTCAAAAAACAAGAGGAATGTGAGTCATAGCGGGAAAAAGTAGAAACGGTGAAAAATTATGGGACACTCAAACACATATATGACACAATGTCTCAAAAACGTATGGAACGTCTGATCTAGGGAGAGTCCCTTAAAAAAAAGAAGCTTCAAACGCTATATAGCAGCGCTGACTTCAACTCAGATTTATAGTATGGTGCAAATCACCGCTCCCTCATCATTAGGTTAGAATCGAAACTTCTGTCGTACAGCGCTAATATGAACAGGCCGCCGTTTCGAAGATTTCTAGAAAATGAGAAGTTCTAAACCATTTACACGCATATTGACTTTATAAAAACAGCGTTCAAGCTATTTAGATCTATGCTGCTCGAATGAGTATCCAGTCTACAAGCAGGTCCTAGGAATGAGCCATATACGTTAGTCCGGTCCTCTAACATGGCACTAAAAAAGGAAACGGACTTGGAATCAGGAAGGTGCTATCAAGCCACACCCACTTCATCAAGCTCCGCCCACACAGGCACTGGAAGTTGTCCAGCGTGCATGGTATTGTTCCCAAAGACTTTTGGGGGATGCCCACATTTTGCACTTTATATCTGGAATCAGACCACGAAAAGGCTACATAATGACGAAGACATGCAAGCCAAAGATATGGGAGGGCCTAGGGCCCACAGCTGATCTTCTTCAAAGTTTTATCGTAATCCTACAGTCATAAAGAGATCGCTGATTTTTCCGCACTGTCCGCTCTATACCATAAGTCTAAGTTTAAGCCAACTCTAAAGTTGAGAAAATCAACTCATACAAGGCAGTTTTTAAGGGTGATCGACATTTTGTTGCACTTCGTATATAAAGCTAGGAAAACACGACATTACAGCGAGAATTAAGGGACCCCCTTCACCATACAGATTTCGTACGCTTTTTGAAAATATTGCAAACTCACCATGTCGTGTACCTCAGTTATTTCGTTGTACAATGATGGAATGACTACAAGGCATGCGATCATAGAAGATAGCGCAAAAGCCGACGATACGATTACGATATGCTTTTCGACTGACATATCCGCACCGACTCTCGAACTGTAGTCACTTCTTCTTTTATACTCTTCAATGTTAGATAAGACAATGCACTTACAATATTTCGAACTGTATTGCAAAGACAAGAAACCGTAAAACATGTAATGTTTGCCTTTTTGCCGCGATCGGCGCTTTTGCAACCGTCCTCAAAGTTGTCCGAGAGAGCGGACCGACAATTACAAAAACAGTAATATGTTTAGGTAGAGGTGGAACTAGCTGTGACCGCTCGCTAGTAGCAAAGTGAACTTATCATTTTTTATGTTCAGCCAGCAAAGTGCAGCGGAATGGGTGGCGCGAGCGGGATGAGGACGGTAATTTGAGTGAAAGTAACGTAAACGGTAAACTTAGTTTCAGTTCTTTGCCATCAACCATTTCCACACGTATTGAACTAAGAATACAAAAAAAAATGTGTTTGACTGCAAGCATACCCTCGATACATAGAGCCACGTACTCTGGTAACCTTCACTTTGAGGGCTATGAGGGAACACAACCTTCACCTGGAAAAAAACAGAAGTCATCCGAGGCGAAGCCCCGGATGTTATTATCCTGACTATATCGGGACGAGTGTTAGAAGCAAATATAGGGAATAATATCTTTGGTTTATCTGAGCGAAACCGAGAATTGCGTTTTCATAGCCTTTTTTGCGTTAAAAAGAAGGTTTCTGTGGAATTTTCGCCAGAATTCAAGACCAAATTTCTCAGTTACCTCTCATTTGACCAAAATAGAGTTTCAGAAGTTTAGGAAAGCTATTGAAGTTAAATAAAAACAAGAAACTGCGCATAAATCTTGCGCAAAGGGTCGCGCACGAATACGCTGGTCTATCTCGTTGATGAATGATTTTCAAAGCTTGGGACGTTGTCAGTTCTCCTCGTCGTGTCATGACGATCAGAATGATATATAATGTTGCAAGGTTTCGTTGAGACCCCGCTGAGATCTACGACCAGAGCCAAATGCTCCGTCGGCTCTGGTCTGTCTCCGCTGCTCGTCTGCGTCTCCGCGCGCTGCGCGCTACCTCGCTACCCCAAACGCGGGGCGCGGGGCATTTGGCTCTGGTACCCTTTTCTTCGCTGTTTCGAACCCAATTTTAACAAGCTATATATCATTTTGAAGCTCTTGATCTCTATTTTTACGCTGACAACGTCCCAAAACCACATTTTTCGATTTGGTCGAGAAATCCGGCAAAAACCTTGATTTCGAAAATCCCTTGTTTTTCTCCCAGTTCAACTCTTTTCATGCGGTTTTTTCGTGCATTCTATAGGACTTGCTGCTGTTCATAATGCAGACAACCACCCAGCCCTTACCTCTTCGACTATGGTGAAATTTTTTGCGAAAATCGTAAAAAGTGCGTTTTTCTTTGCTTTGTTCTATTTCAGTGCTTTCGCAGCTATTTTTTTCCAGCTTGGGCGATTGCTGCTCAGAACAACAAGCGCAACAATCCAGATAACGTCCCAGGAAACAGGAACGTCAATGAGGGGGTAAAAATTCAAAGGACGCATCAAAAATTAAAACCCCGTGTTGCGAATTTCTGGTCCTGGAACGAAAACTTGCACTCTAAAAAGCCGCCAAATGAAAGACTCCAAACCTTATTGCAGCGTTTTTATCCGGTTTACAGCAGTTTCTTTTGCTTTTTATATGTGTTCTACGTCATTTCTCTTCTCTGATTTTCTTCAAACAACCTTCACTATCTATGACGTCAGATGTCCAAACAACCTTCACTTTTGGCGCCCTGTCTCTAGACTATCGAAGGTATGACTGCAAGGGAGTGAATTAGCCTTCAGCAGCAGGGAAATGATGGGAATTGCTGCTATCAAGGGCAGTGTCTCGGCAGATTTTGCATTTCCACCTTTCTATATGTTTTAGACCTTTTCGACAGTAGAATCCAAATGTGAGTTTTGCACCGGGTGAAAAGACCATTTGGCGCTATTCCACATTAGTTGACCCAAAAAATGAAAACCGTGAATTTCGCTAAAACTTCGTCTAGGGAGGTTATTTGGTACGCTGAACACGAACTTGATGTTTATTTCATGCGACAGCACCATCCGGTGGAGTTACGGTAGGATTACGGCAGGGGGTCAAAATCCCAAAATCCACTGTAACTTCGCACAGAGGGCACATTCGACATGCTGATTAGAAATGCCACACTTTCTCCGCACGAAAACGTCTCCCTGCGTGGTTACGGTAGGTTTACGGTAGGGGTCAAGATCACAGATCAGCAAATGTACAGGCCCCGTAAAATCCAATTGCCCACGCATCGCTTTGAACACCAACGCGCGGCGTGGCTGGGAACGTTTGGTCCCGAAGAGCCGCAGGCTTTTTGCGAGTGACAATGAGCGCGCACCCTTTTCACACATATTTTTTCTAAACTTGTGAAAAGGGAGCTTTCGTCAAGATATACCTTGCATTGACGAGAACAACATGAAAGTTAGAGAAAGATTTCCTGGAAAATAGTGAACGCCGACAGTCGTTCGCGACGACCGCTCGCTTACGCTGGTGTTCAAGGCACGGCGTGGGCAATTAGGTTTTACGGCGCCTATATCTTCCCCTGTGCTTTGCTTGGGCAAAAGCCGCAGCAGGGCGTATAGAGCGCGGCGATGGTCGTGCGTGCAAAGCTTCACGATCGTCCAAATCGCCGTACACCCGTTTCAGGCAGAACTATGTTTTACACCCGTTACCATGTAGCTACCGTAACCCGAGAAAATGACGCTACGTTTCAAAACCAATGTGATATTTGGCATCAGCGGGCTGAATAACCCCTCTGGGCCGACTTTCGGGCAAATCCGTAATTTTGACCCCCTACGGTACTTCTACCGTAACTCCACCGGATGGCGCTGTCGCACGAAATAAACATCATATTCGTGTTTAGCATACCAAATAACATACCCCCCTAGACGAAGTTTTAGCGAAATCCACAATTTTCATTTTTTGGGTCAACTAATGTGGAATAGTACCGACCATTTTTGTTTACCCAATCAAGAGAAAGCTCGGACGAGAGTTGCAATGGAAAGTTGGGAGGCCTTGGAAGACCCTGCCTATAATTTTTGATTCCTTTAGCATGAAAAATGCGGGAGCGGTTGGGGTCCCGCGCCGAACATGTAAGCGAGCGCGAGCGCGCGCCGATTGGGTTTGCGCTCTCCGCGTCGAGGGCTATTTTCTGGGCACAGAGGGAACTCTAACCAACACGACTGGGCCTGGAGGCTAGTGGGGTGACCGGGAACTTCACAACAGCTATCCACTAGGGTGCGAAACTGCCGGTACATTGTTTTAAGGAACAAATCTTATAATTTCTGTGTTTTATAGCAGCGAATAGGGGCAATTTTTCATGATACTTATTGTTGTATGTTTTGAAGTTTCCATCACAGTTTAGGTAGCTTCAGCCGTCTGTCATCAGATTTACAGACGATACTATGAATTGGCGAAGTGAATACTACTATTGATGCTTTTATTGTGCTTGGTGTTACTGCCGTATGTTCTTAAAAACAGCGAGAAAGTCGAGAAAATTTAGAGAAGTCTTGCAAAGAGTGTGCTTTCTCGTGCAATTAGCCCAAACTATTCTTTTGCCCTACCTGACTGTAAAACGAGAATGCGAATTGTTTGCTCTTTTCTACAGAAGACTTTTAAGCAAGCAAAGCTTCATGGAACTTGACAATTTTTAGGTTTGCAAGGTACAACATTCCGCTGTAACATAAAAATTTCTTCTCGGGACAGCCTCTGAACAAATTGACGCCCATTCTTGTCTTTGCACTGTTGCTTAACTGCTGCTTTAAAGGGAGCAGATGTACTTCATTTTTAAAAATTTAAAAATATTACTTGAGTGTGGTGCCCTGAAGTTGCTGACCGAATGTTCATTCTCCCTCTCATTAGCACTACTGCTTACCTCTCCTATACATTTGCTTAGTCACATATGAAGCTTTCTTTCAACGAAACATTATCAAATTTTTAACAAGTAATTCCCCTCTCTTACATATGCTTGTACTTTCAAATGTACTTCATTTTTTGAGGCATTTCTAGTTTCTCAACATGCTGACGTTCACCGTGCCATGTTATGTTCAACCGCTAACCGGTACTAACTGCTCCTAAGTTGCTTATGGAAGAATTTCTAAGTGTACCGAAATAAAACGAAAAATAAAATAAATCAACCTCTAATCTTGCGTGATGACATTGTAATCAGCAAACAATTTAACTTAATTTGAACTCCATTAGCTTAGCATGAAAAAGAGCTGCTGTCTGGACATTACGTAATTGCACCGATAGGATTATGAGTTCCGCCCGAAAGTCTACTTCAAAAGGACGTAATCAGAGATTTCTGATAGAAACCTTCGTTCAAAACCACTCGGTAATTTGCTCTAGTAGGACATATAGAAATGTTGTGTCACTTGGCGCTTAGAAGTAAAATTCGCAGTTGTGTAATAATTCCTCCTAACTTTGCGTTTATGATTGCTTGAAAGCAGTGGATCAGCAGAATGGACCCCCGTCAGATTTTGGTAGTTTTAGGCAGTATACCCTCCAAGTACATCGTAGCCCGAATCTCACCATCCAATTCACGCGCTATGTTCTGAAAAAAGAGTTTCAAAACTCACCAATGACGCCCACTCGATGCATGTGGGCGGGGATGGTGGAGTTTTGAAGGTCTTTAACAGGACTTAGCGCATGAATTGGGGCGGGATGGGATGTGGGGTTGGGGCCACTGTGTACATGGAGAATAACTACCCGAAACTACAAAATCTGACAGAGGTCCATTCTGCCGATTTACTGCCTTTAAAGGCAGTGTCTTGGAACAATTTCCTTTACGAATTCACCTTTTCGGAGCTCTTCGCCATGAGAAATCCATATCTGGGCTTTACAGCGCGTGGAAATAGCGAAAATGAGCTTTTTCCGAAGCTTTCCAGATCCGCATTCAATGGGGAACACGAGTACCCTAAAATCTTGCAGATAAGTCCGCTTTTTTGACACGAAAAACCGATGAAAATGCACCCTCGCACGCCAAGAATCTTGCAGATAAATCCTCCCTCAGATAAGTCCACCTACAGATAAGTCTGGACTTATCTGAAAGTCTTCGGACTTATCTGACAAGATTTCAGGGCAGTTATAACGGAAAGAAAGCACTTATCTGTAGGCAGACCGCCTCGTTCTCCGCCTTCAGATAATTTACAGCATGTGAGATCGGTTCAAAAAAGTGCCTGGGTGAAGGGTGTCCTGGTAATTTCTGGAGATTTTCGAGTTTTTAACATAAAAAAATTCATAACTTTTGTAGATGAATATCGTGTGCGCCGGGATGGTCACTATTGGAACCGTCTCGTCCTCCGCTTTCAGAAAGTATATGCTTTGCCTGGGGCTCATTACAAAAAGTGCCGGGTGAAAGGTGGTTGGGACTTTTTCAATGGGAGTGCTCAAGTAGAAGCTTTTTACCATTGTAAGAAGACGTCTACTTGAGCACTCCCATTATAAACGTCTCAACTAACCTTCCTGGCGCTTTTTCTAGCGGACCCCAAGCAAAAAGAAAGTGGAGGACGAGACGGTTCTAATGGTGACCATCACGGCGTATAAGATATTCATTTACAAAAGTTATGAATTTTTTTATTTTAAAAACTCGAAAATTCCCAAAAGTCACTAGGACACCCTTCACCCAGGCACTTATTGAACGGATCTCAGACGTTCTATATATTTTCTGAAAGAGGAGGACGGAACGGTTCTGAAGACAATTTCCTTGCTGACGTTGCTGTTCATCTACAGCAGTTATAAATTCTTTCTTTTAAAAAAATCGTAAATACTTGAAAATTGTCTAACACTTTCCGAAACAAATCTTCTCGCATGCACATCTTCTATGATAATTTCAGAAACAGGCAGAGTGATGTAAAAAAAGAAAGGGAAGTGTAAAAAATACGAGGTGCTGGTCAGAATTATAATCGTGTGCTAATCTAGCAGCACATCGGTTCACATTTCAGAAAAAAGAAACTAGTGATTTCAAGGAAATGAAAAAATTATAAACTTTGATTAGGAAAAATGATGAGACAACACCATGGCTCCCTCCCCCCCCCCCCCCCGGTCGATATTTTATAATTTCTCTACCAAGTGAAACACCTTTCAACCTGGAGAGAATGCGACCACTGTGATCCCCTCCACCCTGAAGGAGTCATTCTCACCTTATCGCACCTATGTTTACCATATTCATGCGCTGAAAACCCAGGTACTGATTCCTCGTGGCGAGAACGCTCCGAAAAAGTGAAAAACGAAAACGAAATTCTGCCAACACACTGCCTCTAGTGTTACACAAAGAACATCATCAAATTCTACACTCACACTTGGCTGCATATACGCAAGATTCTTAGTAAACGGTAAGTTATTTGAAGAGGTAATGCTGATTTACCATATTTATCTTTTCAAAGACGCAAGAAAGCATTGTCGCATACTCAGAGAATCGCCGGGGGCAGGCGGGCACCGGAAAAATAGATTGCTGATCTCTCGCACCCCGCTCGCGGATTTTTTGGAAAGCAATCAGAACTTTTCGGAAGGCCGCTTGCTGAGTTCTCGATTCCTCAGAGATTCAGCAATATATCTGCAAAAGATAAGAGCGAAAAAAATTCAACAGGCGGTCTCTCAAAAATCCGCTGACTCAGCAAGCGGCCTTCCGAAAAGTCCTGATTGCTTTCCAAAAAATCCGCGAGCGGGGTGCGAGAAATCAGCAATCTATTTTTCCGGTGTCCGCCTGCCCCCAGCGATTGTCTGAGTAGTTTCGACTTTTTACAAGTGACTTTCCAACATCTGGTTTCTTTAACATCGCTGTCATGTTTGGATCCGTAAACGGATCTTGTAATCAAATCAATGGATGAACGCTCTAAGCCCAAACACAAAGAAAACTTTGCACTTCTTGCTAAAAGCGTCTGATTTTTTCATTGTAATACAAAGTATTGCAATGAAAGTTACTTGAAGGAGCACCTTAATACTGCTCCCGTATCACTTACTTAGAAGTGGCTTATCACATATTTTATTTGTTTATTTATTTATTTATTTATTTATTTATTCAATATGCTATTAGCGTTCTTTACAAACGAACAAAAAATACATAGTTATTCATACTCTAGCCGCAATGTTAATGCATCATGTAAGTTGGTCCAATCTGGATAAAAGTGTGATGAAAGCTTGTATTTGACTGCTCTATAATTATACCCTATTTTCAGGTGTATAAGCCACACCCCCTTCGCTCTAAAGGCGAACACGCCAAAAGACTGACTGTCATCATGGAGCGCGTTAAGTGAGAGCAGTATGCGATAAGGCGACCGCTCCGCGAGACATACGCGCGGCGGCACGCCTGGGCCTGCTCGCGTTTAGAGCAAAAAGGGTGCGGCTTATACACCTGAAAATAGGGTAGTTATCAGAATTGAATAAAGTGATCCATGGAGATGTACCCATGCCTCCTTTTGCCAGCAAAATGATATTGGTTAAATCAATGCACAACCAATAGCAGAGAGGAGTGAACCGAGTGAACCTGTCGAAGCGGCGCAGTGGCCGTACGCACGTCCGACTCTCGCGATCATGCAGGCCCCTATACCATAATTTACGAAAACAGATTTCTTAAAAGGCTATGTTTGTTAGCCTCTGCAAAAGGAAATCTCAAGACAAATTCCTTGTGATAAAGCAATCACAACACCGCTCGCAGTTGTTGAAAAAACGACGCACTCGGATAGACATCACCGTTTCATGGCCAGTCGCTTCAGAGTGGACGGATTCTCAACCCACGGTATATATATTAAGAAGTGCAAAGACAAAGTAGAAGTAGAAGGTTAGGTTCCACGAATGGTTTCAGATTTCTGCGTACAGTAACTCGCTGTGCGTATTCATTACACTCCATGGGCAACCTACCGTAAGCAAAACTTTGAAGCGATTTGAGGAATTGGCCTCCTACTATATCCAAACAGGCACTTCTATATATCTGAAGATGTGCTGCGCCGAGCAGAGTAATGTGCCATTTAAGAATTCGCCCATTCTGAAGCGAGATATGGCTACGCTACGGTGATGTTACATAAATCGGGCGACTTGGTCGTTTTTTCAACAACTGCGAGCGGTATTATACAAACGTTTGGCGAGCAACAAAAACAAGAAACTGCGTTTTTTCTCCTCAGAAGGCGAACTGATATAGCGGCGACTGAATGCTTGTAGTCTTTCAATATGTCCGAATAATGGATGACGAAGAATGCAACGATAGCTGGAACTCTAGATGGCTCGAGGTGTAGTACCAAACTGATCGTGAGGGAATGAGTCATTCTGAACTTTTTCTTATAAACAGAAAATATGGTAACGTGACTCAATAGCTTTGCACACAGAGGCTTCGCTGATAATGGCTTGGCATGCGTTCGATAGATATGAACAGCAAAGGCTTGCTTGTTTCGTCACTGCTGATTTCAATAATTTTCGAAATGTCCGCGGTAAGTTCTTGCTTCGATAATGCCTGTAATCTGTGTAATACTCCTTTCACACATTTTTAGGCTAGCAATCGTATTTCTTCAAAGGGAAATAACAATGGCATCATATCGACCGAGGAGGTGAGAAAGCTTGGTATTTTTCCGTTATCTAAACCTAGACTCAGATTATTTCCATGAAACAGTTAAAGGCTACTGCATGACGAAGGCGCAGAAGTAGCATTAGTTGAGCGGGCGCGGACGCGGCGCGCACGTATCCTTCCCGTTGTAAATCCTGCGCTTCATGCGCTCTGCGGCTAATAAAGCCGCGATCGCGTCCAAAGGTATTGCGTCTTCACCGTGAAGCAGCCTTTACGTGCTTGCTTTAGATTGGAAGATTTCTTCAAACTTATGAGGACTGTTCCCCTGTATGTTTCATGAAAAAAAATCAATGTTTAGCTCACCCTGGCATGATTTTCTTTCTCAAGATCATTTTTGGGGAGGGGAACGTTTGAAATAACTCAAAAGCTTAATGGTTTTTTTGAAAGCAGAAACAATCCAAAACGTTTAGTACAATATCTTGGTGCTTTCAGCAATGTTTGGAAAACAGCTTCCACATTAAATTGTTTCCTCCATGCGAATTTAGCCAGAGAAGAATACAAATGCTGGCTTAGAGTACATGGCTGCCGTTTGTTCCGTTGTTTAGACGATGAAACAATTCCACTTGCCTATTTTGGGAGAATCCAATGTATTCAATGGAAATAAGATGTTTGTCTATGAATGATAATGTTGAAACTGTTGATAAAAATAAGGTTATTGTGATTTGTCAGAGGGCGCGGACAACCGACCTACCGATCTTCAATGGCGGGAAGAAAAGCCCGCACTGACCCCTTCGGCAGGGTATAAATACCGGGAGTCAAGGGGAGGCCTCAGTCCGCGCTGAGGAAGCGCTAGCGGGAGCTAAATCCGTCGAAGAGAGGCGGACCTCCCCCTTAGATAGAGAGGAGAGTAACCAGTAAGCTTGCTGAAGTAGCCAAAGAAGGTAAAGTCGTTTCGTTGTTAAGCCTTGTTCAAGTTCCGCATTCTTGTTTCTTGTTGTTTGTTGCCGTTTTCTGAGATAAATTATTGGTCTTCGATCCGTGTAATCTATCGATCCGGTAGGAACCTCATACCAATAGACACCTACGTGGGGGCCGAGCATACCTGGATCGATTGAAAGGCACACGGGGCGATTGATATCGACTTTCTTAGAGGCAAGACAGCACAGAACGCGTAGAACAGGCCAAGAAGGCGAAACCAAAAGACCAAAAAGGTGGGAAATCTATACGTCATCGAGCAGGTGACATACGTTATAGGCCAAGAAGGCGAGATCTTAGATCAAATGGAAATAAACTCTATCATTTTATACAGAGCAAGTGCCATACAATTTTTATTGATTGCTTCGGCTTTATAATCCCATTATCGGGCAATTTCGCGTGCGGCGTTGATTAGCGATGAATATAAAGACAAGGCGAAGCATTTCGCTGCCGAGTACATTCGTGTTCATGGATATGGGTCAGAAGCAAGGATGTGCAGATGAAATCCATGAGAGAAAAGCACACTTGTGGATGGAGGAGATAAGCCTCATCAGAAACGAAGTGGAAGTGCTACCTGGGATAATAAGCAAGGTCCTTAGCCGATGTAGGATATTGGTTGATGGATTGCCACTTGAAGAAGAGTTGGAGGCTAAGGTGGCCACAGTGTTGGGTCCGAGTTAAACCAGATACTCGGTCCCAGAGCAAACGCAGTTGCAGTGAGGGAAGCTGCGCCTTCTGAGTCACGGCAGGTTAATGCATGCGGAGGAAAAAAACCGAGGGTTTGCATACAGGTACCGACAGTACTGAGAATACTGAAGTGATGAAGAGGAAACAATGCCGCTCATGTACCGCAGGGAAGCCAAACCTTCTGCATTCAGGCAATCTGTTGATATCGGATGACGGACCACTCGACAATCGAGGTATGGAAGATCAGTTGCTCAGCTATTTTCAGAGCATGACTTTTCCTGATCCAGGAGTCTTCAAGGGCTGTGATGATGAGGACTTTGACAGATTCATTCGGAAGTTCGAAAGAAAGTGCGGTACCATGGCCCAGGATGAACAGTTGCTGATAGAGGTCTTGGGTGATAAACACTTGAAAGGAAGGGCAAAGTCCTTATTTCTGAGCATATTCATGGGGGTAAGACAGCAAGGCCTCGACAGAGTAGTGAGGGAGATGGGCTCACTACTGGCCTGTGATTCTACAGCGGCTAGGTTGAAGGCGCTTACGGCCTTGAGGAACATGCGCTTGAGGCCAGGCGAAGAGGTCGCAGACTTCTGTGTCGCCCTCGAGAACCTAGCAAAGAAGGCTAATCCTCAATGTAGTATTGAGGATGGATCGATGGAGTACGCACAGATTCTGCTGGAGAATCTGACGTCATGGCCGAAATACGTGCAGCTGGTGGGAATCCTACACCAAGTGGACCCAGCCGAGGCATATAATAAGATTAAAGAAGTCGCGATTGAGATCGAACAGTCGCAAAGATTCTGCAAATTCGAGAGGAGGAGTGAACAGCAAGCTCCGTCCTGGAGGAAAGAAAGTGAAAAGGAAGGGTATCCAGCTGACGCAAAGTCGAAGCAGCTTAGCGGAAAGAGGCGAAAGGGAAGATGATGTAAGAAGGCATGAGCCAACGAGTAGCTCGAGTGCCTATGATGAGTATCAGGAAGAGAAAAGATGCTTCAATTGTGGTCACTTTGGACATGTGATGAGAGATTGTAAGTACAGGAAAACGGAGAAGGAAGGCGTCATCAAGACTTCAGATGGAGTGACACCAATGGTAGAAGTCGGAACGTGGCCGTAAAGAGCTCCCAATCCGACTTAAACAGAATTGTTGGCAGGAAATCATCGACTCAAGCGAGAATGTTGGGAAGAAAGGTTTCGAAACTTCTAGACACGAGCTCAGTGATAAGTATACTACCCGTGAGCGTGCTTATAGAAGCGAGGAACAGTGGTACGATGTCGAGCCACTTCAGACTTTCGACGTTGCGGAAGGAAACATATACGACGCATCAAACCATGAGATGAGCTTTAACGGAGGTGTAAAAGTAGAAGTAGAACTACAAGGAGGATGCAAGAAGGAAGTGCTTTTCATGTTTCCGACGATATGGATGAGGAAGTACTCTTTGGCACAAACGCATTGACGAGTCTAGGGGTGGAAGTAGTGATACACAAGAAGCCTGAAGTCAAAGTAAAAGCAAAGGATAGGAGTGCCTCCACATAAGAGAAATACCGCCTCAGTAAGAGCGAAGATTCAACGTACTATAACTGCGAACAGATCTATGTCAGAGAAGGGCAGATCCGTAACTGTCAACAAGAAAACTTTCATTGAGATAAAAAGAGATGTCAGCAGACAAAGGAATCTGGCCAGAGGAAGCTTGTGAGCGCAAGTGGAAGAAGTCGACATGTAGGATGGGTAACAAGAAGCACAGCCTTTCCAAAAGTGATCGAAAAATGTGCGGAGAGGCACAAAAAGGAGTCAAAGTTCAGAAGGCAGTAAGAAACGACAAAGTTCTAAGAAGGAACGTCCTGTTGCGTTTATTGCACCGAAATGTGCAACATCATTCGAGGAAGTTGAGCTGAAACCGTATGGAGTACTGACCAAGGTGGCAGTATCATTCAATCAACTCAATGAAGCGATGAAATACTTGAAGAACTGTCGTTGTGGATCATAGTATGGCCCATGAACCGTAGGAGGGAGGATGAGGCTATCATTGAGACATTGCGGGTATGCAAGAAGTACCTTGAAGAAGGAGGAAAGATTGTATCCGTGTGGCCGCCACCATTGTTCAAGAAGATTGATCTATGGAAAACGAAGTCAAAAGTGTGGACGGTGATTGAATCAGTACTAAAAAAATGGACAAACCCAAATCGGTTGTTCAGGTTGGCTCCCTCAAGGACAGAAAATAGGAGATTGACCATGGGAGCAGGTGGACCCCAGAATTCTTTTCAGGTATACGACACGCATTTCAGGGAGGGATATGCGCGATACCTCTACGACGTCATCCGCAGGAGAGTTCCCGGCGCAAAGCTCAGCAAGTTGCAGCAGCCGCCGAGGACGTCGGCTCCTCGGAGGGGAGGGATGTTAGAGGGCGCGGATCACCGACCTACCGATCTTCAGTGGCGGGAAGAAAAGCCCGCGCTGACCCCTTCGGCAGGTATAAATACCGGGATCAGGGGGGAGTCTCAGTCCGCACTGAGGAAGCGCTAGCGGGAGCTAAATCCGTCGAAGAGAGGCGGACCTCCCCCTTAGATAGAAAGCAGAGTGACCAGTAAGCCTGCACAAGTGGTCAAAGAGGGTAAAGTCGTTTCGTTGTTAAGCCTTGTTCAAGTTACGCATTCTTGTTTCTAGTTGTTTGTTGCCGTTTTCTGAGATAAATTATTAGTCGTTCCATCCGTGATCTATCAATCCGGTTGAAACCGTCATACCACAAGACTACCCCCGCTTAAAGATTAAATAATAAATTAAACTTCATTGGCAGGTAACCTACAAAGAAGTTCTTGATAAAACCTTTTCAACATGTGGAAGATATGTCAATTTTTATGACAAGGAGAAGTTACTTTATCCTGCGAAATCTTGACCGAATTTGCTACAAGAAAAGCAGTTTTTCCTTGAAAAATGGGTCCGGATAACGGAAAACTACCGAAATTTTTTCAGATACTGCGTGATTATATGATGCATCCCCCGAAACTGTTTACATATTAACCATAACGGTTGCCTTTCAATCGTTTTAACACGCCAACTTTGAATAACTTAATTTGCTGGAGTTAACGTATCAAAACGATCGAAAGGCAGCGCAGCCACGTTGATGGCTCATATGGGAACATTTCTTGGAGATGCAGATATTTTCTTATTATTGATACACTCAAGATGACCACTGCATAGCAAACGTACCCTTATAAGCAGATTTCTATAAACTTCTTTTTATGAAAATAACTACAGTCATGCAGCGTACTATAGGTGTTCAAAATATATGACAGACAGTATGAAATAGTTATGATTTTGATCTCTATCGACTATCATCAACTTTGTTTCTTGTATGATCTCTGAAATCGTATAACGTAAAATAGCCTAAGTGACGGGAACTGGTTATTACCAACGAGGCCAAGAAAGTTGAGTAAGACCTTACCGGAGAGGGAGGGAGAGGAGGGGGGGGGGGGGGGGAGTGGGAGGATGAGCTGAAAGTATGATGTCCTCCTTGAACAGACTCCCTTCTTTAAAATTTCCACAACTTGACTTCCTCATTTAACCTTCTAGAATGCTGCCGTGACCCATAGCCAGCATGCCCTAATCGATATACCGATTTTTAGTTAGTGACGTAAGTTAGTGACATAGTTTTTTCTAATTCCGGATAGTGAGAAATGCAATTGATTTCGAAAACTCAGATTTTTGTTGTGTTACACTTGTCGATTTCTCAAATTTGTTCTTCTAAGTAAACAAGTATTCTCGTCCAAGCAGAACTACTCGTTTACTTCACATCGCACCGCGCCTACGCCCCGCCCAACCTCAGTTTGAAAGCAATTCAAATTTTCATAACTTGCCGTCGCATCATTCTACAACTCTTTTTCTAGGTTAAAATGGGACTGAAGGAGAAGCTGGCTAGGGAGAGTGGAAAAACTCAAGGCGAACAAAAACATCAGATCGTGGATTACTCACCGAAAAGAAGAGTTCCCCAGCTACGTCACCATCTTGGGCATGATCCATGCCGACATGTACATCATTGTTGACACATTCACCGCAAAAAAACCCCCTTAACTCTATGTCGTAGATATTTGTTTGCAGATTTTCCAACCGATATGTAAGGTGAAGATTGCAATTTTTTGAGTTTAGCAGTGTCTGCCTCCAACTTCGTGATCAAACTATATGCGAATATGCAGTCCATAGCATCAGCCAACAAAATAAAAATCTTGACTAAATGGAAACGCAAGCACAAGAGAAGCTCGATTTATTACATGCTCCACAAACTTGAACACCGCGATACAAGCATCCGTATTTCATAGCAGATAGAATTGATTATGACTAATCGAATAAATTATGAATGGTACATAAATAAAGCCAAGTACAAACGAAGCAGTTCTGTGAAGATTTGATCGAAACTCGTGCACTTTACAAAGTTATAACAATAGGGTACGTTAACAATGACTATGATTTAACTCAAAGCTGCGTTGGCAACAAGAGCGACTCCTCTTTCATAAAACGCTGTCGCAGGTGATACTGCGAATGCCAGTGAAGTGACAAGCTGACGGCGATCACCATATAGATACAAGGGTAGGCGAACGCCTTCCGGAGATTCCTAGACAGAAGCTATAGATTACGTAGGCCATTATTCATCAACCGCACGGACTGGCCGGCATTGTGAAGCACGCGGTAGAGGACATGTCGCCAACAGGCTCCATCCCTCGGGATAGGTGGTACAAATCTTTAGTGCCTACGGCCTAAGGCCCACCTCACGCGATTCCAGCCGCTGCGCGATTTAGTAACGGAACGACTGTTCATGATTGGCCGTCAGTACGCTTTGTGAGGCGAGACTCAATCGTTTGCAACAAATCACAGAAGCTACGCGCTCATTTGTTGCAGGACCGCACACGATATTGGAGACATCTGGCAAACTGCCAGGTAGCGTGAACGTCTCGATTTAGGCGAATCGCGCCAGGTGCCATAGGCCTATGGCGTGTGAAGCTGCGCGCTTTGTCGCAGATGTCCGCGTGGGACCACCTCCTTTTGGCGACATATAGTACATATAGTCCTACAACAAAGCAAGCGAAATGCGCTTGAATCGTTACCGCGAGCGAGAGGACAACTTCTACAGTAAGAAGTTGTATTGGTACAGCTTTTCACCGCGCGTCGCGGCCGCCGCAAACACCGCCGGTCCGTGCGATAGATTAATAATGTAAACTCGTTCAGAATTTATATAGTTTTAAAAAAATGAGGCAAGTAGAGGCAATTTGGTTTGGTAGAAATTTACCTGCTTCCATGAAAATTCAACACAATCGCAGGATGTCTTCACTTCATCTGACAATTTCAGTGCATTTCCTCCAATACTTTCTGCTCCGCGTACTTCCATTCCTGTAAACTCAACGTTCACATACAAAAAAAAATGCTCTGATGACCTTCAAAGATTGAAAAGAGTGAAAAACAGCACAAATTCTACATTAAAAAACAAGTATGTTATTCACCTGTTATTCTCACAACATCTAGTCGATCGGTTCTTCCTATGGTCACATGTAGATGGAGTTGTTCTAGGGACCATGTGTTAGCTTGGGCCACTTGCTGCCTTGTGGCTGTCACATATGCTTCAGGTGAGAATGTACCACCCAGCCATACTTCCTCGCGCTGAATAATACCAATTTTGTACTGTTCTGTGAATTTTTGATTGTAAAAATTCACCTTGATGTTCTCACTAATTCCTATCTTTATCAGCTGTTTCACCCGTTCATTGAAGTCTAGCATCCAGTCCATTACTGTCACATCTTTCGGTACTGTGTAGCGTAGCCAATTACTAGGAACCTAAAAAGTAGGACCGCATTCGGCATTTCAGATAAAAACAAGGAAAATGCACTTACCACTCCTTTCTGCAAAGCCGACGCCAGCGCCCGTGTTTCGTTGCTCTGTTTGCGTTCAGCACGACAGACAGAGAGGATTTCTTCCAAGTCGTGACGGATATCGCGAAGCAATTGTGCACCAAGGTTTATTTCGCGTTCGAAGAATCGGAACAAGGGATCCTTGATGTTGTCCACAGTACGCTTCATTCGTGTGATGTCCTAGAAATGATTAAGTTTAAGGCAAAATCAATAAGAGAATATGAACGATATACCTTGGGCAGCAACTTCAGCCATTGTTGAGCCAGTTCTCCCAATTGAGCCATCCACTGAGGTTTCACTTCTTTTTCACCGTCTCCAGCAAATGCCAATTCGTCATCTGACACCTTCAGAAGGTTCCTCAGCATAGTTTCACCTAAAATACACAGGCGATAAGTTTACAACTATCGTTTTTGGAACTACAAGGAAACATATAGACTAATTTCTCTATGCACACAAAAACATTAAAAATTCGAGGAAATGAAATACGATTACAAAAGAACCTAAAAATCATATAAGCTACGCATAAGACAAATAACATACCTCTCAAAGTCAACAGCACTTTTTCGGCATTATTCGGTAGACCGAGCCAAGCTGGTAACTAAAATTACCAGAGATAAACATAGCTCTAGCACGTTCGATGGTATATACGCACCTGCTGGCTCTTAATTCCTTCAACCCATGCTAGAAGCTGATCTCTTTGAGTTGCATCAGGCGTACATAGTGGTTTGTCTCCGTCGAATTTGTTCACAAGAACATGCTCAGGATCGAAGCTCTTAGCCGTGAACAATCTCTCCAGCATGCAGTCCAGAAGCACCTAAACCACTACAATTACTATCAGAAATTTATTGGAGACGTAAGATAAGTACCTGATCGAAATGATTATCGATCTTTCCACCATAGATGCACTGGCTCAGTAAAGTTCTTAGAGTGGTCCATGGCAACTTCTCTGGCGCCACATTGGCTCGTCCTTGTGCCACAGAATCAACTGCTGAGTCAAGCGTGTCACAAGCGACACGTAGATCAGCATCGGAGAACTCGTACGCATTCGCCCATCCGAGAGGCGTATACCTCAGTCTTTCTTGTACCAAAGCATGCAGCCAGCAAATCAGCAAGTACAGCCTGCTGCGTTCAGCTGGAGCCTTAGCAAGACGAGGTGCTGGTAGAGCAGACAACGACCGAAGGAGATTTGCTTTGAGACCCGTAGCAGGTTCAAACACCACAAGACGAGACGCTCGCAGTACTGAAGCAGGCAGTTTGGGATGAATTTCGGCTGTGAGGAACAGTCGGAAGTTGACATGAGGTTTAAGAGTGTGCAAACGTTTCTCCATATTTCCAAGCCATTGTGGTGCAAGATGCACGTTCTTGAGCAGTACCCAACGTCCAGACTTCGACGCTGCTGTGAGTGCCGCATCCGCTTGACTGAATCCTTCAGCGGAACCGATGGCGATAGAGGTAACCTGTTTACCCGTTTGTACTCCAAGATCTTCAATTTTACCGGATGCATCGTAACCGATGGCTGAACAGAGTAGCACTGGATCAGACGATGACACTTCATTTTCGATAATATCGTTCAGATCAATGACCTTATCCTGCTGCATGAATCCATCTCCAAACGCAGCTGCTACTAATCTGTGAGCACTTGCCATCAAACGATCAGATCTCAAGCAATGCACAACAATTAGCTGATTCATAGCTGTTCCTATAGTGGTCAATTTCTGTTCAGGATCCTCCCACAACACTGGCACAGCAGCTTCCGGATTATCCATCATCATCCATTGCTTAATCTGCTCAGGATTAGCACACATAATGTCCAGGATTTTCTCGAAACCAGGTAATTTTTGCGCTTTCATCAAGGCAGCCATATGATGCGAAGTAAGGAACGGCAGAGCTGTGGGTGGAGATTGGTGGGCGCTCTTCGAAGCGAACAGCTCACTTCGGCCAAGGAGTAGATCCCACTGGGCATCGTACGAAGGCTCTCCGCCAACGGATCTCAGTGAAATCCTCATCAGAAGCAGGGCAAGCAGAACTTTATCTGCATGAAGCATTCCGCGCGAAACACGACGATAGACTGTTTGGAACAGATTGGCAGTGATGATATTGAGCCTCTGCATGTGATCCTGGGTCTGTGCAAGCTCTGGTGATTTCAGCACACATGTGAAGATATCCAATAGGAAATCAAGCGAATATTGATACAAGAAGTGCACTTCGTTCAATTGCTGTAATGTGTGGTAGATCTGTGAGCAAGCAGCCGCTAATCGTTGATATTGTCCCGATACTGTCTCCACTTCAGCCATAACCTTATCCGTCTCCGCTGCCTTCTTCGCAACCTCAGACGCTTCATTCTTCAGCTTCTCAAGCGTTCCGATAACCGAATTATCATCCAGAATCTTTCCTTTGCTTTCATTCAACGCTGCCAGAAGGGCTTTCTCAAGTTGCCTCAAGCGTACAGCAAATTCACCTTGCAATTTCAGTAAGTCACTCCTCTTCTTGTCCACATCAGGCCTCTCACTTCTGAGCACTTGGTTGAGACACTGACTAGCAAGACTTGAAGAAGTAACCGTGAAGTTGACGAATGTCACACGAGAACATACATCAGGCGTGAATTCCACTGAAGCATCTCTGGTAATGAGGAAGATTTGGAATGCTGGTGACAAGTCAATGTCTTGGTCTCCAATGGTTATGAGAACACGACCTCCAGTGCGTTTGACTTCTCTGTTCAGTACAGGATTGAGAATAGGATCGTAGCTCTCGACATCTTGGACAAGAAGGGAATTTCCAAATCGAAGTGCAGATTCAAGGTTCTTCCTGAACGAATCGTCCAAAAAGCTCGTTTTCTGTATATTTCTGCCAGCAAACTGCTTCATAATGTATTCAGCAGCCTGTCCAGATGGGTCAATGATCAGAGGATAACGGTTAAAGCGATGGAGCATGATAGCATTTTCACTACAAAGATCGTCAACCGGCAATGCGTTCTTCTGCCATTGTAGCCGCTCATCGACAGTGGACAAATACTCGATCCTAGCCAAATCTGGTCGGAATTTCACGCCCGCACCCTGGACATGGTCGATCCAGCGATGGAACAGAACATCACGAAGCTGCTGATCAAAGTAACCAGCATAAGCCAGGAACGCTCCAGATAACAGAGCATCTCCCACAAGGGTATCCATCTGCTGCGCAAATCCATCGCATCCACCAGACCAACGATCACGTTCAGATCGGAGTGATGACAAGAGTTCGGTTGATCGACCAACTTTCTCCTGGACAGTTGCCAAGTCCATCTTTATGCTTTCAGCTTGGCCAATGAGTTGCGCATATTCTTCCTTGTATGCAGCGATGGATTGCTCCAACTGAGCAATTCTTGCCTTCACTTCATTTCCTTCCGTGGTCTTCTTCTTGGCGTCAGACTCCAGCCTCTTCAGTTCATTCCTGAGTGGTTCAACTTTGTGCAGCATTCCAGAATAGAGAAGTTGAGCCTTGGCCCATTTCACCATGGGACCGCAAGCCTGCGATGCACGGTTGACTTTGTCGAAGTCCCAATCGGGATTGTGAACATATTTATCCATCTGCTTCAAAATATCCGTGGTGATGCTATCGGTATCAAAAGCAAGGATACGCGGCATAAAATCGTCCTTGACCATAACACCACGGATTGCCTTCCAGTCTGTGCCAACATTTTCTCCCAACAAGATACAAATGGCTTCCAGAGCAAGTTTGACCATCACTGGCGGGCTGGCCATGGACCTGACTTCTACCAGCTGGTTCTTTCTGATTCCCTTGACAGCCTGCTGAGCCTCCTCTACGGCTGGCTCGACCTGGCTCAAATCCTTCTGCACTTCCGTCTTCTTCGCTGCGATCTGCTTGAGTTGTTCAGCCAGTTCCTTCTGTAGCTGTTCAGATAGTCGTTTCTCATCTTCTGCCTTCTGCTGGTCTGCTAACATTTCCTTCAATTTCAGGTTAGCAGCAGTTTTCTTCTCCTCCAACTCTTTGCTCTTCAATGTGAGACTCTTCTGCAGTTCTTTCA
Organism: Cylicocyclus nassatus; assembly: GCA_958299035.1. Lineage (NCBI taxonomy): Eukaryota > Metazoa > Nematoda > Chromadorea > Rhabditida > Strongylidae > Cylicocyclus > Cylicocyclus nassatus. The sequence continues at coordinate 65,687,766 of CATQJL010000112.1, forward strand.
CTTGTTCTTCAGTCTCACGGATCTTATTCAAACCAATGTTAAGATGGACCTGAACATAAGGTATAATAAGAAGCTCATTGAAGTTGTTTTAGATTTTTTCCTTACCTTCTCCTCCTCAAGATCACGTCGTTTCTCATGGAACAAGCTCATGAAGTGTTTGATCAGGTCAAGGAAGTGTCGCGGTGTCACCAGCATCACTCTATGTCCACGCTTCTGCTCCTAAAAAGAGAAGAAGTTGGAGACTTCAGGCCGAAGAAGGAAATTTCATAGCGACCTACCTGTTCGTTCAGTTTTTGCACAGTCTTGTGCACATGGACAAGAGTATTGATGACAGCATGACGATAAGTTGGAGGAGTTGGGATGAGATCACAAACGACTGGCAGAGAGAATGGTGGTTCATAGTCAGTACGATCCATATCCAGGGTGTTTGTGAGTTCGGATCCAACCTACAACAGCATAACTCCTAATACAATTTAAGGAACTGAAAGCGTATAGATGCAAACAAAAAACTTAAGCTGAAAATAAGGCTGCGCAGCCTATCCTAGTGATTGAAAGTGAGAAAAATGGATAACAAATAAAGATACAGAGATTCTTTCCAGAAATACATAAAGTTGCCAACATTGAAAAAGGTCATATCAAAGCAAGCTTGCCTGGTAAAGAGAAGTATCTGCCCAATCTCCAAACCAGTTCAGCACACAACGATTGAACAAGGCAGGAGAAGTAGAGGCACGTTCCCTGAGGCCACTTCCGGATGGATTCATGGTAAAGACAACGTGCAAGTTCCTCATGACCTAAAAATTAATACATCAAGAACCTAAGACATTATAAACGATGAATAGATCAATTCATTTCCATAACAAACCTGCAGCGTGAACCACTTGTAGAGCTCATCGTGACTATCCAACATCAATCCCTGCCTCTGAGCACCTTCTTTGATCTGCGTCATCAGTGTGGTATGTTCATCACCTTCGAATAGACCAGGAACCTGAACTCCTGTGCTTTATTACAGTGGTATCAAATGAATATCTTACCTCTCCGTTGGCCAGCAAAGTATTCAGTCTCTCCAAGAATCCAGTATCCAACATATTCGATTCATCCATGATGAAGCACATTTTTTCATTCCGACAGCCGGCTCTTCTCAACACTGTGCGCATATCCTCATCGAAGTCAGCGGCAGTGTATTTGGAGTGGACTTTGAGCTAAGAAAGTTCAAGCGTAAGGAAGCTTGAAAACAAGGTAAAATGATCAGCTTAATACCTGGAAGACGCTCAAACCATTCAACCATGCAACAAATCTCGACAATGTGGTCTTCCCGGCTCCAGCAGTACCAATAAGAAGCAAATGGCCTTGTGGCTGGCGATAGATCCTGTCAATGCGGAGGACATGATCCAGCATTTGATCAAATAGTACAAGCTGCACATCAAGTTCTTCTTCGTAGAAGCCCTGTTAATGGGATATAAAAATTGAGCCCAAATCGAAAACGCAAAGAAACATGCCTTGAGTCTGGCAGTAACGTAATCCTTGAGCTCGTCCCTTGTGACTGGTACGTAGTTCTTCGAGAGCCAGCAAGAGTATAGAAGTGGACGACGTACGGCTTCCTTGACACTGCATGCTCCACCAAAGTATCTGAGAACAGGAATTTAAAATACAGTTCTAAAATTATTTCACGAAGTTATTGTAACCTTAGGTAACATGACTGGAGCAGAAAGGATTTTAGGAGTGCAAGCATATTCTAACTCGTAGAAGCACAACACTCACTTCTCCGCAGTCGTGTCCACAAGTTCATCGGTCCATATGCGCTCTTCCTCAGTAACCAAACGATCTTGGAACAACCGCAAAGCTTCATGAGCCCATAGTCGCACAAGTTGCTCTGCAGTGATTCCATCCAACGGAGCAATCGCTTCGGAAATACCACGGACCCATCTCGTAAGTTCACGAGGTGAGTACACGTAGTGAGGCTGGTCATCTTGGGTGAAATGCTCCTAAGAAAGGTAAAAACATAGAGGACAGAGAAGTCGAACACATGTTTCTGAACTCACTTGACTGGCCAGGTAGACATCAACCATGGCATTGGTGAGCGGGTCAGCAAGCCCACGAACGGCGGGCACGGTTTTGAGCATAGCTCTGAAAGAACATGGTTACAAACAGTCATAATTATGGGACCAACTTCAAATTATACCTGTTGAAGGTTCCGTAAATCTGGATCAATGAAGTTTGCCCTGGGTAATCAACATACACGACAGGAACATGTCTCAAGAATCGCAGGGTCATGGGATGTCGACCAGGATCTGTAGGTGGGTTACAAGCTCCAACGAACTGAATGCGTTCCAAAGTGACCCAAGAATGGTCGGAGCCACGATAGAAGCCGTTCTGGAGGTAGAAGACGTGAGATCAAGCACCTCAACAAAAGAACATTTTCTTACCATTTCAACCAACTGCCTCAAGAAGCTGATCACTCTCTGTGTGCCGTACTTATCCGGTGACGGCAAGTTGATTTCATCACAGAAGATAACCAGCCATCTGCTCAGCTGGACTGGTGCCAAAACGATGCCATTTGGTGTGCGACGGTATTCACAATAATGGTCAAAGGTCTTCATCAGCAATTCTGGCGTAGTAGATGATGAAAAGTTCACGTTTACTACATCCATATCTTGTTGAGATCGTAGGGCAGCTAACAGGGTCATGGTCTGAAAATTTTTTTTTTTGGAGATTTCACGAATTAGAAAGACGATAGCATACAAGAAGCAGAATAGCATGATGCTACACCTTACCTTTCCAGAACCTGGAGGACCACACAATACCAATGGTTTGTGTTCAGATAACCAAGCCGACAGCAGCATTTCATGGCGTACTGTATCAACGGTTGGCACAACGAGATCAGCAGCAGCGACACGGTGAGCTGCAAAGGTAAACGTAGGTGACGTTATAAAGTACGGTAAAGACGGAAGAAAAAACTTCGGATAACTACCTTCGATTTCCATAACTGGCACACGACTTAACCATGGTTGCCACTCACCGCTCAACTGCACATCGTAGTCAATGAGAGGCGCCTGAACAAGCATATCACCAGCATTGAAGAATCCTGATCTATAGCTCCCAATGAAATCTTACCTGTTCATTCGGTGGTAAGGTAAGCGTTGTCGAATTCCTGATAAAATCGCTCATTTGCTGACGGCATTTCCATTTTCCATCACCGCTGAATGCCCAGATCATGTTGGTCAGCATCGATCTCGTCACATATGTCTCAACTTGGTCTGGCTGAAGAAAAAGCTTTACTGGTTTCGAAAGTACCGTAAATAAAAAAAGAAAACTCACTCCAAGTGGGAAATCGCCCTGGTTAGCGTCATGGTTGATCACGCAGCGCACTGAGTAGTTCATCATGGCAAAGAATGAAGATAACAGACGTTGCTGAGTGGGGACCATGACGTGGTCGAGATTGTTTAGTGCATAGTTGAGGGCAAGTGGGACAAGACCATCTTCAAAAAAATCGGAGTTGTTATAGTGTAGCCAGATTATCTAGAGTCTGACCTGGTGAGAAGTGTGACTGAAGTGCCGCTGCAGCTTGGCGCTGGAGTGTCACTGAACGTGTCGGTGCAGCATCTTCCGCGATTACCGCATCACTTTCAATGGAAACGTTGCGCAAGCGGTTCAGGTATTGTTCAAACATCATTTCAGTTGTCACGACTTCCTCACTAAACCAGACCATACCACAACGTGATACGGTAGCCAGGGTGGCGTATTTCAGGTCGGCAACTTCGAAGATGATACGGACCTAGAGCAAACATAATAAGAGAAAGCATAAAAGAAATTAGGGAAGGGCCAAAGTTCGCACTCACATTTGGTGGGATGGCTAGACGCTCTCCGTTCGGCAGGGTAAGCAGCTTGTTGTCGTCAAGCACTGAGTTCAGATTTTCTACCCATTCTGGGTCAACATCACCATCGAAAATGATCCATTGCCGCTTTTCACTCTCGCCACGGACATTATCAATAATCCTGAACAGAACAATAAGTTTCAGGCATGACCTTTTTCCGGATAAATCAGCAATGTTTTACAGGTAAGTTGTGATATCTACTAAACTACTAATTGTAAGAAAAATCCATTTCAAAGAAAAAATCGGTCTGATATGTGGCACCATGGAAAAAATTGTGCAGAAAAAATCAAATCACTCACTTCCTGATGACCGAGGTGAACAACCCGTCTGTCCATTCTCTGGTATTCGGATCAAGCACACCATATAAGGCATCTTTACTCATCGCTTTAGCGTCGATCACATGCGCGACTCCTTCAATCTTCTCATGTCGTTCAAGAGCTTTTAGCAGCACTTTCCAAGCCATGGTCTTTCCGCTTCCACTGGCACCAACAAGCATAAGACCATGGTTGAGGTTAGTGATCTGGTAGAGTTGTAGGACTTTCTCAACCCAGGCTGCACCCAGTTCGCCGCTAGTGTCCGCATGGCAAAGCATATTCTCGTCGCAAACTTGAGCAATGTGCTGACGCAGTCTGGAAGATCAAGGGCCATTTCAACAGTGCTAGAGTTCCGTGAGAAATCAAAAATCTCACTCTAGCATCTGGTTCGGTGTGTAGTGAATAGATGGGAACACATCAGACAATAGTGAAAACAATAGCGCAATATCTTCACTGACCAATTTTGGCACCAGGGTTTCACAGACAGATTGAATGAGCATCTAAACAAATACTGGGTGGTGTTGTGCAAGACTGAGGTGCGCATGCATGAAAATCAAAATATTGCAGGCAGCTGAAAATAAAATCTGGGAAAGCTTGTTCAAGCAAAAAGGATAGGCACGTACTACACAACTCAGCGATGAGCGAGAAAACTCACCGAAAACTCGGACTAAAAAACAAAACATTAATTTGGGTAGTTACTGGAAAGATATGATAAAAACTTTTTGGAAAAAACAAAAAAATTCAGTTCAGAGTGTGCTATGTTCTGTTTTTCGAAGATTTGAGAGGTCAAAAAAGCTCAGTTGCCTTGCAAGTACTGGGTAATTTTCCCCTTTCAAAAATATCCCCATTTATCATACCTAACAACATAAATCCCCACCTTCATACCTGACAACATATTACCCAATGGGAACCAGCCTCTCTTACTTACCTGTTGTTCAGCAACATCTTCCAATGCAGCAGCTCCAACTTTCGCTAGCTTATCACGTTTTACGTTTCCTGCCGAGACTAGCACGTATTTTAGGGCACGCAATCCAAAATCGTAATGGCATTGTGCCGATAATTGTTCCTTGCACAAACTATAATGAGAATATTGACACTTGGAAAGGGTGAGCTCCAGGAATTTCTTACATGAAGAGAGGAACGATCTTGTTGGCGAGTGTCTCTGCAGTTCGGAAACCTTGTGAGAAGAGCATAACTTGCGCGATCAGTTGTCTGTCAGGTTGCGTCATAGCCAAGCTTCGGAACAACTATGAAAGAAGATGTTAACCCTTTAAAGTGTTACAGCTGAAGTACTTACCTGCTTCAAGTTATCAGGTAGGTTGGATCTTCCAGAATATCCAGGATTCATGGTGATGAAGATACCAATGTTGGGATTCACATTCAAGCGTTTTCCAACTAGATCCACCGTCATCTCGCCACCTGCTCGCACAGCTTCCTAAAGATGACACGGGTAGTCCCGCGGCATCATCTTACCAGACTGTACTCTACCTGGATAGTCTGAATCTGCTGTGAGACAGCTGACAGCATACGTTCCTCCAGACGGTTGAACTCATCGAAGCATCCCCAAGCACCGACTTGGCACAAGCCTACCAAGATACGACCCATGGCCTAGATGATAGAATTGAATCAAAAACAAAGGAACTACTTGTTGATTTTGATTACCTGGAAATCAAAGGTTTCGTCACAGTTAAATACCAGTACGAATCTTCCCAGCTGGTTACCCAGGGCTTTCACTGATTCGGTCTTACCAGTACCAGCAGGACCAAATGGCGAACCTCCCAACCTGCAAACATAGAGTATAGCAGATGCACCAAGATATGCGCAAGCATAAGTATGCTGACCTTATAAAGACTTTAAACTGCAAACATTCATATAAAAAACATTAATTATCGCACTACCTCGAATGCAATGCTTGTGTCATTGTCAGGTAACATCTGTCTGTCAGCGGGGTCCTAACTAAGCGCTCTTGTATGCCCAGATACTCAAATCCATAGTAGAACTGTGCATTTGCTATTTTCACTATGCAACAACGCACTGCATCCGGCTAGAACAAAGAGGTTACCGCGTCATAGATGAAAAGCACAGAAAATAAGCTTACCTGTTTCGGATCGAAGTAGAATCTCATACATTGTAGCCAGCCAAAATCTGATGGGCTCTTTACTTCGGACGATATTAGTTTACGGCAAGTATCACGTTTGTGTACAAACTCAGTGATCTGAAAATGCACACAATCTTCGCAAGATGAAACCTATAAGAAACACAGTCAAAGGCTGAGCGCTCACCAAGGCTTCGATCTTTTTTCTTCTGATTGGTGGTTGGTCTTTCAAGACCGAGTCAGCCAGTAAGGACAGCGTAGCAGAAACAGCTTTTTCAACTCCCTCTACACCCTTACCATCGGATAGCGCAATTTCCATTTGATTACTCCACCAAATCTCAGCCGTGAGAGCAATCACTTGTGCCTGTAAAAATTCCATTTTGTTCAAAAATAAAAAGGAGAGACTGATAGATGAACTGAAACCCTACGAATTAGCGAATTCTTACCGGGAACTTATCCAACCATTCCATGTACTCGTCCGGAGTTACTGTATCGATATCCATCTTTGAGAAGTGTTGTAATGACATACCCAACAATCTAGAAGCTCTCATTTTTGACTCAAAAAGTTGAGACTCAGAAAAACTCTTTACCTCGCTAGAGTGTGCTTCATCTCTGCTTCCAGCGCCTTTAGCCAGTCGTTTATTCTTATGTCCTTGGTATGCACCGGTTGTACAAGGTCTACACGTTCACCTTCTCGACTGTGTAAGGCGGTAATCTACAAAAAAAATTGTAGTGATTTCTTTACAGCCGATGTATATTTGCTACTTACTATGCGATCTTCTTCTCCAACATCTATGGCAGTTACTCCAGCAAACATCTTCTTCAGATGTTTCTGTAGCCTTGCAACATCCTTGCTGTTACCCATGATCTCAAGCAGATCTTCATCTCCCACAAAGTAGAACCTAGGACACATTCTCTTGTCATGACACTTTTTTCATATGGAGATTTCGTACCTCGGGAACGATGCCCTCTCCCTTTCGAGGTATTCTCCAAGAGCTTTCTGGATCTTTGACAGCATGTCTGCGAGTCTGTCTAGGAGCCTCTGGGCTCCTTGCATTCCTACCACGTCCAGGATACGCGGTGACTGAGTGACTTTCTTCATGAGGGCGAGGAATTCCGTAGAAATGCTGAAAGATAACATTTTTCAAGATTTCTTTCCTAAATTTTGAGCAGAGGAAGCTTGAAAAGCTATTTCTTATAGAGCGGTGGTAGTTTATTGAATCACTATAGTCATCACCGACACAATCACGAAACTGAGATTATCGCAGCGAATATCTCACAATAAGCAATGTATGACTTGTTTGTCTTGACATTACGATAAAAGAGCTTCCAATAGTAACAAATCTTGTAATCAGCCCTTACCTTGAAAATCTCGCACTTTCTATTGGCAACAGTGTTGCGATATCAGCAGATCCAGAGAAAAGCCCTTCCAGATACACCCAACGTCGTTGTACATCAATCCATACATCGAACATTGCACTGATACGGTTTAACTTCTCTTCCCATGACAAAGCATTCTAAAGGGTTACACTACCATTATGGAAAACATCAAGTCTAGCCAGCTAACCTCTTCGAACTGCTTGTAGTACGGCGACAGTTTCATGGCTGCCAACGAATTTTGGTGTTCCTTGAGTTTATTGAACAGTTCATCCCATCCTTTAATCAATCTGGTCTTATTTTGATAGTTGACAAGCTCCACTTCGTAGGCTTGCCAGAAATCTTTCATCTAAAAAGCAGAAAATTGCATGGAACCAATAGCCAAATTAGAAAACGTAGAATACTCACCTGTTTTAAGAACTCTTCCAATGCAAGCTCTCCTTGAGCAACCAGAAGGATTTGCTTGATAGCATGCTCATGGCGTTGGAGGTCAGCATCCCAGACCTAGACAAAACATATTTCAATCCCAAAGTCTCAATATTGAAGAGAAATGAGAATAAAAAGAGGCCAAAGGTTATAAAAACGAAATCATCATCACATCAAAATCTAACTATATACTACCTGGCCAAGTGTCAGCTCAGACAAGTTCCAGTTGACTCGCAGTTCCTTCATCATCTGACGCCAATGCCGCTCTTTCAGTGCTTCAGATTTCAGTTCCATCACAAGCATGTTCATCTAAATGGACTAGTAGGACATCTACGACATCTACATGATGCAAACGCACTAACCTTCGAGTAATTGTGCATCATCTGCTTTGCATACTCATAACTCTTGTAGCTCTTGTACTTCACGGGTAGATGCTTCAGCTGATTCATCAGCTCATCCAGCGATTGTCGCAGCTTTCGCGGCTGTACCGACAACCATGTCTTCTCCTTCATCTCATCAACGGATGTATAAATCGGTGTCAAAGCTTGCCAGACACCCTTCAGATCTGCCAGTTCCTCAGCAGCAACGGCAAGTTTGTCAGCATCAACAGGTACACCAGTCGGATCAGCCATATCGAGAGCATGACGGGCTCTGCGCATTTTTTCACGGTCTTCAGACAGCTTAGCCATTTTCTGCTCAAAGGTGGTAAGCGCGGCAAGTGCTTCATTTGGTCTTTGGGCTCCTTCCACGGGTTTAGCTCTCTCCCATTCAGACAGGGTCTCTTGGGTGCGTTTCTCAACCATCTCATTTTCTTCGCGGATCTTTGTTTGTAGGTTGTTGACCTAAAAGTCAGAATATCGCTCAAATTTGCTCAAACCGTAAAGATTTCGTTGAAGGCACCGTACACAGAACGAATTAGTGAGATCTGCAGTACTTAGCGGACCCTTGTCTAAATGGTCCATGTCTCGCTGCAAAAGGTGTATTCTGAAGCTAGAGAATCGCTCAGGAAAATGGTGCTGCTAGGGTCGCCACGCCCGTCAACGGATTACTGGTAACTAGCTGGCTTACCCGGCTCCGCCGTATGTTCCGAATAGAAAATTCCATTTCTTAACCGATCCGGACCAAACTTGGCACACATACACTTCGGGCCCCGGCGGGTGTCACAGTCCACTTTTCGTCATCGATCGATATCGATTTTATCGATTTTTTGCAAAATTTGAGCTACGGGGCTGGGAGTTGGCACAGGGGGGTAATCGAGCATGCTGATCACCCCCGTGGGGGTGATCAGCATGGATCAGCATGCTCGATTACACCCCTCTGCCAAATTCCAGCCCCCTAGCTCAAATTTTGCAAAAAATCGATATCGATCGATGACGAAAAGTAGCCTATGATATCCGCCGGGGCTCGAAGTGTATGTGTGCCAAGTTTGGTCCCGATCGGTTCAGAAATGGAATTTTCTATGCGGAGCATACGTACATACAGACATACAGACAGACAGACAGACAGACAGACAAACAGACATTCAGCTTTATATATAAGATGAGCCCGACCAGACACCACAATATCTCGTGATGTCGAAAATCCGCCTTCCATTGTGAAAAACGCATTCGAATTTATGTACTCTGGAGTCCAGTTTCAGGGACATTACTTTTGACCACCTAAATTGATGGGTATAGTGACCCCAGCAGCACCACTTTTATGAGCGACTCTCTTGCTTCAGAAATCCATGGCAGCGGGACTTGAGCAACTAATTATTAAGGGCCCTGCTACTGTATGCTGCTCACCAAGCTCGACTTGAGTGATACTGCCTTTGAGGGAAAAATAAATAGATCCAACTCTTCCCACCTGTGACTGTATAGCCGAGTCCTTTCGCAGCAATATCTCCGTCAGTGCAGACCATTCTCCTTCAACATTCTCAGCATACATCCATTGAGCTGGGAATTGATAACGCTGTTGCGACAGAAGACGCTGGGCTGCTCGGAACTGATCTACCGTCTCTTGCCCGACTTTGGTTTGTTTCTTCAGAGTCTGTACATATGTAATCAACGCCACCGCATCGCTTGTCGTTCCAGAATCCACTCCTTGCGATTCGAGCTCTTCACGCCACTTGGAGATATTGCCGAAGAATTGCTGCATTTCATTTCCAACAGCTGTACCAAACTTCTGCAGGACCTCCTTGTGCCAGTAGTCGTACTTCAGGGTTACTTTGAGCTGCACTTTAGCATAGTCAACAACTACAGGGAATATTTCCTTCTTCGTATCCTGAGTGTCAAAAGTGCTTCGGCTCTTTCGTATCTCTACCAATGTCTTCATCCATTTCGATAGATCCGTGCCAAGTTTCTCGTACAGCATTTCAGCTTGCAGATCCCACAGCGCTTGATATCTCAGCCATTCGCTTACATATTCATCCACTTCTCTCAAAATGCGATCTACTGTGATGTAAGCATTTTCCAGAACACCCAGACCATTAGGAAGGTGGCTCAGGACGTTCTTGTACGTGGCTACATTTAGATCGCGATTCATGGCCAGCTGGAACCTAGTGCTGCTAATTCTAGGTTGACTCGTCACCACAGCATGCCACTGAACGAGCTGCTCTATCAGCTTGGCCCTTGCTTGCTCTATCGAAGGACTTATATAGATTGTCTGAGCTGTCAAACGGATCTCAATCAGTACTGGATGCACTGGAGGTAAAGCTACATTGCTTTCTTTGTACTCGTCCACTTCTTCACTGGCAGAGAAGACCAACGTCCAAAGCCTGATAGCTTCTTCTACCCTTGCAGCGAGCTTAGCCTCAATCTTCTTGTCCAGTTTATCCACCCACTGGGTTAGGTTTGAATAGTTACCCAGCGCCAACTGATCTACAGACTTCTGAATCGAAGCCAGTTGGGCGCCAATCGTTTCAGTATTGTATTGACAAGTGTCTAGAGCAGCTAGATCAACTTCAATGCTGTCTGCGATAAGAATCAGCTCTTCAACGCGTTCCTAAACATACCATTAGCAAATCATTACCCTCTTAACCTAGTCTAAGGTTAAACCATACCTGGTAATTATTAACGGTATCCGCAAGTTTTGTTACATAAGGGTCAATTTTGTAAGACTCCCATGTGAGCTGATACCCTTCCCCAATTTGTGATTGTATATCCTTCTTGTAGCTAGCAATAAGTGTGTCAATGCCAGTTTTTGCTGACAATCTCTCGTTAATTGATTCGTAAGTCTGCAAAGTATGATTACTGCTTCGGTCCAATGAAAACTGGGAAATTTACCCTGATCGATTCCAACAGGCTGATAGCATAGGGGTAGATTTGATTAGCTTGATGAGCTGCGTTTACAACTTTTAGGGGTATTCGGAAACCCATGTTTTTGAGGTTACGAACCTGTAACATATTTTTGCAGAAAAGATGAACAGATAAGTAAAGCATACCGAAACTTGTATGAATGAAAATAAACGAATCACAATTCGAAGAAGTAATATCTAGCTTACCTCCTTATGAAGTACAATGCTTTCAGGGCTAAAGTTGACCTTGAGGTGCAGGAATGGTTTGCCATCTTTGGAGCGTCGATCAATGACAAAAACCTAGGTTTGGAACAAATCATCCATAGCATTTTTGCCGCTATTTTCACTACACCCCCAGATACTCACTCTTCCCGGTGTGTTCGTGCCTTTGGCTAAGATCTGCTCCACCCAATTTTCGAACAATCCTTGGGTATCAAGCACTTTGCGGAAATTATCGGCTTCAGTTTTCAGTTGGCGTGCTGAAATTACACAACTTCTTTGATGATGATATGATTCGGTAATTGATCGACAACATAATCGACAACATCATTCGATTATAAACCATACCAAATCTAATCATTCAAGGTAATTGAACTGTGGACACAGACCAACAAGAAAAAAATTCATGATTAAGAAAACAGGAACAAAAAGCCGCGACTAACCTTCAACATGATTCTCCCATCCAGTACCTAGTACAGAAGCTACTCTTTGCATGTACAACTGCAGCTGTCGCTCAATTTGGCGAATCCAAATGATATTTGCAGAAAGCGGAGGGATATCAAAGGTTTGTGTCAGAATTTCACCGCGATTATCCGCATACTGCTTTGTGAACTTGGCCTGAAAGGCAGAAGGTACGCTGTATGAAAAGATCAACGAACATAGGCAGCAGCATACCTGTAACCTCTCAATATCCTCCTTTACTCTTTGAATCAGTTGAGTTTGGTACTCTCGAACGGCACCAAGAATTTGTGGACGGCAGAATAGAGCATTGAAACGACTAAAAACTCCGTACTGACACAGCTGCAAAACCTTTTTCATACAAATATTTACCTGAAGATGCTGAACATCTCATTTGCATTTCTAGCAGAACCTAGCTGATCTCGGAGTCTCGATGTGATCGCCGTCTCCACTCTTGCGATCTGCTCCTCATATCTAAGAGAATGTTAACTTGATTAGCATCAATGGTAAAGTTCGCAATAAACTACCTGCGTTGGGCAGCATCCCAAGCAGTGGTGCCTTCAATGCTTACATCGAGGCAGTCAACCTCTTTTACAAACTCATATGCCAAGTTCACCTCAAAATGATTTTTTAGTAGCATTAAGCTGAGTCCACCGCTCTTACCTGGTCTACAGGAGTAAGTTCACCAGTATGTGGAGGTTGAGTTTCTGGCTGAGTCTCACCAGATGGAGTACCCGCTGGACGAAGTACTCGTGCAATGACAACGCGAAGCTGTTCATGTTGTCTAAACAATTGTGGACAATTTTTTGCCAGATACTAGAGAAAAACACAGACAAAAGGTCAATACTGAAAGAATAGTCCTAAAGAACATGAAACACAATGTAGACATTTGAATGATAATTGCACTCTTTTTTACGAAAAGTGTACTGTAATCCAATTAGGTACAATGTTTCCGAAAAACGAAATCAACTTACTTCCTGAACGCCTTGATCTGTACAAGTCGTCCTTCGAGCTTTTTGTGCAGTGGCTGCACTTTCCACATCAACTTTACCGGTTCATCTCGCTTTTTCTTTGAAATATCTCGAAGTAGAGTGATGAACCTTGAAAAACAAAATTTTGATCTCCGGTCTCATCGAAGCTGATTTCAGGCATCCCCACTTGTCATATTCATCGTCCCATTTGGTAAACAGCTGGATGCACTGCATCATTAGCTGATCAAATTCCACAATTGAGATATGCATCAGTCGACGTGTGCCCAAAACCTAAACAAATACCACTGGAGGGTGCTAGAACAATTTTTTCGATTGTATAGAGTCCAACCTTCAAGATTTGCGCATTCATATCCCTTGATATGGCCTCGATAAATCTCAGCGCACGTTGAATAGGATACTTCGTGGCTCTGCAGTTGGAGTCAACATTAATTATGAGAGATAAATAGGATAAGGTTGCATTACCTGATTTTCTTCATGTGCCCAAAGACATTGCCTAGCGCCACTTTGATGGAATCCAAGTCGGTCGCCGAGACGAGCTCATTTAATGGGAAATCCTTCATCAGTGAGTTGTAGTCAGTAACGAGAGCTAAGGTTTGTTTGAGTCCTACAAAGAATGTCATCAACATTACTTTTTTCGTAAAATTTCCATCAAAGATTCTTTCGAATCTGATTAAAGACAAATGTAACCAATGTTTTTATAACAGTTTTCACCATGAGTTTCCTACAAGTGAACCTGTTGAAAATGCGATTGAAAAAGAAGGAATCCACAAAAACATAATCTACTTTCTATAAAAGATAAAAACCTCCAACAAGCAGTCCCGTAGCACCTGTTTTAATAATGTCAAATATGTTAACAAATTTTTTTCACGAAAAATTTAGACCAAGGAGACTTACCGGTATCTGTATCAAATGAAACAGTAGCATGGAAACGTTTTCCGCATTTCAGCGCTTCGAGAGTCAATGTAACCTGGAAAGCGGAATATCAAGAACTGATTATTACCATGAAATTAACTCACCTCTTCGGATTCTCTTTTTTGTAGGATTTTTTGCAAAGCCCGCTCCAAATTTAGCCAAAATGTCATTTCCTGTAGCGACGAGCCAGATCCTGGGTCTCGCTCTAGCTTTGTTACCTTCAAGAGAGCACTCACTAGTTAACAGTGCCAAAAGAGCCAAGGAAATACTCAAACCAACTTTTCTGATTTCCTTGATCCATCTGTTTACTCCGGACTGCAGACTATTAAGAAACTGTGAGTCTTCCACCAAATCTCCCAAATCAGCCACCTACAAAAGGAAGGCTGTTTGATTTCTGGAACAAACAAAAGCGTAATTTACCTTTGCCTTTCTTCCCTCTTTATTAGCTTTTTGTATAGCAGCTTGTATATGTGGATTTATTACTAAGTTAATCTCTGGTATGTCGATATTTTGTTGTAGGTGTAGCAAAGCAACCTTGAATAAAGCAATTCATAAGTATTCTTGTCTTGCGCGAGAGGTCACGAACCTCAGCCTCATTGAGGTTTTTCTCGACTGTAGGGGCAAGTTTGTCGCCATCACGTTCTCCTCGTCCACTTTCTTTGATGAATGATTTGAAGTATGGAGTTACTGCTTTTCCGATTAGTGAGAACAATGTTTCGTAGGGATTTCCTTCATTCAAACTGAAAATACGCAGTTGCGTATTCTCCAAACACCGTCATCAACCCAATTAATGAACGTAAATTTTTTTTCACACGATTTTTGTCATAGAATTATAGTTCAGAACCAATTTTGCATAACAAAGCCGGTTACGAAACTGCTGGATTCTTACTTTGAAACTGCTGGTATTTACGGCTTATGATGACAGCAAGCGGTAGCACACAGATCGCACCTAACGACTTTGCACTGCCATAAATAGCATAAATAGTCAAAAAAAGAGAAGACAGCTGCTTCTATCAGATAAGCGAGAAGAGCAAGCAAGAAGATGATTGACACTTGAGACCGAGCAGAAAGCAAACGATCTCTAAGCGATAAGAGGGCCTCCAGACAGTGGAGAAAAGAAGAGTGCTGGTAATCGCGTTGAGCGACAACAAATAAATTTAAACACGCAAACGTGGTGGAAAACATAAAAAACTCGCCGGCCAAACAGATATTTCGAAAAATTTAGCTCGATATCCATCTTCAAAAAATTACATTAAAAAATTGTAAGCTGCAACTTACACGATCACTCTCAGCTGATCCGGAATCGATTTATCGGCTTCTACGATTGCTCCTCTTTTCATAAACACTATCGATGTGCTTTTATCTGTTCTGTACAGCACGTCATTACGAACTGTGAACACCACAACCGCTGTTTCGCTTTCGTCACCCGTATCCGCATCACCTGATTGATCTGCAATGCAGAGAATTTGCAATTATGACGTATACCTCTAGAATAAATGTATTCCTATAAACATACCACGATGAATTGTTCTATCCACGACAAGTACATGAGTTTGTGGATCGGTAATAAACTTCACAACCGCTTCCGAATCTTCGAGTACCGTTTCCAGCTGCGCTGCATGGTTTGTCGCACCGAGCAAAGCCAAACCCGCATTCTTCACATATTCCGTCACCGATTCTTTGGAAGCGATTGCCACCTTCAATATGAAAAAATTAATAGACGTCTGGAAGCGAGAGTCACATAAAGACACATTCCAATGATTCCGTGCTTTCCGCACATCATTTTCATACCTGAACACTTTGTACACCTGAATGAGAGCAAAGGAAGTTAAGCCTTAGCCCATCGATCGATGGACTAGACTTCAACTTCACAAGTACTCTTTTTTTTTCTTGACACATACATTAAGAAAAAAAATACTTTGCCTTAATGTATGTGTTCACATTTCGAGGACTTTTCGATACAGTCGTTCCATTGCCACAATAGCAGTCCCTTGACAGACACCTCTAAATTTGAAGTGCACTGACCCGATATTACTCTAGTTCGTGGGGGGGGGGGGGGGGGTTGATTTTCCCTTGGTTTTTGATTTCATGACAAATTTCTCCATCCACAGAATAAGCAGGTCAAGTGTTTTCCTGAGAAAGAAGAATTCTTGCTCAGAAGCTTAATGGTCAAGCTCAATCTTTACGAGTTCACCTAAATTTTGCGTTTTGACTTGTTGTCGTCAAGCCAAAACGCCCGTAATTGATGGGCTCGTAAAGATTTATCACAAGTACCCCCTTATCGATAAATGACTACACCCCAGGGTTGATCTCCATCATTTCAAAACCCATAAAAATAAAAGTTTTCGGAACATTACTACCACAAACGCTGGGAAGCTAAGACGTTTCTCACATCGATTTCCACTAAGCATGAAAAGTCACTGAGTGCAGGATAGGGGAGCCGCACATTTGCAAGGATTCCCTACTTGACTTAAGCGATAGAAGGTGTTTCAATTAACATAAGTATGGCCATGGACAGTCAGCACTCTTACAAATGAAGCAAAAGCAGGGAGTACATGAAGAAAACGTGTTCAGCTGACACGGGCAGGATTTAATTAAGAGTGTTAGCTACGAATAAAGTGAATGACCAGTCAATATCTCCATAGAGAGAGGACATCATCTGCCCTCTTTCTCTGCACAATGTTGAGCATTACAGAGTTCCTAACATCAACCAGAACTTTCAAAGAAAGGCTTGGGTCAGTGTGGAATCTGGGACCATCATCAAGCGGTTAATGATTGTACGATAAGAAGCAAGAACTTTTCGAGAAATTACAAAAAGGGACCGATTATCTTACTCCTGTGATTCCTGCACTTCCTGCGATTTCTTTGATTGCAGCGGGTACCACAACTATGTATATCTCTCGTTAAGCGCTAAGTGGTGCGCCACATCGGAATTCGAGAATTATAAAATGCAGGAATTACAGGAATGCAGGAATCACCTCCTGGATTAGTATGGCCGGACCTTAAAAAAACGAGGAAAAGGGTAAATGAAAAAGAAATCTCTAATACTTATAAGCTAAGATATTTACAAAGCATATATCCCGAAAGACGATGCTATGTACCTCTTTGACCGGTATAGGGCTCGGTGATGGACTTGGTGACTCCATGTATGGCGCTGTAGGTGCGAGCAACTAAAGTGCAGATTCCGAAAGTATAAATAGCAATATAAGCGCAGATAATGCACTCGCTGATCGTCAATCAGGCCAATGCGCTATTGGGGGCGCTGAGGAGGACGTGTTTCATAATCCGTTGCGATGTCGGAGGCGCAATGCTGCTGCCGAGCCGCAGCCGCCACCGCTGGCCGATGCAACCCCGCGATGGGCTGCTGTGTTGGCAAACAGCAAACACAGCACGAACAGAATGGTTTTTGCTAGCCGTCCTCGGCACAGCACGGCCCTAATTGAGTGACTATATCGATGAATCCTCCGCCAGCACCAGCACAACACAGAACATCGACACAATCCGACTATCGATGCGTCTGTGTTGGTAGCTGCAGCGATGGTCGCGAAAACCCTAGAAGAACATTCTATGCATTCCTAGCAACATTTCAGAGTGCGGTCGCATTCGTCTATCAGTCCACACAAGAAAAAGAAAACGTCATTTCGTCCAACATCTGTGCGCCGAGTTCAATGCGTCATTCGTCTAAGTAAGAAGCTCAGCAGCCGTTTTCCCTCTTGTCTAATCACTATACGTAAGCTCAGATTATCAACTTTCCTTTTTCCGAACCTGCAAAAAGGCAAACCTTAAGCTACAAAAGTTGCGAACTTGTAGTGTCTACGATGATGGTGAAAAGATTGCAGGTAGAAATCAAAGTTCAAAAGTTCAGATTTCTGTATTTGTCACGCTTCGTTCTTGAGACGCATAGTCGTTATGCTGCATTCATAAAGAAAATCAATGAATCAATCATGGAGGTATGACTTTCCATTAGAAAGTTATTAGGGCTACTATTTGTAAAAAAAATCTCACAAAAAACTAGTCGGAGTCAGAGCCCTTCAAGGCATGCTTGTATGAGTTGAGATCTTGTCCAAATTAGCAGACACATTGTCGAAGCTCTATCTATCAAGAAAACAAATAACCATGTAACTTAAGATTAACTTCTCACGGAGAAGAAGTTTTCTTTGAGTTATACATTTCTTCGAAGAAGCAAACAAAAGCAGAAGTTCAGTCACTATCAATTACGGGCTGGAAATAACCCTTGAATAGGACAGCTCCGACCCTCAACTCTTGTTCTTGAAAGCGAAAAAAATCCCGACTTTCTGCCAGAACAATTAGCTCAACAAATGAGGTAAATGAAAATTACACATGAAAATTTTGAGTCACGCAAGAATTCAAAATTTTCTGCACGCACCAGGCGCTGAGAACCAATTTCCTCTCGTGTCTTCCGTCCTATCGCTCCAGACATTTCACTTCGTGGGGAGTACAGTAACCACTCATGGAGTTAATTCAGTAAATTGAAAATTCGCCGCATCCTAATTAATCACGTAGAATTTCGTTGTTCATTATTGAATCTACATTCGTCAATCACCGTAGCGCCCATACATGATTAATGCAATGAGCGGTGTAATAAAAAACTTAATCAATCATAAATGTAGCGCTGCTATTTTATGTTCTGCCCCGCCCTCCACATCATCTGGATATCTGGTTGCATATTTCATTTCGCACTCATTTTCAAATCTAAATCATTCGTTTTATGGTCATTTCATGATGTGCTTCAAAGCAAATAACGATCAAAGCTTTACTGATAACTATAGCTATTCTGCGAGGTTTAAAGAATACTTGAAACCTGAACGTTTCAAGAAATTTACGGCAACTCAACCCACCGATGGCGTATTGCTAATGGCAACGATACCAACGATGAGTGGCATTTCTCAAATCCTGTATTGCCAAGATTGTAAGAATTCATTTTCTACATATGACTTTCTGCACCCAGCACAGCTCAAAACAGCGTTTCGTTTCGTTTCGTGGGTTTTGCACTATTTTGAAAAGTCACATGTGCCTATTTCACGCTAGCTCTTCATAAAAGTGATTTCAATTTTTTTCTACCTTCTTGTCTTCTTCCCCAAGAGCTAACACCTTACCAGGCAATTCGATAGTAGTTATGGAAGTGACTGTTTTAGCTACGACTAGTGGTTGATCAAAAAATATATAACCTGTATTTACGTATAACTGAGGAACTCCACTGTAAGAATAAAGGAAAAGATCCTACCACAAGATAATTTGAAAAAAAACAAGTTTGACCTCTCGCAATGTAAAGGGTATTTGGAAAGTCGTGACGATGGCGCGACCGCGCGCGACACG
The DNA here is from genome assembly GCA_958299035.1 of Cylicocyclus nassatus. Taxonomy (NCBI): domain Eukaryota; kingdom Metazoa; phylum Nematoda; class Chromadorea; order Rhabditida; family Strongylidae; genus Cylicocyclus; species Cylicocyclus nassatus. The sequence continues at coordinate 65,707,043 of CATQJL010000112.1, forward strand.
CGCAATTGCAATTTTTTTTTGGTTTCGATCCCTACTCGAACGGTTTCCCATTTATTTATGATCTATTTAGAACTGGAAGTGACTTAGCTGAGCATTGATATGCCTTTTTGTATGGAAGTCCAATGCTCCCGTAGGCGCAAGGACCGCAGTCAAATACGTCGTCACGATTTTTTAAATAGCCTATAACCAGGGCTCGGCACGAGGTGGCTAGATGAAAATGCAAAAAACGAAGTCCCCCTTGACTTTTGGGTATTTTTACGAAGTCCCCTTTGACCCCCCACCATATTCCCTAAAAATCCTCCAAAAAACGAAACGTCGACTAAAAAAACGTCGCCAAATCACCAATTTTGCGTGTCTCGTCGGTCACAAAAACGAAACTCTCTTTGCTTTTCGTCCCAAAAACGATATCCAGCTTGCTTGTAAGCCACCTCGTGCCGAGCCCTGCCTATAACTACTATACCTATCGTATGACAAGCATAGCGATATATGTCGTTTTCGCAATCATTTTCAAAAAACTTGATGATCCACACCAACGCTATTATGCAAGTGTGTTTGATTTAGCGAACATAAAAAAACTACTCCATGGCAGTCGAAAAGACCTTTGTTGACAATGTCAAAACAAAAGCATTCTGTTAGATCAGATAAGGTCCGTAAGCTGCTAAACTCGCTCTTTGGATGTGAGCGAAGTGAGGTTCCCATCTGCGATATATTGACTCCATTTCCAGCTCTTTGGTTAATTCCGAACAATCAAGGCTATTCCACTTGATAGAATTAAAAAGTTCAAAATTCAGATTCACTTCGAGCTAGACTGATAGACATTTGACATCCCGATCTCGTAATTTACACTCACTCCACATGTGGCCTTTATGTGGAATTTCAGATTTACAGTGTATGATGTGAAATGCGGATTTTTTTGCTCGCTCTCCCATTTACATTGCCGCATTTCGTTGGCTTCTGTGCTTTCTGAGTGCTAAAAACTCATCATCAACAAACAACCAGAAACAGCACGGCTACCTGTTTCCCTTTGGAAACATGTAGTTGGTCGTTTGCTGTTCGATAGGCGCTATGTCAAAGGTCCATGTAGACTCACCATTGCGTTTTTTTTGTTTTTTGAGCAACAAGTAAAGTAAGTAAATGATATATCTATCTAACGAAATTAAAGATCCAGATGCAAACAGGTTATTTTATTTATTTAACAAATATATATTTCGTAGTAACTGCTTCCTAAACTCGATGCAGTTATTGGGAAAGAGCATTATCTAATAATTTTACATCGCTGAGCTTAAATTCTATAACCCTTATCTGCAAGCAACCGTTGGATGTAACTTATCGACCAACTTAAACGAAATATAACTTTGACAATGTCAGACAAGATAGTGTCAGCTGATCTTAGTCAACGGACATCCATAATAAAGCCCATGATCAACAAACAAACTGCGTTTTTTAAATGCTTTCGAACGCGATGCGTTATTGCGAAAGAGCATTGTTCGATAATTTCATACTACCTCTGAGCAAATTAACATCCACGACCCTATATTAGACTTCCTTTTATCCCTAATCTTTTTGTGAACCTGTTTTTCTTCGGCGAAAATAGAAGAAATGAAAACTAAGTAATTAATGTCGTAATTCTCACCTCAATTGGCGCAGTGCCCCCAGCAGTGGAGCTCTCACTCCCGCTGTCCATTCCTCACCGACGTCCTGAAAATACAATTTTGACCTTCTTGAGACTTTCTTATTGAACGACGTAAACGCATTTTAAACGGAAGCTGGATGAGTCAGCAACGACGGGTGCGATTTGCATCAAGCATATCTCTGCATGGTTTTTCAGTGAAGAAAAATGGAGCGGAGCCGCAACCGAACAATCCACAACCAGCCCGATCGATGAAGCAAATGAGAGATGACAAAATTAGAAAGCGCAAATAGAAAGGGCACTTATAGCCGCCATCGAGAAAAATTCGAAATCCATAATGGTAAACAGCTCCGCCGCCATAATTTTGTGAGCAAAGCCAGGAATAATTTCCTACTAGATAACATGTAAGTTTCACAGAGACTTGTAAGCAAAACATACAAAACCCGGACTGAAATACTCCGGCAACTGGTTTTCATCGAACTATCGGCTTACGAACGGTGAATTGCGGGTCGACCCCGCACTTTTACAGAAAAGTGCCAATCATAAGTCAATTGACGCAAAACGCATGCCTTGACGTCAAGTTCGTGTTTGGAAGGCCTTGACTACTCTTTGAAAATCCTTTTCAAAATAATCGTCTTCTTGTTTGTTTGTGCTCGTTTATAGAAGTTTAAAGCTTATGTTTGTAGATTTTGAAACTCTGCAGAAATGGCTGACAAGGACGAACATGATGCGCCAGAGGAGGAAACGAAACAAAACGACAAACATAATTGGGGTGCTGCGGATCTTGAAAAGGTAATTCCTTTTTGTTTAATATTAGTCTTCTGGATTCAAAAATGATATCAAGGTCAAAGAAGTCGTTGAAGACAAAGACGATTTGGATATGTCATCAGCCGCTCTAGGAAAAATTATGTCACATCCACAACCAGTGAGTTTTTTCGTCAGTTTGAATGTATTGTAAATTCTTTTCTTTTTCCTTCTAAAGCTGAGCTTCTCTACTTCCTTCCTCTTATTCAAAAGAAGCGGATGCCACGCAGCCGTTGCTCTAGAGCACGTTAAGATACGAGACATACACACAGAACAGATTTCGCAGTCGTTGCACCGTTTGCCACAGTACCCCCTAGCGCGCCTAACAGGGTGTTCGTGGCGGGACCAGCGTACCTGCGAACTTCAAAATGAACCTAATGCAGAAGCAGTTCTTGTCCGAGGTTTTGGGCGTACAAGAACTACTCAGGCAACGGATAGGACCCCTCCGCCGGAGAAATGGCAGGGTCGCGGCGTTTCCCCAGCGGTGGATCTCCCATTTGTCCGCCGGATACCTCCCATTTTCTGCTCCGGATACCTCCCATTTTCTGCTCCGGATACCTCCCATTTTCTGCTCCGGAGGCCTCTCATTTCTGCTCCGGACCCCTCCGATTTTCTCGAGCGCGGCTCTTCCAAATCTGGCGGACTCGCGCCGAGCAAATTTCTCCGGCGCGAGTCCGCCAAATCTGGCAGAGTCGCGCCGGAGAAATGGCATACCTTTGCAGCAGGGCCGGAGAAGCCTCCCACCCTGCCAGTGATGTCACCGCGACGGACCGCCCATTTGCCCCTCTCTCATTGGTCAACTGGGTCCGGCGCGACTCTGGCAGATTCGGACTGTCCGGCGGAGGGGTCCGGTCGATTGTCTGAGTACAAGGACATCAAAAGATGAGCGGTTTTTTTCGCACCTAACACAGGTGATGTATCATACGCAGATTCTGAGTCTATTGCTTTCAGAACCGTTGTCTAAATTGGCATATTCGTAGTTGCTTTGTTTTTTTCTCTTACTTTCAGCCCTGGATCATCGTTCTTTCTCTCTTTCAAGGTTTTTCTACTAGGATAACGAGCGTATCAACGTTTCAATGAAGGTTCCCCAAGACTTATATTCCGGTCACCCCATTCTTCTAGTCTGAGTTTTCGCCATCTACATGGCGAATGCTGTTTTTTTTGTTTCAGTCCCCTCAGCTGTAATGAGACGTAAATATGATCTTATATATAAAGCTGAATGTCTGTTTGTCTGTCTGTCTGTCTGTCTGTATGTCTGTCTGTCTGTATGTCTGTACGTATGTTCCGAATAGAAAATTCCATTTCTGAACCGATCCGGACCAAACTTGGCACACATACACTATGGGCCCCGGCGGGTGTCATAGGCTACTTTTCGTCATCGATCGATATCGATTTTATCGATTTTTATCGATTTTTTTGCTGAGTTCACCTACGGGGCTGGGAGTTGGCACAGGGGGGTAATCGAGCATGGGGATTCCGAATACAATATTGGTTTTCAGGATTATCGATTACTTTTATCGATTTTATCGATTTTTTTGCAAAGTTTGAGCTACGGGGCTGGGAGTTGGCACAGGGGGGTAATCGAGCATGGGGATTCCGAATACAATATTGGTTTTCAGGATTATCGATTACTTTTATCGATTTTATCGATTTTTTTGCAAAGTTTGAGCTACGGGGCTGGGAGTTCGCATAGGGGGGTAATCGAGCATGGGGATTCCGAATACAATAATGGTTTTCGAGATTATCGATTATTTTTATCGATTTTATCGATTTTTTTGCAAAGTTTGAGCTAGGGGGCTGGGAGTTGGCACAGGGGGGTAATCGAGCATGCTGATCATCCCCAAGGGGGGTGATCAGCATGCTATTACACCCCTGTGCCAAATTCCAGCCCCCTAGCTCGAATTTTCAAAAAATCGATAAAATCGATAAAAGTAATGGATGATCTTGAAAACTAATATTGTATTCGTAATCTGCATGCTCGATTACCCCCCTGTGCAAACTCCCAGCCCCGCAGGTCAAACTTTACAAAAAAATCGATAAAACCGATAAAAGTAATGGACGATCCTGAAAACTAATATTGTGTTCGTAATCAGCATGCTCGATTACCCCCTGTGCAAAATCCCAGCCTCGCATGTCAAAATTTACAAAAAATCGATAAGATCAATAAAAGTAATCGATAATTCTGGAAACTAATATTGTATTCGGAATCCCCATGCTCACTTCCCCCCTGTGCCAAATCCTAGCCCTGTAGGTGAATTCTGCAAAAAAATCGATAAAAATCGGTAAAATCGACATCGATCGATAACGAAAAGTGGACTGTGACACCCGCCGGGGGCCGAAGTGTATGTGTGCCAAGTTTGGTCCGGATACGGCGGAGCCGGGTAAGCCAGCTAGTTATTGATATTTCTCACCTTCATTCACTTCAGTTCCTCAGAGAAATCCTATCATAAGCTCTAACACTGACGATGCTAGCTAGTCAGTGTACTACCTACCGGCTACTAGTCATGAGTGTAACTTGAGTCGATGTGTTATCTACGATCCAGATGATCAGCAACACATCATATCAATTCCAAGACCACTTTATGCAATTAGTAAGATTAAAGAAAGTAAGAAGGAACACATTTTGTGGTTGCATTACGTTTACTGTAAGTTAAGTCAGCGCCGCAATCCGAACGAATTATAGTTTCCCTTCGGATGCAGCCTTACGTACAAATAGTGACAAAATGCGAAGAGAAAAGGCTGCAGAATGACAGTGATCATGGGCGCAGATAGCATCGCAGGTTCTTTTTGAAGTTCGCGAGTGCGCGATGGTCCTGCCAGCAAATAGCGGCTTTCGCTTTGCTACGAACGCATACAGTTCCTAAAGCTGTTGCGTTAGAGTGTACGTTGGCATGAGCTCAGTCAATGAATGGAAAGACCTCAGCAATAGTTGAATTGTCACACTATCTTGAGTTCTCAAAGTTATACACGGTGTAAGATCCAAACTCATGTCGTCACTCTTCCTTGAACAAGACAATAGGTAAGCTATACTAGGTTGTATGGTAAGGTGTAGCTTTCAACACCTATCCAGGTGATGTTATACAGCTCAACAACTCATCAAGAAGGGCAAAACTCCGAACATCCTTAGTGCGACATTCATTCTTGGCTTTTACCAGCACCAGTTTCTGGAAGATGCTTCAAATAGAAAATAAACAGAATAACAGCTATTTTTTTCGATATCCAGAAGTATCACCCATCTAAATAGGTCTGTTCAGTTTCTATGTATGATACGTTGAAACCCTGGACTGATCTAATCCACACTTGATGGGAAAAGACACTAATTTTCAGTAGTCAGTTGAGCTAAGGGCAATTACGGTGAAATGCAAAGTGGGGTCGAAATGCGTATTTTCCCTAAGTATTGATCCTAGTGCTTTGTTGAGTAAACCACTGGGTCAAACTCCTAGCAATAACTACGCAAATGCAATTTCAACCAGGGACGATGTGATTAACTCGGCTGCGAAACCAGTGACTTGAACGCGGTGCCACGAACAACCTGTTGGGCGCTGTAGGGGGTGCTGTAGCAAACGGTGCAACGACTGCGAAATCTGTTCTGTGACATACACTGGCGGCTTTCAGCGGGCTGCACCGTAGTCGCCTACGTTGATGACATCTCACGGTTATTATCTAAGGACGTCGTTGGCTGACCTATTCCCTTGGTTGTATATTGAGCTGCACGCAGTTTAGCGTGCCATATCGGGTGCGGACCCCAACTGGCATAAAGGATATTCGTCGACGACTGCCCCGACTCGTGCAATTACACCATCGTGGGCGCGCCTTTTGGGAGCCTTTCCAGCTTGACAGTAGGCTGCAGCGCGCGGGGACCTGAGAGCTCGCAGCATCCTTGTCCTTTAACCTCTTTCGTCTGTTAGACATTTCACATCGTTTTTTTCTTATTTTTCGTTCCAGGCATTTACACACTTTAATGACTATGTGAGACCATCGCCGCGGGCAAATGTAGAAGAAAAATGAGCTTTCTTCCTAGTTGCAGTGGTGGTTATCATGGCATGATTAGAAATGCATATTTTCTTCGATGTTTTACAATGACTTGACATGTTTCTTAGGACAGACCATTGAAATGGTGCTTCAGCACTCTTATAGCAGGGACACGATGTGGGAAATAAACATTCGATGGATCTCATGTAAGGAGATGCATGATAAACACTATTACTCATGAACAAAGCACATGTTTCCACCTAACTTTGCCCGGTGCGATGATTCACAACTTTGAAAATAGATATTTCGTACGTAAAACGGAGGAATAATTCAGGAAATGTGCCCAAGGTAGTTTTTCCCTTTCTTTTCAGCCAACGAAGTAGAACATAGGATATTTGATCATAAAGAGGAACTAAAAGAAAGGGAAAACGAATTACTGCCTAAATATAAAAAGTAAGAAGAAAAAACGATATGAAATGCTCAAATAAAGAAAAAGAGGTTAAAGGACAGTGTTGCTGCGAGCTACTGAGTCCCAGCGCGCTGCAGGTACTGTCCAGCTGGGAAAGGCTCCAAGAAGGCGCGCCCACGGTGGTGTAATTGCACGAGTCGGGGCAGTCGTCGACGAATATCCTTTACTCACAAGGGAGTATCGCGAAGTCGAAGTGGCCGATCACTACAAGATGCATATCATCATGAAGAGCTTGAAGCGCTGATTTTGAATCTACCTTCCATATTTCCAGAACTTCCGGGAAAGTAATCATAGTGTTTTATTTGTGGAAAATCTGCAGGCCTGATATAGCTAGTGTCAAGATCTAAGCAGCAAATGTCAAAAGTTAACCTGACCATTCCAAACAAGCTATATATCATCTGAATCGCCTTGAAACGCTGAGCTCAAGTATAAAGGGCCGGGCATATTTGACGCGATTTCAGTCGCGACGCGATTTGGCAGTATTCCAACTGTCCATAACTCATTGTAAGTACATTTTAATACAGAAGATAGGGCATTTTATTAATCCACTTAAGTTATACACACTATGCATGTGCAGTTTGCTAGTGTTAGATCTGAAGACTTCCGGCGATTTGCCAAATCGCGTGAAGTATGCCTGGCCCTTAAGTTTACCATCTGCCAAGCGACTGTCTGGAAGGGACCGGCCATACTATTCTAGGAGGTGATTCCTGCGATTCCTGTAATTCGTGCAGTTCCTGTAATTCCTCGACTTCCGATGCGGCGCACTACGTAGCGCTTTGCGAATTTCAAAATACCTTGTTTTTTCGCAGTGTATATTGTTACGGGACCCGCAGGAATCAAAGGAATTGCAGGGATCGCAGCCTGCAGGTGCTTCTTCCTTGAATGGAGAATACTCCACAGTGATTATTTATGGACTTTCAGGCTGCTTTGCAACGATTATATCCGTTTGAACTCGATAATTTCACAATAAAGGCCCAAAATTCGTTTCAGTTAGTCGTTCAGCACATATAAACGTATCATTCATTCTAACATTAAGACTAGGAGATGCGAGACCGCATTGCACACATTGTCTAAACAAACCTAATCGTGTACTTAGCAGGTTTATACTTGTCATTTATCTCGTTTAGGTTTATTCACTCTTTGGAAACAAGGAAGAACAAGCTCAAACTTGTTAAGACAATGTCCGCAATGCAGTCGCGCGTCTCCTGTGGCCGTATTCATCAACGAACTCAATGGGTTCCGTACGAAAAGTTCCACTGGGTTGGATCGATATTCCCAAAAAGCGCAGCTGGGTTCGCGAACTCACTAGCTTTGTGAATACCGATCTCGTGGGCTAAGCCTACCCAGTGGGTTGCGGAACCCATTGGGTTCGTTGATGAATACTGCCACTGGTCATAGAATTGATGATTTATCTGAAGTCAGTATTGAGGCAAATCTGATAATATATAGCTTGTTCGGAATGGGTGGGTTAAGCTCCGACCATTCGCTGATAAGCATTTTGGGCTAAAAGCTACTTCAGTTTGAAATTTTCCTCTTAAATCTCTAGATTGTTACAAAGATTTGGTATTGCTGAAAGATTGCCCGCATATCATACACCGCGCAGATCCGGATCAAATTTGCTACTCTAATTTGCTAGTTTGCAACTTGTCCATTAATCCAACAACCCAATTTAGAGCTACTAGTCTTCAAGAATATCAGGCAAACTTTTTAGCTCACTAGCTCTGTGAAGTTACCACTTATTAACTTTGAGGGCTTTTGGTGGAAAATTAATCGAAAAAAAAACCTTAGTCGCTTTTCACGGGTTTACTTCTAAATTTTTAATATCTGTTCGACATAATAAGAGGATAAACAGCCTACGCAATGGTCTTCTCTTCTAGAGCCTTACAAGACATTAGAAATGCCCTGTTTGATATCCATCTAGCAATAAAAATCTCGCCTCTTGATATAGATTCGCTCAGATTCATCCCTCCCTTTTCCTCTCAATTTCTGACTTAAACCACCAGGTGGCTTTCGAAATATATAAGTTGTAGGTGAATGACATTGCCATGCTAATTGTGTGTTCCTTGTATAGGCAGGATGATAAGGTTCGCTTTTTTCAGGTGCGACAAAAAATCATCAACATCAAAAAGGACGACTTAGAAATGATAATGAATGAACTGGAATTACCGAAGGTAGCTCTACTTCCCTATTCGTGATATGGCAGCACAAAAGTTTGCTTACAGAGCGTTGTGGAAAGAAAGCTTGTAGAAGTAAACGGTGATCCGATTGCAGCCATGAAAAGTTTTATGGGTTTTGATCCATAGCGTAGGTATCATAGATTTATACAGTTGCTTGTTGAATCGTGTTCATTGATTGTTACGGCTATACTGTACAGAAACCAGATAAATATTGCTATATCTCAAAAGGTCTGGATGGAAGGTTATGCATCTTGTTAGATTCATTTTTCAGTCGGGGTGTTTTAGGTGTTGCTGGATCATGTTACTCGTATGGGTATCTGCCAACGCGTAGAGTCATACGTCCCAAGCTGCTCAATCGAACAGATCATTCCACACTTCTCAAAATTGCCTCGAACTCTAAAAAGCTATCATCTCATGGAAAAGAAGCGGTAGAGAAAAAGAATTGGTAAGATGTGTTAGCGATGTTTGCGCTTGATAAGACTGTTCTCCAGGGAATGGGTTGCGAAATTTTTGGAAGTTAGTTGCATGTAAAATCATGCACATAACATATTTATATTTGTAAAGAACTGAAATTTCCTGGAATTTCGAGAATTTACATTGATCTTGCAAGCCCTTTTCATTTTTAGTTTATGGGCCGGAAAAATCTCGGAAAGCGTTTGCCTACTTATGTAGCCTTCAGCGGCGGTACAAGAAATTGTCCTTGGGGAGGAGGGGGAAGCAAGGGGTGACGGTTCTGTTTCAGAAGCCCGCCCTCCTTGATTTTCAGGTAGTTCCAGCTTTTGCAAGCTTTCGAACAGAAATCCTTGAAGAAGGAGGAGTAGCGGCAATGCTAGGTTTTTTTTCAAAAAGTAAATTCCGCTGCGAGTAGAAAGTGCACTCTGGAGAAAGAAAAGGCTTCTCCCAGGGAGATCGGGCCACTCCTTGCTCTTATTGGTCCGCCAATGGCATAAAGTCTGTTCTAGACGACGGTAAATTTAGTATACACTGCTGCACTGTAGTGCAGAAGGCTAAAAAAACTTTAGTTTTACTTCCAAAAATTTGTAGTTTAAACCTATGTGAGAGTAGCCCAGGATGGCGTTTATTAGAGCATGCCAGCTTTATTTCTCAGCTTTAAGCGAGAAAACATTGCAGAAACTGTACTTATGAATATCGCATGTGGACAGTAAGACCTCGGGCAGAGTTCACGCGATTTTATCTCCTCGCGATTCTCTAACAAGACAACTATTATGATCATTGCATGCTGATCTTCCTGTATTTTGTTGTGATAGTTTTTCGACATGACTAATCGTGACTAACATCATTACCGCAATGCAAGAGGATTGGCACGCAATGAACTAGTAACAGTTGTCTTTCTGGAGAATCGCGAGGCGATGAAATTGCGTGGACTCTGCCTGAGGCTTGAAGGCATACCTTCGATAGTCTAGAGACAGGGGGTAAAAAGTGAAGGTTGTTTGAACATCTGACGTCATAAATAGTGAAGGTTGTTTAAAGAAGATCAGAGAAGAGAATGTGACGTAAAACATACATAAAAAGCGAAAGAAACTGCTGGAAACCGGATAAAAATGCTGCAATAAGGTTTGAAATCTTTCATTTGGCGGCTTTTCAGAGTGCAATTTTTCGCTCCAGGACCAGCAATTCGCAACACGGGGACTTTTTACCCCTGGAATGACGTTCCTATTTCCTGGGACGTTGTCTGGATTGTTGCGCTTATTGTTCTGAGCAATAATCGCCCAAGCTGGAAAAAAACCGATGCGAAAGCACTGAAACTGAACAAGGTGAAGAAAAACGCACTTTTTACGATTTTTCGCAAAAAATTCCACCATAATCGAAGAGGTAAGGGCTGGGTGGTTGTCTGCATTATGAACAGAAGCAAGATCTATAGAATGCACGAAAAAACCGCGTGAAAATAGTTAAACTAGGGGAAAAACAAGAGATTTTCGAAAACAAGGTTTTTGCCGGATTTCTCAATCAAATCAAAAAACGTTGTTCTGGGACGTTGTCAGCGTGAAAATAGAGATTGAGAGCTTCAAAATGATGTATAGCTTGCTAAAATTGGGTTCGAAACAGCGAAGAAAAGGATAGGATATAGGATTTTTTATTTAACTCCAATAGCTTTCCTAAACTTCTGAAACTCGATTTTGTTCAAATGGGAGGAAAACAGAAATTTTGTCTTGTATTCTGGCGAAAATCCCACAGAAACCTTCTTTTTAAGGTAAAAAAAGGCTATGAAAACGCAAATTCTCGGTTTCGCTGAGATAAGCTAAAGATATTAATCCCTATATTTGCTTCATCAACATTCGTTCCGATATAGTATAGTCAGGGTAATAACATCCGGGGCAAAGCCCCGGATGACTTCTGTTTTTTTTCCAGGTGAATGTTGTGCCCCCCCCCCCTCCCATAGCCCTTAAAGTGAAGGTTACCAGAGTACGTGGCTCTTTGTATCGAGGGTATGCTTAAAGGGCCGGGCATACCTCACGCGATTTCAGTCGCTACGCGATTTGGTACAGGAACAGCCGTGTTTTGTTTATAACTGGTCTAAAATGCGCTTTGCTTGAGCAGGACTTGTTCTGGTCACAACAACTTACAAAGGGTAATTGCCTATGCTTTTGAAAAGAGTGCACAATAATTCCGTACAAATCTGGCAAATCGCCAAGTCGCGTGGAGGTGGCGATTTGACCAACTCGCGTGAAGTATGCCTTAGGCATGAGGCCTAATGCATGATCAAATTGGAGGCTTGTAGAACTACATGGAACGGAGGTCTTGCATTTTGGTCACCCAAATATAATTTTATTTAGATTACAACTTCGCTTGAATTAAACTACTTGCGGTTTGCAAGTATTATCTTGTAGAGCTTGTTTTCTTCCTAATGGTTGTTTACCATATTTTTATTGTCTTGCCGCGCTAGGTGAAGAACTTGCCTCAACCACAGGAATGGACTGTTAATCACTACAGGGAACGAAAAATATATTGGTTCATACATCTCGATGATTATTTGGTTCGCGAAATTTCTATTTTCCTCTCTTCATGAGTTCCTCAAGTGGAAAAGTACCGCCGTTCGCACATCTTGAGCAAACGCATGTCTTGCGTCCGCTTCTATTCTCGGCAGCATCCAGTTCCGCAATTCTGCAATCAGCCACGATTATGCTTTGGTGGTAGCTTATCTAATTAAGAAAAGTTAAAATTACTCTATCAGATAAGTAGTAATCATTTTAATGAAAAAAATCGCAGTTTTAAGCCAAAAAAGTCAGTTTTTTTTTTGATTGAAACCTTTTCACTCTCTTCAATTTTTGTCCTGTTTCGTGCATATTTATCTCGGAATCTTTCCTATGATCTTTTCCTTTAATTAACTTACCTGTAAACGGCATGATGTTATACAAGCTGCTCGAGAAACTTTGCCGAGAATTGACATATCCATTCTTGCACATGTGGTGAAGTAGATTCGAGTGCCGGCCAAACCGAGAAGTGCAAATAGCACAGTGCACAGAAGCAGATTGTTCACTTTTTTGCTAAATTGTCAGTTATTGTAAATGACTATCTATTGAGATTTCAAGATTGGCTAGAAGGAAAAAATGCATAATCTTTTGGATTGCAATGCTGAAAGGATCAACTGCTCTCTGATAAGGCTGGTAAACTTTGACCTGTACTCGCGACATTTGTAAGCTGACGCCCCCAAGAAAACTTGTGATTAGGTTGTGTAAATAATCTACCGTAACTGAAAGGCGATTTCTACGTCCACATGCGGCATACTCGGAGCGTTGGTTTTTGAAAACATTGCGATGTTGGGCTTATTTCTCTCGCTTTTAGAAGAGGAGTTATGAGAATTTTCTTAGGCAAAAACTTCAAGCTTTTGGCTAAGATAAAAACAAGTGCTGAGGTCTTTCCGGCGTCTTAACCGAGTAATGAGTAACATGAGTTAATAAGCTAATACAGTGCTGGACAAAATTATAGGTCCACTCTAAAAAGTGCCATAACTTACTCTGTTGTCAATAAAATGTTCCAAAATTCGGTACAGCTGTGTGTTTACCAGCCTACTATCAGTCATCAAAATGGGTCTCGTTTTCATCTGGTTATTCAAGAAAAAATTGAAAATTTTGAAAAAAGTAGGCTTGAAGGATGGACAAAATTATAGGTCCACCTGGAGTTTTTACTGATTAAAGCACTTCTTAGCTCCCGAATTTCTTTAGTTAGGTGCACATCCAAAAACGTTAAACAGCTGCTTTAGGCCGGTATGCACGTACACCCCCGCGGGGAGGGGATGTGCGCTTAACCATTGAAATGATCCCCGCTGGGGATCCCCTCCCCTCCCCGCGCGAACCCCCGTATGCACAAAGACAATATCGGACAAGGGATCTCCTGTGGGGAGGGGAAGTGAACCCCCTTATGCACAAGAGGGGATCAAGCGGGGAAATCACCTTGCTTTCAAATTTTCTATGAAAAACTCTTTTTCATTTGATATTTTGACTGCAACTCATCTTCATCTCCTCACTTACATAATTTAGGGTTGCGGAATGCGCGTATGCAGTGACTGCGCTCGGGGCACTAAAAATGATTTTTTCTACTCCCATTATGTTCCTGCTTTCTTGGATGCTGCCCACTTTCGCTCATGCCCCATTTCAGCGTAAAAATGTTGAACTATAAAAGTTGATGTGTCTCTGCAAGGGAATGGGTAGAAGACGTTATGCTGCCGAAAAGGGGGGGGGGGGGGTGCCGCGCGGACGCTCAAAGCAGTATTCTAACACATAATAGAAGCTGCGAATTGTGCCAGCTCTCCATAAACGCTGTAGCTATCAGCTGCATATCGTGCTTTATCCCAGGGGATTGATCCCCAGCAGCCATCCCTGCTATGCACAAGGGGAACGCTGGGGAGGGGATCGCTCCCCAGGGGATTTCTACTCAGAAATAGGCAAATATGCTACTTTCTAGATTTTTTCAAGGCAGCTCATGTTAAAATAACAAGATAATGGCAACATGTCATGAAATATGAAAGTTACAATGTGTTTACTCAGCCTATATAGTTGAAACTATTATGTTATATGAAAAATGCGCAAATTTTCTGAATGATCAAGAACTCCTACAAATAATCGAAATTGGCAGCTATCATTGCTCGGATTTTTTCTCAAGAGGCGAATATAAAAAGAAAGACAAATTGCAAGCCACAGGTCGCTGAGAGAAGAACCCGGCTTTCAAAGAAAATCCTCCATCAAAATGAACGAAATGCTTGGTAATGACTGAGCAAAACCAGAATATCCGCGTCTCTGGCATGATCTACACCATCGAACCCCTACTTCGTTGCAGGGGATGTCGATCCCCTCCCCCGCGTTAATGAGTTGAATTCGCGCATACGGGGTTCGAGTGGGGGAAGGGAAGGGATCCCCTCCCCCCATTCGAACCCCGTATGCACTGGGGTTCGCTCGATCAATACCTCTGAAGCCATTCACACCATCCCCGCCTAGGTGCATTGAAGGGGATCGCTCCCCTACCCTCTGTCATGGCGGGGTTCGGCGGAGGGGATCGTTCCCCTGGGGATCCAGCTCCCCTCCCCTCCCCAGCGGGGACGTACTTACATACGGGCCTTAATCAAGCTGTGTCATACCTTCAAAAAGAAATGATTATCTGCTTTTTTGCCTTGAAAATGCTTTCACATGTATTTCGCTCCACAAATCTGCATTGAATAAGAAATTCTGCAGTTTCTCAGCTGGATCGGAAGGGACGGGGTTTTATCTACCTTCTGGATGCTTTTTGACTTGAACATTGGGGAAAAATCCGACTTTTTGCTGCTGAAGCAAATCCGACATTGACAATACTGCAATCCTGAGCTCAAATTTCTGCCTTCAAACTTCTTTTACGATGTTCTCAGAAGCACAAAGTAAAGTAAAGGCATTGTTTCTACGAAGGGGAGTCCGTACTCCATGGTTACAACTTTCTAGAGATCCTAGCATTCGAGTATAATTACTGAAATCACCCTGAGTAACTGATTACGAAAAGCACCAAAGCTATTTGTGGCTCCGATCAAAATTTTCAGAAGAATCATGTGCTAACATACACTACAAGCTGTATCCACTATCTAGTGAATAATCACTGTCAAAAATCTAAGTGAGGTAGCACTTGGCAAGTTATTTGGATCTGCGTAGCACTATCACTACGTTGCACACACAACTCATGTTTCCAAAAAGAAGCAGGCAGCTTTGTGGACACTTGCGAGTATGGCGAACAGCTTTATTCATGTGTAAAGAATGCTTCTACAATATCTTGAGGTTATAATGACAACGCATAAAGGGTTTCAGGGCAAAAACTGAGGCTTACTCTCCCGATTGAGTCGATGTCGGATTTGCATCAGCAGCAAAAAGTCGGATTTTTCCCCAATGTTCACGTCAAAAAGCATCCGGAAGATAGATAAAACCCCGTCCCTTCCGATCCAGCTGAGAAACTGCAGAATTTCTTACTTAACGCAGGTTTGTGGAGCGAATTACATGTGAAAGCATTTTCAGAGCAAAAAAGCAGATAATCATTTCTTTTTGGAGGTATGACACAGCTTGACTAAGCAGCTGTTTAACATTTTTGGATATGTAACCTTTGATTCAATTGACTTGGCACCATTAGGGCGGGGTTTTGTGATCTAATTGAGGCCGCTCGCGCCGCGACGCACCTGCGTCTCCCTCGCGCGAGTGCTCTCTGATCATTACCTAGCCTTAATTAGGTCACCGCCTTTGCCGATGCCAAGACAGTTGAACCAAATGGTACCTAACTAAATAAATCCGGGAGCTAAGAAGTGTTTTAATCAGTAAAAACTCCAGGTGGACCTATAATTTTGTCCAGCACTGTAGTAATAATTGCATGGAGCGCCCTGACAGGAGTCATGGTCCCGTTTAAGTTTACAGTCTATAATTCTGGGCATTAGTGCAGCTGCGCGTTGAAATTTCTGCTCCAAAAATCCCCATAACTCCCTTCCCAGAAAAACTTTGCAGATAGCGAGAGCAGAATCGGAATCAGCGCTCCATGTTTTGAAAGTCAGCTTACCTTTTGTGTGGAAACGCCATTTCGACCAAGTATCCTCCCCTTGTCAGAATCGCCTCGAACACTAAAACTGTTATCTGATAGAGAAGCGTTTGAGGGGAAAACCCGATGATGTTTTGTTGGCAATCCTGCAACTGATAATCCGTCACAGCTCAAAAGCGTATATCAAATGCGTACTCGAGATTTCCGTTTCTCCCCCCCCCCCCCCCCCGAAAATATCTTGACTACCGCTGAAGGCTACGTACCTCAGCAATGAAGAATCTGAGGATCTTCGTAAATCACTACAGGCTAGCGTTTGCAATTCTTTTTTTGTATAGCTTGCAATAATAGTCACTTTTCAAAAAAAAGGAGCGAAAAATATCCAACAAAAATTACAGAATTGCCTGCCATTTCTGCTGGCAACAGTTTGGTTGGACTTTGGAACTCAGAATTCGTACCTCCGGGCCAGAAGATTCCGCGTACTTGGTCACTTCCCGCATCAGACAATCAGTACACTTGCTATTATATGTATCTACATTCATTTATGGCTGAAGATTGAAAAGGGAAAAATATGAATATGTTGCGTTTTTTGGGTTTCCTACCAAGTTTGATATTTCTCGGATATTAGGTTAGACCGGAAGTTATGTCGCTTCCAATCTGAAAAATTTGCAGCTGCTTGCTGGAACGTATACGCTTACAAGGGAAGCTTGTTTAGTCGAAATGGCCTTTCTAAATGAGATGTATACCTTGTTGAAGGACATAAAGGCAGTGTCCCGGCAGATTCGGGTTCTGGGGGATATACGTGTGGTGGGGTTCCTGGTCACCCCATCGACCTCCAGGCGCACTCCGGCTGGGTGATGTTCCCCCTGGGCCGAGAAAATGGCCCTTGAACCGGCGCGCGCAACCTCAACTGGCGCGCGCTTGGACGGCCTTCCCCGCCTGTTCAGCGCGGGACCCCACGAGCGCTCTCCCCCATGATGCATGCTACCAAAGCAAGAATTACAGACGGCAGGATCTTCATCTGAGGACCTCCCCCAACTTTCCTTTAAAAATCTCGTCCAAGCTGCTTTTCTGGAATTAGGAAAACGCCCCAAAATCGGCCTTTTCAGCGCGTTTAAAGCTCAAATTCGGATTCTACGTGGCGAAAAGGCCTAAAACATGCAAAAAGGTGGAGGTGCAAAATCTGCCGGGACACTGCCTATAAAACGCTGACTCCAAATCTGCCTTCCTTATCTGCAGACCCTTATGCACGAGAAGTTATGAGGGTTTTTTAGAGCCAAAAATTGGACATACATTTTTTGTAAAATGAGTTGCTAAAATTCTACTAGCCCTAATTATTGCAACCACTTGTGGTATATTTTTCATTTAAAAGCATTTTTCAAATAAAGTGCTCTGATGATTATCATTGCTCCATTGAAGAGCTAGAAAAAGTATTACGGCTATTTTTGTCCTACTTGCACATTCAATTTTTTGCTTCAATAACCGCCCATAGCTCCTCGTCCATTAACGCTCAGCAGATAAGAAAGGCAGATTTGGAATCAGCAATTTATGCCCTTTAATATGATATACGTCCCATCTAAAAAAGCCCACTTCGACTAAACATGCATTCCTTGTAAGAATAAATTTTACCCGAAAGAAATAACCGTACTTGCTAATAACATGTTCGCTCCTTGACGACAAGGGACAACAAAGGTTAGAACTCAAATAGGGGGACCCCGACCTGTTCTGAAGAGAGCCGTTAGAAATCTGAATTGCCGTAGAAAGTCTGAAAACATGTTTCAAACAAAAAACGTAAGCTGCTCTTTTTTAACATGCAAAGTTCATGTTGGTCGAGTTTTTCCTGCATTTCCGAGAAAATGCAAAAAACACCAAAAATTATGTGCTTGCATTTTTTTTTGTTAGAAAGAGCAATTTGCGTAGATTGTAACAAACATATTTCTAAACTTTTCTGCGGTGTTTCAAATTTTTGACAATTTATTCTATACTAGCAACAGCTTAAGTGCCCATATTTGCTCTGCCGCTCTAGCGTAAAAAAACGTGCGTGCATCAACTACAGGAGTGAGCTGTTTCATTGCAAGCACAAAAAATGAAATGATTCGTATATATCCCTGAATATTTGTTTCACAGAATTCTTATTTTCCTTTCTTGATGAGAGACTCGATTGGAACATTGCCGCCCTTCGCACATCTTGAGCAAACGCACGTCTTACGTCCTTTTCTGTTCTTGCAGTATCCAGTTCCACAATTCTGCAATTAGCCATGTTTATGAAATGCTGGTTTCAAGTTATTGAGAAATTATGATCTACCAGATCAATGTTAGTCACCTTAGTGAAAAAATCCTTGTTAGGCGAAAAAAGTCAGTTTGGAATGCAGCCTTTTTTCAATCTCGCCAATTTTTTTTTGTCGGATGGAAACACAAATTTCTACTTTTTGACTTCGAGTTATGAGCCTGCAGTTCAATATAAGTAGAAATCACCATTTTCTCTGCTAAGTCGTCAAGGCAAAAACTAGTTGTTGTCAATTTTTCAGAAAATCACAGTGAAGCAGTTGAGGACCGAAGGGAAGAACTTTTTGTTACCACGCATCAAGTGCTCAGATTAATGATATTGAATTTGAGTATCTCAAACTTTATCTAGCTTGCTTCCTTTTAAAACTAGGGCTAATGCACAAAGTGTTAGACGCCCGTCTCACTTGCTATTTGTTTTCTTCCCTTGATTAGGTTACCTGAACACTGCATGATGTTATACAAGCTGCTCGAGCAGCTTTGGCGAGAATTGGCGTATCCATCCTTGCACATGTGGTGAGGTGGACTAGAGTGCTGGCCGAACCGAGAAGGGCAAATAGCACAGTGCACAGAAGAAGATTGTTCATTTTTAGCTAAATTGTCGATAATTGTAAATGACTATCAGATGGGATTTTATGACCGTGAGAAGAAAAGGGCATAATTTCCAACTGAAATGCAAATGTGAAAGGATAAACTGCTGTCTGGTAGAGCTGGTTATGCTTGACCTGTACTCGCGACATTTATAGGCTGATTTACGCCCTCAAAAACTTGTGAGTAGGCTGTGTAAATAATCTACCGTGACTGGAACGCGATTTCTACGTCCACTTGCGGCATACTCGCAGCGTTGGCCTTTGAAAACATTGGGACGATTGGACTTATCTTATATTTTGGTCGCATAATGTGGGTTATCAAGTTTCGTACTGTATGTATTGCTCTATTTCCACAGAGGACCACCGTGCCCGAATCCCCGGGCATAGTTCACAAGATTTGGCAACGTGCCAAATGTTTTCGAAATCTAAAAACGGCAGACTGCAAGTGTATACATGCACGTATAATTTTCGCAGATTAATAGGATGCCCTATCTACTGTACACTCGGATTGCGCTTAAGATGCATTATGAATATTGGGACAACGCATCGCGTCGACTGAAATACCGTGCAAATCCAATCTGACAGTAACAGCTGTTGAATGCGCATTTTTCGACAATCATATTTGCCCGAACAAAAGATGAGCGACTGTAGATTACCCTTATTCTGGGTTCATTACCGATTCTCATGTTCCGAAACTGTTCCGACAGTTTCCGCACTGTGCTGGAACTGTTCCGAAACTGTGCTGCATGCGCTGCAACCGCCCCACACGCGTTTTGAACGGCGGGAGTTGGGGAATTTTGACCGTTTTCAACGTTTTTCCTTCCAGATTTCTCTCATTTTGGCCTTATTCCTCTACTCCGCTTCCCTTTTTGATCAGTAGAGATTCAAACCCGAAGGGGGTTCAAAAATTAGCGTTTTTCTGTTCTGTCCGACAAAATGTCTGTTCTTGCGCTCGTCCATTCTCGCTTCGTTTTCTTTTAGCACAAGCCTATTCCATTTGTCCCAGGAAGCCGCTGCAGAAGTTTCCGCAGGCTCTGCTCGAATTAGGACATGCGAACATTCTGAAAATGCGGAAATGGAAATTTTGCTTTTGATTTTTGATGAGTTCCGTTTTTGGACATTCTCAGCCCCTTTCCTTTTTCCATAGCGTTGCTTCTCCGTTCTCTCTTCTACCCCGCTTCTCCCAGTGAAGAGGAAAACTGCGAACTTGAAGCGGGGCTCGAACAACTTTGTTTTCCATGTATCCTGCAGATGGTCTTCGTGCGCTCGTCCATATTCTCTTCCATTTTTGCTGTTTTTACTTCATGTGGTCTAGAGACTTTTTATTTCCTTTTCAATACAGATGCGAAAATACGCAGTACCTTCCTGGAACACATGAAGTAGGTTTGAACAAAAGTAGCGAAGAGAGAATAAACGAGCGCACGAAGACCCATCTTCCCGGATGCATAGAGCAGAGCGTTAAATTCTCAACCCCGCTTCAAGTTCACAACTTTTCTCATCTTCCCAGTCAGTATCAATCCTCTGGAACTAAAATCTGATGTCAAGGTCAAAGAAGTCTTTGATGACGAAGATGTTTTGGATATCATCAGCCGCTCTGGCAAAAATCGTTTTGCATCCACAACCAGTGAGCTTTTTCTCGTCAGTTTTGGTATATCAAAAGTTTCTCCTTTTTTTAAAGTAACCTGTACTCTGTTTCCTTCCTGAAAAAGAGGCGGATGCTAGCCGTTGGACCAGAGCACGTTTAGAATAATGACGAGACAGTGACGACGTGCTTCAGCGGGCTGAGCCATAATCGCCGACATTGTGATTTTTTGGTGTTTGTTCGTTAGCTCTCCTTGAAGAAGTCTTTTGCTAATCTTCAAGTACCTTAGAGCTGGTTTCAACTAAGTTCACACTATGGAGCGAATCAGAAACCGCTCTCACGGTAGGTTTACGGTAGAAGCTGCGAGGAGACTTTCAAGTAAATAAGGGCCTATTTTACATTTAAAAGAAAACCAGAGAAGCTAAAAACTTCCACACTAGTTAAGTCCGAGTTACTAATTTTAATTATGAAACTCGCACTTGGCCGTGATGCTTTTTTTCTCCGTTATGCAAGATATACTGCGAAAGTCGATTTTTCGATTACACTACACAAAATTTACAGAAATTACAGAAATTACTTAAAGGAATCTGATTACGCTTTTTGAAAGCTCTGAAAATTCCGGACTGTTGTGTAATGAAATCAGCTTGCATGAAACCTTAAAGGTAGCGATACGGCAGAATGATAATTTGGGATATTCATCGCTCTCGGTTCCCCTAGACGAGCTACGTCCAAGATTGTGCTTTGCAGCTTCAAAAGATGTCGGTAATTCGCCTTTCCCGACGTGAAAATGCTATTTGGGCGGACCGCGTATCCTGCTTTCTAGAGCGCTATTGGCTTATGAGTGGAGACACCGTACCTACCGTACCCACGAGCCAATCGCGCTCGAGGAGAGGAATACGTCGTCCGCTCAAATAGCACTTTTCACTTTTGGAAAAGCGGGTTATTGATATCTCTTGAAGCTGCAAAGCACAGTCTTGGACTTAGCTCATCCAGGGGAACCGAGAGCGATGAAGATCCAAAATTTGTCATTCTGCGAGCCGCTGCCTTTGATAGACGATTTCTTTACATTATTTTGAAAATTTTCTGCTCAAACGGCCTATCCCACAGTGGCGCCACTTGCTGCGAGTTTCTACCGTAACCACAGTGTAATAAAGAGCGAACAGTGCTTCTCTTCATACTTCAAATCTAAGTTGAAGGCAGTTCTACAAAACGGTACCTAAGGTAGGCAAAAAACTTCTTAGGAGGAGAGATATTTGATTAAACAGTGTGTACATACTTTTAAAACACTCTGTATAACAATTCGCGTTTGCAGTCTAGGTGAGGTTGGCTGACTACTCAATTTCCTAGATGTACGCTGAATTGCATGTATTTAGCGTCCCACATCGGATCGCGATCCCAGGTGGCACCCACAAACTATGGGCTAGTAGATCTGTCGCTTATATGATGTCCACTAATTGTGGTGAACTTGAAGAATTTCCTTTTATTTGGTTCTTTTAAAAGATATTTTCCCTGATTTTTTCCGACACCGAAACCCACTTTTCTAATTCATACCGCAAAGCAGCGTAAAGACATGTCCCGTATATCGTAGGTCGCTTTGGATGAGCTCTGTCTCAGATTACCCCCCCCCTTCCCCACATTCTAAGTTAAAGGCTACGTCCAAGCAACTTGAGAGTGGCAAGATTTCAATTCTATTAGGTTGTTACATAAGTCTTGTTACACTTTACTTCTTACGGCGATAAGTCAAGCACCTCACATTCTTTACAGGGCTCCAGGGCACCAATCGATAGAGCAAAGCAAGCTCTACAAGATAGTGTGCAAAAGTGCGCACGAACTTCGACCCACTATAAGTTTGCATCCAAAATCTGAGTCGTACTGAAGGCTCAAAAATCACGAAAAAGTCATATCTTTGCTCAAAAAAATTCTAGAAATTTCTAACTTGCTCATAAAAATTGCACACTATATCAGACACTCATATGTACCGTTGCTGTATCTCTTCCTCATCTAGAAATCGAGAAAACGAAAATTTTCTTGTTCTTACAAAAAGCAAGCTATGCTGCTTCTATTTATGTAGTTGTATACTAAAAGCCCTTAGAAGTATAAACGTAAATTTTCAACTTTCCAGAAGCCCTAATTTTCAAATACCGAACTTTGCTTTTTTCGCTTGGGTGTTCAATGCTAAATTGGGTGATTTTCGAAAACTAGGGATTCTAAAAAGCAGAAAATTTACGGTTATACTTTTAAGGGCTTGTAGTATACAGCTACATAAATAGAAACAGCATAGCTTCGTTTTTGTAAAAACATGAAAATTTTCGTTTTTTCGATTTCTAGATGAGGAAGAAATACAGCAATGGTACATATGAGTGTCTGATACAGTGTGCAATTTTTATGTGCAAATTGGAAATTTGTAGAATTTTTTGGGCTCAGATATGAATTTTTCGTGAATTTTGAGCCTTTAGTACGACTCAGATTTTGGATGCAAACTCATAGCGGGTCGAAGTTGGTGCGCACTTTTGCACACTGTCTTGTAGAGTTTGCTTTGGTTTATCGAATGCTACCCTGTAGCCCTGTAAAGAATGTGAGGTGCTTAACTTATCGCCGTAAGAAGTAAAGTGTAACAAGACTTATGTAACAACCTAATATATAGTAGCGAAGCCTCGAACGAAGTTCCCAAGTCCCGCTGTAAAAGATGGATTCCAAAGCGGGAAAATAGCTCCAGAAATTAGACGCGGCCAAGATTGCTCCGCCCATCAACATGGGCGGAGCCATCTTAGCCGCTTAGCCTCTGAAAATAAAGAGCTGGAAAGTGATATCGGGTGGATAAAAATAATGAAAATCTTGTAAATATAATGAATGGCGAATTACTGACAATTTAAATTACAGAGTCTAATTTTGGACTTGTTATCTTAGACCACTCACGCTGATGGGCGGAGCCACCTTGACCACCTTTATCTTCTGGAGCGATTTCCTTGCTTTGAAATCCATCTTTTGCAGGGGGAGTTGTGCGATCATTTAGTTAGGGGCTCCGCTATCATACACCATTGAAGCCGAACACCCACAATTTGACTGGACAGTGCTTTAACAACATGTGCCGGTCACCCTATACCGTCTTCGAAACCACCACATAGTTCTTTAATAAATGACGGGGCCATGCTAATTGTATTTTCCCTGCGTAGCAGGATTTGCTTGTAGAGCGTGGTGGAACGAAGGCTGGTAGAATTAAACGGTGATTGACTTACTTCTGCGAACCGATTGCAGCTATAAATTGCTCTGTGAGTTTTGATTCATAGCGTAGGCACATAAATTTATACTGCTGCTTTTTGAGTTGTGTTCATTGATTGTTACGGCTATCTACAAATCAGATAAATATTGCTATTTCTCAATATTGTCTGGGTAGAAGGTCATTTCGATTAAAATCATTTACGTTTTCGGGAGCAAGTGCTTTAGGGTTTTGCTAGATCATGTACTTGTATCGGCTGGGCCAGCGCGCAGATTCATCAAACGGCAGTCCCAAACCGCTCAGCGACAATTCATTCTATACTTATTATTGTTAGAATCGCCTCGAACCCTAAAAACTATCATCTGTTAGACAAGCACTTGGAGCAAAAAACCCGGTGATTTTTTTTGGCAATGCCCGCAACCGATAGTCCGTCAGATAAAAGCGTATATCAGAGGCGTACCTGAGATTTCCGTTTTCCTTCCCCCCCCCCCCTTGAAAATATCTTGACTGCCGTTGAAGGCTACATACCTAAGCAATGAAAAAACTGAGGATTTTCGTAAATCACTACAGGCTAGCGTTTGCAAATATTCTTTTTTGTATAGCTTGCAATAATAGTCACCAAAAAAAAAGAACGACAAATATATGCAATTAAAATTACAGATTTGCCTGCCATTTTCATTGGCGACAGTTCGGCTGAACTTCGGAACTAAACAAAAATTGGACCTCCATCCAAAAAGATTCTGCGTACTTGGTCACTCCCCGCATCAGACAATCATATGCACTGTACATTTATTTATGGCTGAATATTGAAAAGGGTCAAAAATAAAAATATATTGCGTTTTCTGGGTTTTTTATGCTAAATATGATATTAGTCGGATATTAGGTTGACCGGAAGTTATGTTGCTTCCAATTTAAAAAATTCGCAGCTGCTCGCTGTAGACGCTAAAAGGTAAAATCAAATAGGGAAATACTATCCGACCTCTTGATATTCTGGAATGATTCGTCAAAAATCTGGAACGCTGCCGAAAAATCTGCTTTTTTTTAGCATGCGTTAACATACCAACTTTGACCTTTATTGACATGTTTGAAAGAGCTTTTCCTGCATTTTCGAAAAATTGCACAAAACAGCAAAAATCATTTTTTAGCATTTTTCTTCTGTTAAAAAGAGCCGTTTGCGTAGATTGTAACAATGCCATTTTCAGATTTTTCTGCAGCGTATCAATTTTCGAGAATTTATTCCAGAGTATCAACAGCTTAAGTGCTATTTGCCCTGCCGCGCTAGCGCAGAGTGCATCAAGAGGAGGAACTGTTTATGAACAGGAGTGAACTGTTTATTATGATTGCAAGCACAGAACATGAAATGGAGCATACATTTCCCTGAATATTTGGTTCACAAAATTTTTATTTTCCTTTCTTGATGAGATCCTCGAGTGGAACATTGCCGCCGTTCGCACATCGCGAGCAAACGCACGTCTTGCGTCCCTTTCTGTTCTCGCAGTATCCAGTTCCACAATTCTGCAATTAACCATGTTTATGTTTTAATGCTGGTTTCATGTTATTAGGAAACTATAGCTACTATCAGATATCACTCTAGTGAGAAAATCTCTGTTTTGAGTGTAAAACAAAGTCAGTTTTTTGGAATGAAACCTTTTCAATCTCGCCAAGACTTTTTCTCGGAGGAAACACAAACTAATTATTATTTTGTGATTTCGCTGCAATCATGAACCCGCGAAATCTTGTAATAACTAGGAAACTCCATTTTCTCTGTCAAGTTGTCAAAGCAAAAACTCTTTGGTACGAATTATTTTTGAAAAGCATAGCCAAACTTAAGCAATGATTTGAGAAAACTTTATACCCCCCCCCCCGAGAAAGGGTCGCGATATTTTTGAAACTTACTTACATGGGTTGTAAAATGTGCCGGGGGCGTGGCTGGCGCCTTTCTCTAGATTTCAGAAGTTATGGAAGCGTAAAAACTTGAGATACACATCAAAATTTTTTTCGTGTTGCGCGGATAACGCCATGCACTTTTATTTGAAAATTTTTTTGCAGCTCCCCCCCCCCTCCGGCCGAAATCGTGCGACCGCCAATGCAAAAACCGCTAGCTTGCTTCCTTCTGAGGATAGGTCCAATACCAGTGATGATTTTTTCTTACCAGAAAAATGAGAGATGCCCGTCTCACTCACCTATCTTGTGCACATTTATTTTCGGAATTTTATCTGATTTCCTCCTTTGATTAGGTTACCTGTACACTGCAGGATGTTATACAAGCTGCTCGAGCAGCTTTGTCGAGAATTGGCACATCCATTCTGGCACAGGTAGTGAGATAGATCTGAGTGCTGGCCAAACCAAGAAGGGCGAATAGCACGGTACATAGGAGGAGATTGTTCATTTTTTGCTAAATTGTCAGTTATTGTAAATGACTATTAAATGGGATTTTTAGACAGATGAGAAGAAAAGGGCATAATTCCTAAGTGGAATGCAAATGTTGAAAGGATAAACTGCTGTGTGATAAAGCTAGCTATCCTTGACCTGCACTCGCGAAATTTATAGGCTGATTTACGCCCCCTAAAAAACTTGTGAGTAGGCTGTGCAAATAATCTACCGTGACTGAATAAACGAGATTTCCACGTCCACAAGCGGCGTAATCGTGGTGATGGCCTTTGAAAACATTGCGATCATTGAGTTTATCTCTCATGCTGACGAATGCACTGCATGGTGTCATGTTTTGTGACTCACTGAAGTTTTAGGCAGAGATCGTAGACGAGTTTGACTCAGCAATGAAGGTTTCTTTATCCACTGGTCACTTAGTATGGGTCATCGAGTTTCGTACACATTTCTATGTACTGAAATATACAGTGTCCCAAAAAATTTGCACACTGTCTGAGTCAATAATCCTCTTGCTTCAATGCCTTTTGTCAATTCTTAGGTACCATTCTGTAAAGCTGGCTTCAACATAGGTTTATAGTAGAGAGCGAACATCCAATCTCTCTTCTTAACGTAAAATTACGGGATGAACTTTGATATTCCAGGGAAACAGTAAAAGCTGCTCTTTCAATGTTCGCTATGTAATTAGATCGAAGGTCAAAAAAACTTGAAAGTATTGAAACGTATTCAGCACGCTTGAAAACCATGCTACACAATCTTCTAGTTTTTTGGAGGGCAATTTCTTATCAAACGGCCTATTTCGAAATGGCGCTGTATGCTGAACGTTTATACCGTAATCCTACAGTAGTGAAGAATGATCGGGCATTCGTTTCATAATATCAGGCTGCTGCATAAGTTTTGTCCGATTTGAACTTTTTGAGCTCAAAATGTCACAACTTCTTTCATTGTCAACTTTTTTCCAAGATCGTAATTTTCATGCGTTGAGCTGCTCCTTGTTATCAGACACGTGTAGAACCTGCGAAATTCATTGCTAAGGAGAAAAAGAATAAGCAAGGACTCAAAAACTTTGCAGCGTTTTTCTTCAAAACTGTCTTTTTTGACATGGCAATGCTCCCTTATGGGAATTGATAGGGACCTTATCTAATAAATAGATCAATTTTCGTAGATTATTTTGCAACATAAAAGAGCCCATAGGGTCTGCGTTGCCGAAAGATTTTTTTGACCGAGCAGAAAAGAAGCCATTTTTTCACTTCGCTTCAGCGCACGTATGTGCGCCTAATTACGAATTACGAATTATGCAATTTTTAGAATCGGCGTGAGCGCCAAAGGAATTGGTGGATAGATCCTTCTGGCTCTTGCTTTACCCTAGCATCTCCAACTCTGATCTCATCGATTACTTCTATAACATCTACACAAAAAATTGTTCGACAATAAATTTCACCAGCAAGACGCTTTCTTCATGGAACTGAGCTACTGCATATACTAGCCTTCTACACCCTTATTCCGCAACCAGTGAAAGAACTTGACCTGAAGGGTGCATTGTGGAGATTTTCTCGTAGGAACATATTTCTAGGGTGAGGACGTACCTCGGCCACTTGTAGATTTCAGGCCTGAAATCTCCCTACACTAAGAAACTTATTGAAATTTGATATGCGTTAAAAAGAGCAAGAGAAGCACTTTTCAATGATACTAACAATACTGCATTAGAGATGATTTTCTTAATACAGCTGCTTCAAACGTAAGGCAAAACAAAATTGGACAGACCTCAGCAGCCTAATACAAATCTACATACTTTACAGAATGGTACTTAAGATTGAAAAGACACCGAAGAAAGCAAGTTATTAACGATACTGCGCACATTTTTTGGGACATGATGTATTTTGAGAGGATTCACCGTGCTGCTGTAATTTTGTGCAGGACGACGACTGTAGCGCGTGATAACTCGGCGCGGCTTTTGTCCAAGGTGCCGGGCAGTGTTCATGCGATTTCATCTGCAACGCGATCTAATAGTATTTTAGATGTTTCAGATTCAATACTGGCAAACTGCAAATCTAACGAGTGCATGTACAAAAAAAATTGATAGAATTCCTTTTTTGTACATTTGTATCGCATTTACGACGACTAACAATCGAGTAGATTTTCTGCTCAATGTATTCTGCTTGCGATGCCGAGAAAATGCGGTAGAGTTCGCGCATGAACGAACAAATAGCCTTGCCAGAATGCCGGCATTTTGCGCGCAGGGCGGCATCACAGGCGTAGCTTTTTGTTCACGCGCAGATTTTATCACATTTCTCCGGCAACGCAAACACATTGTATTCAGCAAAAAATTAATAGCACTGAATGTTGAAGTGTTATATCATTCGCGACTAAAATCGCGTAAAGTTCCCTAAGGCACAGGGTGACACGGTCGAGAGACGCGTAATGAACAGTTGTCATTACAAAGAGAAGCGGAGAAGAAGTTCTGGGGTGGTGTGTCTCAATCTCCCGTTCGGTTGGATGTTCTTGCATAAATCGTTATCCACTGGACGCGGGACCCAAGGCCCATGTTGCCCGACGTGAGAGCCTGACCGTGCATTAGCTAGGAAAATCACCGGTCAGGCAGAATCGTGTAGGTCTGCAATGCCTGGACACCTACCCGGTCTTGTTCGTGTACAAATTGTGTAAAAAGCTCGTATCTTGATTAGTTGGCCGACATTAGATCGAACGAATCATTCCTAGTCATCAAGTAAGATTCAATAATTGTTATGTTGCAGAAGACTGGTTTGAGTTGACATTTGATCTGATTCGATTGTAAAATCTACAAGAGTTTCAGAGCTTGATCTCTCCAGTTTGGGCTCTGAAACTCTTGTAAATCTTAAGATTGACTCAAATAAAATATCAAGTCAGACAAATTTTTTGCAACGTAAATTTTGAATCTTGCTTGAATGACTGATGATTGAATCGTTCCATCTGCTAACTTTTCGGCCACCTTATCAAAGAGTCATCAATCATCGCTTTTTTACACAATTTGTACACAAACGAGATCAGGTAGGTGTCCAGGCATTCCCACCTGCTGACTGACAGGGACTTACGTGGCTCAGTACGGTCAGGCGCCCAACTTCGCGCATCATCGGCCTTCATCGCCCTCGTCTGAGTGGATGACTTGTGCGGGAACACCCATTCGAAAGAGATATTGATTGGTACACCTCTAAAATTCCAATTTTTTCGTTTGTGTGCCTCAACTACGTGATGCTTCCCCATCTTGTCTGGGATATAAGCCGTCCGAATTGCGCGGAATGCAAGTTGCGTCAGTTGAAAATAGACCGCGACTGAAGAGGAGCAGAGAACGCGCGCTGCGCAGACGGCCTACAGTAATAAAATTTCGTATTTTGAAGGCCTCACTCTGGGATTACGAATCCAGTCTGACACTGAAAACTGCTGAAACGCGCGTTCTTCGACATCCACCTTTGCCCAAGCTAAGGGGGGGGGGCATCGCCTCATACACGGCAGGTTGAGACAAGTCACAAAGGCGGCTATTGGATACTTAATGCATAGAAGCCGTTTCCAGTTTCTTCGTAGTCTTGAAGTCGGCAGGCACAATATATTGCCTCAGCACTGCTAAAAGGAAGCCGAACTGCTCATTCAGTCTTCAAGCTTCCTCTAGATATTGCTCATTCAGAACGCCCTGTATGCGTCATAAGCAAGGGCACAGGGAAAGCGAAGGTGTTACAAGAAATCAAACTCATAGTTTGAGACGAGTGCACCATGACGCATAAGAAGTCCCTAAAGCCCTCGATTGCAAGCTGTAGGACATATGAGGGAGCAACAGGCTAATGAGTGGGGCCGTCGTGTTACTGGCAGGCGACTTTCATCAAATTCTGCCAATGATTCCGCGGTCGACTCCAGCAAATGAACTGGACGCTTGTCTCAAAGCTTCGCATTTCTGGAGACATATTTGATCGCTGAATCTCACGACAAAGCAGTCCAACTCCTTGACGATGAGGCTCCCAGAAGTTTGCGCAAAAATTGTTGCTTCTAGGCAAAGGCAGAATTCCGGTTGAACCAAGTTCTGGCTGGATTACCTTTCCTCAAGACTTCTGCAATATGGTTCAATCGGTGGGAGAACTGATCGAAAAGGTCTTCGCAAGCATTGCCACCAACTTCAGCAATGGGGAGTGGACTTGCGAGCGAGCAATTCTGGGTCTCAAAAATGAGCAAGTGAATTGTATCAATGTCAGATTCTAAACAGCTACCTGGACCGGTGTCAACGTACACATCCATTGATACGATGGTTCAGCGTGAACAGGCTGTTTACCTCCTCAATGAGTGTTTGTAATGGGATACCACTACACAGACTTGATCTAAAGGTTGGTTTACCGATCATGATCTTTCGTAACATCAACCCACCGAAGATGTGCAATGTTACAAGGCTTTGCATTATTAATCTCATGCCAAACGTCATAGAAGCGACCATACTGGTGGGGAAGTTCAAAGGTGAAGTCGTTCATATTTTACGAATGCTTTTGGTCCCCTCCGATATGCCCTTTGACTACAAGCGAGTGCTGTTTCCGGTCATGCCTGCACTCGCTGTGACGATCAACAAAGCGCGGAAAAGTCTCTGCAAACAGCAGGTAGACCTGGAAACTCCCTGTTTTTCGCAAAGTCAGCTGTACGTGGCGTGTTCGAGGGTCGGAGTTCGGCGAACCTGTACATATATGCGCCTGAAGGGAGCTAACGTGGTGTATCCTGAGGCGCTAACATAATTGCATGTTGTAGTATAGCAGAGTATTTATTTGTTGTATGCCATTCTATTGGAAAATCCAAAAAATTGGAAAATATAAAATCCAAAAAATTGGAAAATACAAAATCCAAAAAACGGCAAAAAGAAAACCCAAAAAAACTGGCGGCCAGGGGCGGTCGGGGAAGGTGGGTGGGACGAACAAGGAGCTGAACAGATCCAATCGAGTTTCCTTCCTACTGATGAGTTCCGAGGAAAGCCTAGGACCTGTTTAGCCAAACCGTCTAAAGGTAGGAACGAAACGGTACAACTGAAGAGCCGAAGTTGTTTGCATTCCTCTTCTTGGGGAATACGACTTCGGCTATTTTTACCAAAGTGTACATGGTGCCGGGCGGACCCGGTATGCCAGCTAGTAAGTAAATAAATAAATTATGTAAGCGAAGTTTGAGTTGCAGCCTGCTTGCTGTTAATCAAAACAAAAAATTTCAAAATGTAGTAAAGATCAAGTTGCCCCATTTTTTGCCGTTCATTCTGATAATACCACTAGATGACAGGTCACAGGTATAAACTTGTACAAACGATTAAGCTTGTTCGAACATTCTTTGCAAGGCATAGTCGAATTTCCCAGTCTCATGAATGATAACATCATTATTCAGTCCTGCATCGCGGCGGTTGGTAGCTATGAAACACGTCACCAAAATTTCCCTGTAAGTATCCAAGATTTCGCTTGCATAGAGCTTCATCTTCATGGCAAGCCTGCTCGCAAACTTTCATGTTGCGACGGAATTGTACATAATGACCTAAACTCAGCTGTTCTGCGGTTTTCGCTTCTGAATAGGGGATGACATAGGGCTTAGAACGTTTACCGCCTGCGACCGTGCAAAGAATGGCTGGGCAAACCGTCTTTCCTGGTGAGACGATCGCCGGCATGCTAGCCGGACTAGTCAGACTTTCGCACCGGCCGGCAGCGGCTGGGAAAGCATTCTAAGCCGTTCGGACAGTTCATGCGCACTCGCCGGCTGATCATGAAACGTTCGTCGGCCAAAAATGGCAAGACCACCAGCTGGCGTGGTAGCTCGGAAATTTGCTTTTTGGCGCTGTAGGTCGATTTGAAGCACGTTCTAAGGGGGATCATGCAAAAATTTGGAAAACTCGACTTGTACAACTTCTCGCTCCTGTCCAATATGTTTATGGTGAAGGACAAAAAAATCATTATGGATACGACAGCGTGAAATTAGATATCTGGATCTTCAAGATATGAAGCTTTTTTATAAATTGCTTTCTCCTCCAAGAGTTATTTGATTGAGCTGGAGATTGTGAGCTGCCATGACTCAACCTCTGAGTCGCTTTCGCTATACTGCTATACTATTATATGTGTATACCTGTGCGTCACCTCTGCTTCACAGAGATTCGCATTGGTTCTACAATCCGTATGCCTTCCTCGCGATCGCATAATTATGACTTTATAACTTACCGCGCAATGCCAAACATCATGACTTATAATAACTAAAGGGCCTGTAGCAGCACTTTTTGAAAAGTCATGGTGCTTGATAAGTTAATGTGCAAGCCATGACATTAGCCCAAGAAAGTAAGCAAAAGTTTGTAGACTTAAGGCTCCACTTTGCATCCCTTTTATATCAGATAAGGTTAGCGCGGCAATTAGACGATGCATTCACCGAGCTGAACTGCAGAATGATGTGATATTGGTTGAGGTACCGAAAGATAACATTAAGAAGCAGCTAGTTCGGAATAGACTCTACGATTACGAATGCATAGTAGATGAATGCATCGTATGCCCGTACGGCAATGTTGGGGATTGTGCAAAGGCAGGTGTGATATACCAGCTGGAATGTTTGAGCTGCCAAGACTTCTACATAGGAGAGACGGGTAGAGCGTTGGGTGTAAGACTAAAGGAACACTTGGCTAGCAAAAGACGTGGGATATTAACAACACCGTTGGGAAGACACAAAGCTGAGGCACATGGTGGAAATGACTTTAAAGTCAAATGTACCATTCTGTCTTACGAGACTGAGATTTGCGCAAGAAAAATCCTTGAGGCAGCATGGATACTTACGAGGAATCCTAAAATGAATGCTAAGAATGAATGCGTGTCAATCAACAGTGATCTCTTGCCGTTCATACCGCTATGCAATCTGAACAACCGCACATAAATACCCTTGACTCACTGGGTGACACTCAGTGACGTCCGCTATTGTCCCATTGTGCGGACTTACTGGTATGCGGTGGAGTTAAGGTTAGCTCGTTTCACAACTTTGATGGTTTCCCGCTGGCTGCTATCCTCCGATAAGGTCTAGACTAGCACTCGTGGAGGAGGCTCTTGGCGGCGTACTGGTCAAATCCAAAAACCTATAATCTACGTTCAGACCTCTTGAAAAAGACGAGCCCGTCGAAACGTCGGTCGAATAAACATCCACCAAGAAACCTGGTTTCGGCACAACAATCATTTACTGACACATAAGCAAAAGTTTATTACTCCACGAAAATGGCGCCAAAAAGGATTGGTTGCGTAACTGCTCAATTTACTTAGATTTTACTTGACTTTGTAAAGATTTTTGCACAGAGATGTAGCCCACGTTGGTTGTTGTTCTCAAGGCACTACCAAGCCATGAAAAAATCAAAAACCAATTCAAATTTCCATTTGTTCTTCTGGAAAAAGTTCCATACACATGAAAATACCGATCTCAATAAAGCTTCATGAATGAGTAGTTGTTTACAGATTATTCGTGATAGTTTGCATAGCGCAGTGAGTTCCACCGGCATTATTGCGGGAGTGAATGAGGCATACGGACGGTATAGAAATGCCTGGCTCTCGGTATATTTTGTAGGACCAGTGGCCGTATTCATCATTGAAACCTTGAGGTAAACTCCACCTCCACGTAGTTTTATCACTCATTATCAGCAAGTGACCGTATTCACAAAGTACCTTGAGGTAAATTCTCAATGTAATTCTGCTGGTAATGAGTGATAAAACTACCTGGAGGTAGACTTTA
Organism: Cylicocyclus nassatus; assembly: GCA_958299035.1. Lineage (NCBI taxonomy): Eukaryota > Metazoa > Nematoda > Chromadorea > Rhabditida > Strongylidae > Cylicocyclus > Cylicocyclus nassatus. Next base: position 65,740,873 of record CATQJL010000112.1, read on the forward strand.
CCTCAAGGTAGCAATGATGGATACGGCCACAGTGCGAGCCTCTGCGAAGCAGAAGTGACGCACTGGTCTACAATATGGTGTTATCGACTGCTCATTCTCACAGGATTCCATGTGAGATCGGTGATTTTGAGAAAAAAGATTTTCTGCAAACGAACAGATCCGAATGCGGATGAATTACTGAATTTATTTCAACATCATTGTTCTCATAAGGATAATAAACTGCATGGGCTACATCTTTGTGCAAAATCTTCTCAATCTATTAGATAAAACCTTGACAAATAGAGTGTTCAAGCAATCATTTTTTGGCCGTGTTTTAGCAGAAAAACAGACCTTCTGAGCTTTCTTGGTCTAAAATTTATGGCTCGCTCATTTATTTTTCAGACAAATACATGACGTTGAGAAAATCGATTCAGCGACCCATTTTTGCGTGCCAAAAGCCGAGTGGACTCGCTCTAGGTGAAAATTTTCGAAGAATCCGTGTATCGGACACATTCGTCATTGAGCAGGTTAAGCCTACATACTGTCAGCGTGCAGTGCAAAAACTTGGTTCGAGACGTACTCTGAGGCTCGCTTTACGATTTCTGTGCCATTTTGACAGACAGACATATCATTCATTCTATGACTAGGAGGGGAGACGCGGGACCGCATTGAGTACATTGTCTAAGCAAGCTCAATCGTGTACTTAGGCAAGTTTATACTTGTTAATATCTCGTACCGGTTTATTCACTCTTTAAAGAGAGGAAGAACAAACCCATACTTGTTAAGACAATGTCCGCAATGCGGTCTTACCTCTCTTAGTTTTGGAATAGATGATACATACACGCAAAAAATGACAGACTTTTAGCACTTCAGTATAATATATGAATGTGTGCCCGACAGTTGCTCCAACTTATACAAGACGAATATACGACTGATGTGACCAATGGAACAGCTAGAGAGGAAGATTCATTGCAGAATGACAAGGCAAATAAAACACAAAAATAAAGAACAAAGTGAAAATGAGTTGCTATAGAGGGAGGGAAACACAACCTTATTTGGTAAATGTTCTTGGTATATTTGATTATTTCCAATCTAGTAGGAGTGGACACCTTAATTGGAACTTCTCATCTCACACTGTCTTAGACTCCGATCTCATCGGCGTCTGTCCCCCTGGGTATATTTGGCCACACCTGGCGTATCCAGGATTTGTGTTCGGGGGAGGGGGGGGGAGAAGAGGGAACAAAAATTTTTTCTGATGAAGGTGCATGGCGTTAGCATAGGTCGATAGGGGGAGCCGGGCTCTCCCCAGGTGAAGGGGGTCTCGGCTGTTCCCGACCTTCCAGGGTGAAGGGGGTATGTGAGTCTGGGGGGGGGGGGGGAGGGGAAGAGAGAAAAGGTAAAAGAGCGTGGTATGAAGAGCTCTAATTTGTACCTTAATTGAAAAAATTTGTACCAAATTGAAAAATTCAAAAATTTTTAAAAGAATCTTAGAAAATTTTAAAAAATTGATTATGAAGATCTGTGCTCCTGTTTCACTGCATCAACAAAAAACGAAAGCAATAACGTTTATCCCAAAAGATGTACAAGTTAGGAACAACTTCATTTCCTGCACATCATCATTAACAATATCACTATCGCTAACGTCAGAGACAACAAGTTCGCTGCCTGAAAAATCTTCTTCTTCCTCCGAAAAGTCATCGGAGTAAAAGTAGAATTGCGTGCTAAAGCGTTCTGAGTCGAAATTGGATTTGAAACTTTCTTCTTCTTCTAAGCGCTTTTGTGATTTTTTTCCTGGCCCTCTGGTAGCACCAGGAAGTCAGCAGGTAGGTGACCAATTTCTTCATAACATCTTTTAGGATAATTCAAAAGTCATACGGTAACAGCCTGCCTGGACCCTTATACCAATCCTTTGAATGAAGTTCTTAGATAACAATGTGTTTAGTAGAAGGTTGACAAAACTTAAGTATTTGCTTAGATGCTCTATCGTTGTACGACTTCTGCGTTTGTTCTGATAACAGAGTAGATAGAAAATTTCGTTCTCCACCTCTGCCGTGCCCTTCCGGAATGGAAACTAGCCTTGCTAGTAAGTCCATCAGATTTTTGCGGTAAGTAATGGGAAGAGAGCCAGATCGCATATGCTTTCGCAACATGGGAAGGAAATAGTGCATACTTTTTTGGGCCTTGTCAAACTCTGGCTTCACCTCCTCTGGCATACGTCCTGTTAGCTGATTAGAAAGCTGCTCAACTTCTTCTTTAACAGCATCTGCGGAATAGCCGAAAAAAAGAAGGTACTATGCTGCGCGTTGTTTTTTTTCTCAATATCATAGGTCATAATGTCACAAGGCGAATAACTTTCAAAAGCATAAAGCACAGAGTTGGGTTCGCACTTCAGCCGGGATCTAAGTGCAGTAACTATGCTTTGTAACTAACACCACCCTTTTGTTCATATCCATGTTTGTGAATTTAGCAGCCTTGAATTCTTCAGCAACCTGAAGATCAGCAATGGACTTCCTGGACATTTTCTCATTGGAACTAGACAATCTGCTTGGATTCCTTATGCAGGAAATCAGAGAGCATCGCTCAATTGCCAACTCTGTATCAATGTCGACAACATTTTCGTCGGCGTAAGATTCTCCTTCTGCCTCGCTGTTGAACTGGAACACATGCGAGTCATCTGCGATTTTGTGAAGTATTCTTTCTGCCGTTTCCTCTTCAAACTGCCAACCTTTCCAAAACATTGAGGGATATTTTAATAACATGTTATTCTTTTGAATGTCTTAGAGTTTTTGATTCATTGAAACCAACCATTCTCTACAAATTAGGTAAGGTAAGTCTAGAGCGTTTTCACGAAAGTGACCTTCTTCAGCACTAGGTTTACAGAGTATAGATTCCAGAAGTGGGCGGGTTTTTGTGTGAAGGTGTGGAAATTCGCCTATCTCCCATAGTTTTTTGAGTGTGTGTTAATAATAATGGCATAACTGTCAATCAAAAGCGCATTTTTTACCAAAAAACATAAACATATAACAACGACAAGCGCGCTCAAATAGACGCGTTCGCTCACGTTCCCGTTAGTGCTGATAACGATGTCAATCCACAGCACATTTTTTACTATTAACTTGCTCCACCTCGCTCTTATTCGGTCGTCCAGAAAGTTTTTGCGCATGAATTTCAAAATTCATAACTTCTGATTTTTCCAACCGATTTGACTGCTTTCACTTTTATGTGAAAGGGTAAGCCATGCTCTTTATAATGACTTCTCAGCTGCTTAGTAATGGTCAGTTGTCTGGTAACGGTCTGTTGTGCATAGATAGGAGCGATAGAAGAAAAATGGTAAAAATTTTAATTTTCTGTGTAGGGTCATAAAAAATCGGAGACTTGCAACAAAAATCGGAGCAGTCAGTACTGTAGGATTTTTCACCAGCTCTTTCTAACAGTGCAAAGCTTGCGCCGATTGAGCGTCTCCATGAAAAGTTATGATTCCACTGAAAAATGCCAAAATAAATCAAATTCGCCTTTTTGTATTGCTTGCTCGGAAATCATAACTTTTCATGGAGACGCTCAATCGGAGCAAACTTTGCACTGTTAGAAGGAGCAGGTGATAGAACTTGTAGCACTGATTGCTCCGATTTTTGTTGCAAGGTTCTGACCCTCTTATGACCCTACACAAAAATTCAAATTTTGAGTGATTTTGGTTTTGAGCTTCTATCTATGTAACAGATGACCGTTACTAAGCAGCTGAGATGTCATTATAAAGAGCATAACTTACCCTTTCAAATTAAAAGGAAAGCAGTCAAACGGGTCGGAAAAATCAAAAGTTATGAATTTTGAAAATCGTGCGCAAAAACTTTCGAGACGATCTATACAATGTGTTGGCTTTTACGGGTCACCGGAGCAAATGATTTTTAGAGCCGGGAAGCAAAGAAGCCCTAACATGCTGTATACAATTCGAAAGCTGAGATCATGGAGAATCGACGTAGACCGTCGACTTTTTTCTAGGTCTTCTGTGCCGCGAGATATGAGGGATTTTATGTGCTTAAAAAATTAAGTAATTTTGTGCCCTCACTTTCTGCTCTCCAAATGAATGCTACGAGAAAGTCGACGGTCTACGTTTGTTAATGAAGACTTGCTCTTTAACACAGATAGATAATCAGCAGTGATCAGGTCTTCATTTGGCAGAAATCTGCTGTTGAAAATGACCATGTTTTCAGATAAAATGCGGTGTATCTCTCGGTAGAGGGGGGCTAGAGAGAAGTCGACGGTCTAGATCGAATCCCCTTTTCCTGAGCTTTCGAATGGTATATAGGTTGCTTGGCGAAAAAGCAGACCAGTGTTCAAAAATGGGGTGGAGATATTTACTATTAGCTTGCTGCAATCCGGCTCCACCAATGTATTGGCTTTTATCGGCTACCGGAGCAAATGACTTTTAGAGCCGGGAAGCAAAGAAACCCTAACATGCTGTATACCATTCGAAAGCTGAGATCATGGAGAATCGACGTAGACCGTCGAATTTTTTCTAGGTCTTCTGTGCCGCGAGATATGAGGGATTTTATGTGCTTCAAAAATCAACTGATTTTTTGTCCTCACTTTCTGCTTTCCGAATGAATGCTACGAGGATAAATAAATAATATAAATAAACATGAATACCGTTTCTTTTGTAAATTTATGAGTGTACTTGTTGTTTGAGGTACCTAGCCTGCAAAACCTTTTAATAACGATTTTTATCATATTCTCAGAGTAAAATACCAATCTCAGCCCAGGTGAAGGGGGTCATCGGGAGTTTGGCCTCAAAGTGAAGGGGGTAAGATCCATCACTCCCCCTATCGCAACTATGGGCGTTAGCCACGCATTCCGAAATTTTTTTGGCTTGCTTTCTAAATTCCCGGCCCCTCATCCCAAAATTTCAGAAAAAGTGGGCGTGACGCCGGCCACGCTCTCCAAAAAAATTTTTCTGTGAGGCTAGATTGGATTTTTGAAAAGTTTACAAAATTATTTTGATTCTTCACAAGTACAAATAAGTCCCTTTTTGTAACTCATGTAACTTTTAAAAATTTCGCGACCCTTCATTACGCCACTGGGTCATACCCATCCCACTGGATCCAAATCTATCCCTAGAGAGCCTGGAGGCCACGCTGTCTCACCATCGGAATTTATGGACCTCTCACCGCGTGTGTTCGCGGGTCATGCCACCGCACTTCACCAAATTAGGATCGGTTACTGATTGCCAATAACTTACGATAGAAAGAAAACTGCCAAAGAACTAATACACAACATCTGCCCAAACGACTTTGATGGTAGGCCGCAGGATGATTGACTGAACAAATTAGCTTGGGCTGCTGTCAATAGCTGTTAGCTTTGCGTAGTTGAAGTCGCTAATAAATGTGCTCTTCCAGCCTTTGAAGGGAATACCTTTCGGGTAGAAGAACGAATACTCCTATCAAACGAGCCTCGGACTGCTGACCTCAACATGGTGTGCGGTACAGTATGTAGCAGCATGTGCGAAAGATCACTTGTCTGCGGAGGCGGCGCTTGATGAGAGGTCGTTTTTCTGCTCCTTCCATCTCCTCCTTTCACATAGTTTTACCAATTGCGTTACGAGAAAGTTGGCGGCATATTCACCTCTGATCGGTTTGTTAATATAAGACGATAGAGATTCTCATTTGTCCCATTCTGCATGCCAGGTCTCTTCTTCGCTACCAAGAAAGTGAAATTAGTAAACAACGAATACCTGCAATCACCACTGTATTCCATTTTGGGCATCCAAGAGATGCAAACATCCCACTTGACGGTCAAAATTCATGAACATTCATTACTTGATAATCGGCATGTCTTACAGCTGCATAACTCTCCTAACTTCCCTCAAGACATACAAAAAATCGATAAAACCTGTAAGGGGCACCATCTTTTCATGAAGGCTCCCCTAAGCCTCATATATCGCTAATTAAAGTAATGAACATCAACAAAAGGCGAAAGGGGTTTGACGTCTCGCAGTTCCTCTCTGCGAGGTGCATGCGTTCAGTCTGTTTCGGATCTCTGAAATTTTCCTTTTGCATCCTACCTAAAAAATAAACAAAGACCAATGATGTTAAGCAAGTTTTGTTTATGATTTTATATAGAATCAGCTTCCTCATCATCACCTTTCCGCCGTTTTGCCTTTGTCGGAAACCATGCAGTGGATGGTTTCAGAACATTAGAAACGGACATTGCTATAGGGTGAGATTTGCTTACTTGTTCTCGATTGAAATTTTTCTTCTAAATCAGAATTTAGGCATTTTGTGATGCGCTGAATTTTACTAGTGCACAGAACGAATGCATAGCAGTTGGAGGACATCTAGCGCATATAAGAAACGAACAGGAAGACAAATTTGCTGCAAGTTGGTGGAATCCTCATACTTTCCTCACCAATTTCGATCTCTTCTGAAGGAGCCAAGGCAAAAAGTCCGACATTTGGCTTTTTCGCTTACCCGAACTTATCTATTGTGCAGAAGTCAAAAATTTACCTCAACGCGAAAAGTCACCAATCACGTCCAGTTCGCAGACTTGCAAGAAAAGCCTATATCTTTCCTTAGTCAATGCGGCGAGCTTACATCGTTGAATAAGTTCTGTGATCAGCAGCCAAGGAACCTCTCAGCCCATGTGCCTTGTAAAATCCAATTGCCGCGCTGCGCTTTGAACAGCAAGGCGCAGAGCGACTGGAGACGTGGGTCCCGACGCATTATAGGCTACTATTAGGTTGTCCCATAAGTCTTTTCATTTTTGAGTTTACGCTGTGACAAGTCGTGCGTCGTGCACTTCTCATTCTGAGTAGGCACCAGGATACTATTCGATAGAGCAAAGTAACTCTACGAGATAACGTCTATGATTTTGCACCAGCTTCGACCCACCTCAAGTTGAAAACCAAAATCTAAAAAGTTCCGGATGCCCAAAAAATTAAATTTTTTTTATTTTTTAGTTCAAAAAAGCCCTGCAAATCTCTCACTCGCTCACGCATATGCACTTCACATCAGACACAGTTTAAATTTTATCCGAATAGCTTTGTTGGAATGTCTTGTTAGATTTTCATGTAAAGAAATTTGGCTTCAAAAAGGTAATAGAAGTTATTTTTTGAAAAAAAGCAAAACAAAATTTAAGCTTGGATTTTTTTGCAAGGAACCATCACCCGATTGTTGCCCTCGATGAGCTCTACGATATAGTATGCTTACCTGTCCGGATAACTTCTGTTTTTGCTCCAAGAAAAGACCTAACAGAAAATTTTCGCGTTCGAAGAATCATTCCGCGACATTGTGACGCGGCCATTTTCGGACCTTTTTAGAAAAAGATTATTAGAACTTTTATGATACATGTTTTCCAGAAAGCGCATTGTGTGGGTTGTAGCACTTGGTGAGCTCTATCACCATATGCAATCAAATCTTGTTTTCCATCTGGAAAATGAGCGATGAAACAAGGAAGGCGGCTTGTTCGCAACTTTTTGGCGTCACTGTATATCAGTGGCATACCCAGGATTTCGGCTCGGCGGAGGGGGGGCGACAAAAATTTTTTTTCATTGAAAGTGCGTGGCGTCAGCCACGCACTCCGAAATTTTTTTTGTTATGTTTCCCAAAATTTTTCCGAGCCCCTGATCTAAATTTCAGAAAAAGTGGGCGTGACGGCAGCACGCTCCCGAAAAAAATCTTTTACAAGAGTAATTTGAATTTTTATAAATTTTTAGAAATTATTTAGATTATTCACAAAAATAAACAAGTCCCTGGGTACCGTTGTGTAGAGAGAGGTTAACCTTAGACTCATATGGAGCGAATCATCTATCGATCTTCATTACTGTAGGATTAGGTACAAACTTCAAAGAGGGTTTTGAGCCATAAAAGGCAACATCTTGCCACAGAAAGGAAATGAAACAGCCTGAAAAGTTTCACACTCGGCTAATTAGAGTTGTCGGCTAATTAGAGTTGCTGATTCTGAATATGAAGTTCTCAAATTATAATAATGTTTCATGGAAAAGATGTGCGAGGTGATCAGCAACGGCCGTTTTTCCAATATTTTTTATAAGTGGGGTTACACCGTTTAGAAAGCTTCGCGACTTTGTACGTAGTTGAGTATCGAACTCAGCGTCAATAAAAATCCTACTACACAAGTTTCACATTTTTTTTTGAAAATTTTTGAAACGGTAGCTTTTTTCAAAGTGACATTATATGCTTGGAGTTCCTATCGTAATCCTGCAGTAATGAGCGACCGGTGATTTGCTCCATACTGTAAAAGTTGAAGCCAGCTCTACAATAATACGGTACCTATAGCTTCTCAAAATGTTTCATTACAATAGAGTTATTAACAATCAAATAGTAAGCACATTTTTTGAGACACCCTGTATATTAGTGGATTTCCGGAGTTACAGAAGAGACGGAGTATTCAAGTCAGTTCTGCGTGATATAGACATGATATTGAATATAATGACATCTAATCAATATGTCTGCTGACTTGCTTTTCCACCTGTAGAAACATATCCATTCTTCCACTTTTTCATAACTATACGACACTTTTGAGCAAGATAATTTTCCGAGGAAAAGAATATGCAAAACGGGATTTTTATGACTAATCGGGCCACGGGCCATTTTCTACTTCATCAAATCCACTGAAAATGCTTCTGACAAACTCATGCATGTCTTCGGCTTGATGTTGTCGCACGTCCATAGCAAACTGCTTCAACTTTTTCAATGCCTTGTATTGCTTGTATCTGCTAAAAACACTGCGTAAGTAATCTCCAGAGATTTGAAGGACTCAAGACAAGGCAGTTTGGTCAGGTCAGCTCAATAGATGCTGCCTGCGATGGTGGCGGAGAACGGCGGTAAGTGACCCGCGCGCGTGTTCAGTGCCCTGTGCTGCTAAAAGTATTGTGATCGGCGCTTGCCGAAGGAGAACCAGTCGCTGTCTTTCTAGTACTTCTGGCAATCCGCAAAAATTTTCTCATTGAAATTTAAGCTTTTGAACCATACAAAATGCTCTCAGAATAGAGGAGTCTCCGTTAAAGTATCTCTTGCTAAGATGATATGGACGTTGCTCAAGTAAAGCCAGTCGATCTTCTAACCGTCGTAGTCGTCTGAGCTAAACTTTTTTGACTAGATTACACCACCAAATCATTGGCTCATCTTTTCCGTCATCTTCTAACAAAGCGCATATAACAGCACTAGGTTTCGCAGCAGCACGACGAAAGTGAACGCGCAAGCGGGTCACTTACCGCTGTTTTCCGCCAGCATCGCAAGCAGCTTATGTAAACGTGACCATACTCTCTTCTCCTGAATCCTTCAGCTCTCTGGAGATTGCTGGCAGAGCGTTTCTAAGCAGATACAAACATCACGAGGCATTGGAAAGTTGGAGCAGTTCGCTATGAACCGAAGACATGCGTGAATTTGTCAGAAGCATTTTCAGTAGATTTGATGAAGTGGTAAATGGCCCGGTGGCCCGATTCATAAAAACCCCGTTTTGCATTTTCTTTTCTTTGGGAAATTATCTTGCTCAAAGATGTCGTATAGTCATGAAAAATTGGAAGAATGGATATGTCTCTACAAGTAGAAAAGCCAGTGAGTATACATATTGATTGAGATGTCATTTTATTCAGTACCAGATGTAAATCACGCAGGACTAACTGGAGTACTCCCTCTCTTCTGTGAATCCGGAAATCCAAATTTTCGAGAGGTGTCGTACAGTTATGAAACCCGCCATTTTTCGTAGCGATTCGCTGGAGTCTTTTATCGACTTATTGATTTTTAGTACCTCGCATTGGAAATGAACTTATCAGCCGCTGTCATACCGATCGCACATCTTGGTATAAACGATGCAGTAAAGTTCATTTCCATTTCGCATTGAGGAAGATGCAACTTGCAACAATTACTGCTGAAATGCACTTATTTGTTTTGAAGTAAGCTCATGCAGGAGAAAAGGGGAGGGGCTTTCAGTGCATTTTAAGACTGCAGAAAAGGGGAAAAGATATGAAGTAAGAAGAAGGGAAAGAGGAAAGGCAAAGTGGGGTTTCGTCATCTACCTGAACGACGAGCCTGTGCTGGATAGGGAAAGCGAATTAGTTTTTAATAACGAACAGTTATGCAAACATTAGATAAAATGCCACTTAATACAAAAAACTCAAAACCTCCTTATTTCATTTAAGCGCTGAAACATGGAGTAGAGGATTATACGAACGATTTTTGGATTGGAATTAAACGGAAATCACATAAATCAAATGAATGGATCTATGTGGGTACGAATAAAAAAGCTGAGTATCTGAATTTCCATCCAAACCGTCCAGACAATTATGGCGGTCATGAAGATTGCGTTCATGTGAGTTTCGCGTAAAGATAGTAGTGTATACGAAGGGTGCTATTTTCAGTATGTTTATTCACAATACTGGAATCAGTGGAACGATTTGCAAGCTTGGCGAGAGAGAGCTTATATTTGTGAAAGGCATAACTGCATCAATTTAGAGTGGGATTAGGGTGCTCATTCTATTTTCTCTTCTTTGATAAATGTTTTGTGCAGTTGTTTGTCTGCACTTTTGATTTCATTTAAAAATTCCACCCGATTGTTGTATAAGCAGTGCCCATATTAAAAAACTCAAAAAATGCATCGCCGATTTTTCTCTGATGACAAATGTCAGGAACCAATTAATACTATAATCTTCTATCATTACCGTGAAAACATCGTCTGAAAACTCCCTTACTTTTCTTGCTCTTTCCCATTCATCAACAGTAACCAAAGTTGTATTTAAGCATAGGGTGGATGAGCTTGGCCTGCACTGAAATAATAAGAAGATTGTACCTGCTAAGCACTATTATGAAAAATTGATACGCGGCAGCACCCAAGTCATTTCCTGATCTTCGGATTACCCCCCCCCCCCCTTATCAGAAAACGCAGAAACGATGGGAAAAGAACGTTGAAAATGTACGGGCTGGAGGATCTTTTACAATTGAAGATGCAGAATAGTTGTATGACCAAACGATAATGAGTGCTCGCATTTAGCGTCGAAGGCAAAATTGTGTAAGTGGCGACACTATTCAGCTAGAGCATAGGAGTGCATATTCCCAAAGCGATTCACTCACTTCCATCACCGAAAGGGGCTGTATGCACCAATCTACCATCCAGGCAAGTTTTTCCGTTTAGGTTGTGACCCTGATTAGATGTGGGCGCCCTATTACTACGGTGCTCGAACGTAAGCTAACAGTGCAAAAGCCTGCTTGGGCGACGGCTTGTCAGCAACACACATAACACACACAACACACACAACACACACACAACACACACACAACACACACACAACACATACACACAACACACACAACACACACACAACACACACAACACACACAACACACACACAACACACACACAACACACACACAACACACACACAAACACACAACACACACAACACACACAACACACGCAACACACACACAACACACACACAACACACACACAACAAACACACACACATTTCGTACGTAAAGGTACTCGTCATCAGTCGCTTCATTTCATATGATCATGTGTGCCATTGCACACACAGTCCACTTTGGCGTTCTCATCCTGGATTTGCAATCGCAAGAACGCAAGAGACTTACCGATTGTTATCGATTACATCAATTTGAGGTGACTAGTAACTAAAAAGGAAAGAAAATGCTAAGAACACCTTGGAAACACTTACCTGAAGACTTGTTTCTCCCACGAATCCAGGATGGGGACGCCAAAGCTGAACTGTGTGTGCAATGACACACATTATCATATGAAATGAAGCGACTGTACTTTGCCGAGAAAAGCCCAAAAGCGTTCAAAAAAGTCCGAAAAAGTCCGAAAAAGTCCAAAAACGCAAGGAACGCTCCCTTCCTCGCGCACTTTTTTGCGCTAAGGTTTATTTGTTAGTTTCGCAACCGAGTCTTTCCGGTTCATTTTCTGTTGTCTGCACGTCAAAGTAATGTCAGAATTCTACCAAAAGTTCGTTTTTGCGTACCGCTTCTTGGTGTTTCGGGCTTTTCGGGCTTTTTTTTGCTTTTTTGGGCCTTCTTAGGCTTTTTTGTGGGTCAATGATAAAAGTTGCTTAAACTCAGGTTCGCTCCCGCTTGACAAAATAGATCGAATTCTTTGCCAACGATCGAAAATTAGTGTAAACTATACTCTTTTTCTTATTTGAAGTGAACGTTGCTCAAGCGCTTACTTGTGGCTAGAGAAAAGCGACCAGTAGTGTACATTCAAGAGAAATATTCATGTTGCTGAGTTTCCGATAAAATGCTACGCTCCGATAAAATTTTAGAACTGGCTACTCGTTGAGAGCGCGATTTAAAAAAGTTGGAATAATGTGATGAAATGTTAGATAAGCTATTCTTGACTTCTGATAGTAGCATTTATAGGCTGTTACGCCCGTACATATTTATGAATTGGCTGAGCAGAACTTACAACGGCTCGAGGAATTGCCTTTCCACGCACCTATTAGAGTGATCATTATACTGGTTTCTGACATTGCCATCATTGGAATTATTTTGTGAGCTAATGTTATGCAGAGAGTGATGGAGTATGATTCATTGATGGACTAGGCAAAGATGCAAGACTCCTCGTCTAGAAATTACTAGTTATCGATAACCACACCTAAGTTCGTATACACGTTGCAAGCGTTTGTATCTATTCAAAAAAACTTTCCAGAAAAATTGAAATTGAAAGGAAAATGACTTTCATACTAATTTTAAGTTCCAGACTAGTTTTTACTTCTTACTTTTTACTCATACTAGTTATTTTCATATTAACATCGAATTACGACTACTTGTCTTTGGCGCTCGCCATACTAACATCGCGTTTTGGGAGATTCAAAAAATTTGCAAGCTAAGGTCAACTTGTGCATTGAATGCGACGTTTGTGAGGGTTTGAGTAAGTGCTGAAATCAATTTTATCTTAACCCTACGTTCGTTCGTAAAAATACATAAATCGTAGTTCGGGAGCGCATTATAGATAGCAAAAACAGATTTGGACTGAGGTTTCAGTGCCTTCGAAGTAGTACCAAAATCATTTAGAAAATTATTTTTGCCTGCATCTCCTTTATCCTACTCCATTATTTTTTCCTCCCATTTACTAGATTCGATGCCTGCTGTTCAACCAATAAAACAGAAAATAAAAACATTGTTGCACGACTACGCTAAGCTCCAAAGCTGCTTTCCTGAAACCGAATCGATAAAGATTTCCAGGAGCGAAATTAGAGATAAAAACTTTCAAAAGTGTGATTCTTAATTTACTTTATTATATGCCTTCTTTGTGAAGATGTTGCTAGTTCTGAGGGATTTTCAATGATCTTTTGAATAAATGTTTGATAACATCACTAAAGTTCTGCGGAAGAGCTGCCAAACTTATGCGTGCTAGAGACTCAAAAATGAGTGCAACGTAGATTGGTCTCCGCGATGATCTTTGCGAGAAACAGCGATGATTCATATAGCTCAGTCCTTTCACGTCGTTCGTCAACAAGTGATCAAAGTAGTGATAAATCTGTTTTCGACGGTCAAAACCCACAGTTAAGCTATTGTGCACGAAAAAACGCGCTAACTCGTAATAAAGATTATCTTAGCGAAAGTCGGATACATATATTATGGGTCATTGTGCAGCTTATTCGCATTATTTCGGCCAATCCACCCGCTGTCTCCTTTTTTGATACGAACAGAGTTGTATTGATAAAATCTGTTGTACTCCTTTGAATGTTTACATCATGTTCCCCCAAACTTATAACGAATCTAATTTCCCCGCTTTCAGCTTCAATGAATAAATATCTACTTATCACAACATTTTTTACTCTTTGTCATTTGGTAAATAGTCAAGGTTATCTCAGTACATGTGCTAGAATGGATGTACCAATTCTTGATAAAGCTGCTGCAGCCCTTTGCATAACATCGTGCAGTGTACAGGTATGTATGGAAAGACATAATTAACAATATGTTCGTGATGGATGTAATATTGACCCAATTTTGTGGATTTCTTGCATTTTCTCGTCATTCCTAAAATTTTATCATCGTTCACACAATTGAATTGCGCGAATGCATACAAATGAAAAAGAAGAACACAATTTTTTTTTTGCAGAAAAATTTACTGATTTCTGAAAATGTTCCTTGACGGATTGATCTAACTATAATAGTCTTTATTTTCTCAATAGTTATCTACAAAATAGTTAATTTGTGTCTCCCATCATTTGCGCTCAGTTTACCATAAGTCTATGAGCTGTAAATTATTAGTAATCATTTCTTCCAAGCACCGCATTTGCTGGAATCAAAATTGATTCGCCGATTCAAGGCACCTTTCCTTCTTTTTACATGATATATCCTCAAATTGGAAACTTCAAAAACTTTCCAGATAAGTGCTGAAGTTTCAAATGGTTACCGCTACCAAGCCCAAATACTTTTCTGAGAGTTTATTACATATTTTGGCAGAGATTAAAAACGCGCAGATAGAGCAATTCTAGGGCTTTCTGGCTAACGTTTACAAATTCTAAATTTTTTAAAATCGGCTTCTAGCACCATTTAGCCCATGCTTGCGCCTGACACCTCAAAACCACATTTTTGAAAACAAACAAGGCTTTGGATATCCCAATCAAATTCGAGCAAAATCAAGCATCAGAGGCTTCAAAATGAATTCAAGACTAAAATGAGATTACTTGCTATTTATTCATAAACGTCATTTTTGAAACATGATTCTTTAAAATCGGTAGAACTAATTAACGAAGAACCTTCGACAATCGTTCTTTTGAATCTGCTCTAGCCGTCCGCTATTTGGACTCCTTAGCGGAGCCGATGTAAGAATTTAGAGAGATGTATGAACTTTGACATTGCTGAACCCATGGGTTGCACTTCCCGGTAATTTTCTAATGGCTCCTTAGTCGATTTGCTTGAAGCACAATTATTTGAGAAGGATGAAAAGCTATATTGAATGCTTCAAAAAATTAACTTTTGGTTGTACGTATTACTTTCAAAACGAAAACCTCGTGGATATTGGATATATAGATGTGGAAAAATTCGTGCATAGTTTGGTATTTTTGAAGATCGCATTCATCTTTTGTTTACTCGCATGCAGAAATGGCATTCTATTAGTATTTATATACATGTGAACTTATTTCAAGTCATCCATTCTGCCTGTCAAAATGTGCTAAAATGAATGCTATAAGCGCTCTTACAGAACTGTGGAACCGGATTGTGCAAGAAGGTGGGTGGACGTAAAACTTGTTACTGCTATCGATGTGCACGAGGAGGAAATGTTCCACTGGGGGATCTTGTCGGCAAAAAAGGAAAATAGCTATAAATTTTCATGGATATTTGTAAATCTTCGCTTCATTGTTGATTTATCTTTGTTATTCGCTCACAAGTTATGAGTACGGAAGGTGGTTGCGATATTGTCCGTATGTCGTTCGTAATATCTTCTGTAATTAGCATTTTTCATGGAATGGAAAAAAATATTTTTAGAGAAAACTAGATTGCCTGCCATTTCCGCTCGCTACAGTCGGTTAAGGCCCGGGATTTTGGCGAAAGTGGAAAATCAAGCAAATGAAGATGCATTGTGATACAAAGAAAAAGAACGTATAAGTCGAATCGGCTCAAACATGTCCCGGATTTGCTTCGTAAGCTCATTTTCCCCTTTTGATTCGATCTTCGATAGGGGAGCTACCGCCGTTAACACATCGTGAGCAAACGCATGTCTTGCGTCCCTTTCTGTTCTCGCAGTATTCAGTTCCACAATTCTGCAATTAGCCTCGAACTTGGGCTTGTGTTGGCTTTATGATTCATGAAATTATCATTATTCTGAGGGGTCAGATTAGCTAATAAATAAGTTCGATCGCTTTTGTGGCTCTTGCAATGTAGACATGTTATGTCTGGAAAGAGCACTTCAATGGGAATTGAAGTATAAATTCTGTCAGAGAAGAACTTTTTCAAGGGAAAAAATTGTGAGAAATCAAATTTATTTTATAATGAGCATATAGCAAAACTTGGTTTTTTTATCAAAAGATTTCAATGTGGCAGATCACAATTTTTTGTTAATTGCTAAATATGGAAACTCGTCTGTATCCAAATACAGGACTGCTGTTCTATACATCCATCACGGTAAAAACATGCTTAAAAATTTGAAGGATTGAGGTTTGGGATGAACGAATATCAACTTTGATAGCGTCAAAATGATAGTTTCGAAAAATTTGCAAAACTAGATATCGATAACAAAAAATTTAGATTGCATCTTGCACTCTATCTAACTTATTGAAGCACTCCAGAAGTCCAAAGCGAAAACTCAAAAAAATAGCTTAAATTAGGGTAGGTAAAAACCATGGGTTGAAGATTCTAACAATTTTTCAAGCGGACATCAAAGGAATGCAAAGAAAAACATAACCGTTAGGATGAAGAAAAAATTCTGCTTGAACACTGTTTAGAGCGTTTGTCTATCATCATTAATGATGAGCCTAGATCCAAAAAAACTGCAAGAGCTTTCGGACCCATCAAGTATAAACAAATGTTGTTAAGGTGGAAATTACATTAAAATATTTCAAAAATTCTAGCTTGTTATCTTTTAAAGATTGGGCTAATGGCAGCAAAGAATTTTTCTTATCAGTGAAGTGAGAGATACCCGTCCCACTTGCCGTATTTTATGCATATATCGTAGATTTTTTGTGATCTCTTTTTCTGATTACCTGTAACCTGCACGATGCTACACAAGCTGCTCCAGAAACTTTGTCGAGAACTGGCATACCCTCCTTGCGCATGTGGTGAGGTAGATTTCAGTGCTGGCCAAACCAAGAAGGGCGAATAGCACAGTGCACAGAAGAAGATTGTACATTTTTAGCTAAATTGCCGATTTTTCTAGATGACCATCAAATGAGACCTCATGACCAGGGTAAAGCGGGGGGTGCGGCACGCCGCAGGGGGGGTCGTAAGGGGGGTGGGGTAGGTAGGGGGGGGGTCGTATCGACCCAAGGTCAAAAGCGGTTTCTAAGGGGAAATGACTGCAGCTAAGTTCTTAGATGTGCCACGCTGTTGAAATCCTGCAAAATTCAAGTTCAACGACACAAAATGCAGATACCGTATGCCTACCGTAACCTACCGTACCTCTAATCAAGCATAATTGTCGTAATCCGCGTGTCGAATAACCCCTATGCGCCAAGTTTCAGCGAACTCTGAGGTCTCCGAGCAGTAAACAACCTTGTATAAAGCAGTAATTTAAAACATGATTAACTTCATCTTAACGGTGAGTAAGCTACCTCTTCTTGCACTCAATACAAAGCACTACTCCTTCTCTGTCCACCTCAGGAATCCCGCTTCAGAAGACCTCCAACCTATTGAATTAGAAGCCAACCAAAATCGCTTTTAGCTTTTGATCGCTGTGCTTTCACCAAATATTACTCAGAGCTAAGAAGACGAATCAGGCTCAAAACATCCCTATGCAATCTATGAGGTTTAGGCTATTGATTCATATAAATATTGTCCGCTAAAAATGTTTTTTTGATATAGTTAATGGCCTGCGGCACCCCCCCTCAAAACCTGCGGCAGCCGCAGGTTTTGAGGGGGGGTGCCGCAGGCCATTAACTTACCTTCAAATCGTTCAAACAGCTGCCTTTTTCAAATCATCCTATAGATTCATCCTTCCTCTCTCCGTAGTAGCTGTTTCCCCTCGAACCTTTTTCTTTAGAAGGAAATACATATGGTTTTTGCGAACCATATGCTGGGAAGTGTGGCCAAAAATATTGGGTTACGGTAGCGCTCGAAAGATTGTCAAACACACGGAGGCGCGAGATACGCGCCTTTGAATCCCACTCTCGTTATGAACTGTGATGTTCTCGCCTTTTTGTTCTTTCTTCTCTTTTTTTTTGATCACTTTGCTGTTTCACTCTCACGGAAATTAGAGGTTTCTGGGTCTGTTGGTCACCTCCGTTCTCGATCATCGAACAGTCTCGCACAGAGGATTATCGGATCGCGTCATCGGATATTGGTGGACAAATCATAATTTCTGAGCCAATTTCAGCATCGAAGAGATGCCAATTTTCTCACGCATCCACCAATGTGCTCAGTGAGTTTCACCATTTTCGTAAAGTATTCATATTTGGCAGTCTTTCATTCCAGGTATGAAGTGGTTTGTATGGAAGGACATGAGCCGCGATTTTCTTTTGTCACTCCATTCTGGAGATACTCTTATTCTTTGGAACACAGATAATGGAGAGAAAATCTGGTCTGTCTCATATAACGTCCCACTTTTTGATCTAGCAATCGATCCTTTCGACCCGTGCCATGCCTCATGTGAGTTTATATCAGCCGGGCCCATCATGTTCTTAGTGCTTTTCTTTTTTGCTTCGTTGGTCTTAATATCTATCCGAATATATTCGAATTTTTTTGATAGAACATTTCAGTTTCCTCATTAGGATGCAATATTGCGTTATGCTCTGATATCAGTTTCAATAATACTCCGTCAAGTACTTGCCGAACTGTAGTGATATGCGAGGAACAGATCAAATCTGCCACAAGCATACAAAACCTCGTCTATCATAATGCTTACCGTAATATCCTCTTCGTTGTTACTCAATCACAGGTGAGTTCTCGGCCTTTTTTTTTCATACTGACTGTTTTCTAATCATTATTTACTTTTGATGCCTTCTTGCTGCTGTTTCTTCTTTTATCTTGAAATAGGTTCCAAACCATGATTATCGTTTTTTAGGTGCATTGCTTTCATACCGAACTTTTTGCGGTGTTGTTTTCCATGACGCACGAACCAAATATCATTTCGTGGCTCTGCTGTTCTTCAAGCGATGCAATATTTTCCGTACAAGCTGGTGGGGCTGTCTCGCTAAGAGTTGGAAAATTCTCATCGAATGATGAAAGAGCAGATGCACAGTTTGCGCTAGAGAGGGTTAGTATCTCATGAGGGTATTGTTCTAATTTCTATACTGCTCCTCTTATTAGATCGCATTCGGTGACATCCAGCGTCAGGGTAACCAACAACGAGCTGTGGGTGCGTGTCTTTGTCCAGTCACTCAAAGCTTGCAGGAATTGTATATCGCTATTGCTATCTCTGGTGCTATACAGTATTTAGCTCTGGAATGAAGGACAGCAAGGTATGTATCAATAGCAAGTCGCTGCTATTACGGTCAGCTAAAAAACCATTTTTCCATGTTACTAAATTCATTTCTCTTTTATTAAACACAACAGCAGCTTTTTTGAAGTCATCTTTTTTGAGGTTGAGGATTAACAAGAATCCCGAGGCCAATCTTCCAGGTAATCGTCTACCTTCTTTATATATATCTAGTTCGCGTTTAGAGCATGAAAAGATGCATAATTTCTGTTGGCCATTTTAAATGTTTGGCATTTCTTCCAGGTGTCTGATTTTGGTTTGAAGGCAGATCTATTCAAGGCCGTTCCAGAGATGATTGCAGCTTTATGAACCAAATTCGCTCAATCTTATGCAGGCATTTTATTTATTCTTGCTTTCTTCCTACCCTCTCATAAAGTTTCTTCAAAATAAAATCATATGAGCTTATGCTACAGCAATGACAATACACCAAGAATAGTTTCACCATTTTATCGATCTTCAACAACTTGAAAACTCTGAGAAAAACCCGAGATCGCATGAAGCTAGCGACACCAGCACTATTTACGGTCTTACATTTCAATAGGCTTATGGGGTGGGGGGAGGGGGGGGGGTAGGGAATGGCGGGGGGGGGGTCGTGCCGAGGTCCGGCCCAAGGGGGGGGGGGGGTCGTATCCAGCGGTCGCGTGCCGCACCCCCCGCTTTACCCTGAATATAACCAGGTTTTTTTACCGAAGTGTATGTGATGCCGGGCGGAGCCGGGTATGCCAGCTAGTACTGCACTCAAAGCACATACCCTCGATATCATCCCATATGTCTTCCCTCAACATGACGTGGATTACGTGGCTTGATGAGGCGCCGCCTCGCCTTGGGCTCGCGCCACGTTGCGAGCGCATCATTTGGCGCGACGTGGCGCTCAACACAACGTGGCGCAGGCATTTCCACGTTCTTCTTGTTGCCACATTACGCCGAAAATGCGCACGCAACGTGGCGCAAACCCGAGGCAAGGCGGCGCCTCATCAAGCCACGTAATCCACATCATGTTGAGGGAAGACATATGGGATGATATCGAGGGTATGTACATGAGCGGAGCTAGAGAGATACGCAAGCAAAGAAAGGACTTAGGAGACAACCTGGTAGCAGTAAGTTCATAACATTATGTTGGTCTGATGGTCAGACTGACAATCGCTAAGCACTCAAGCTTCGTGGATGGTCTTCAAATGTTGAGATGAGTAAAAAGGGCTGGGCAGCCTTCGGAGACGAGAAACCCGATGGTGGAGTAGATGATGAATTTCAGCGGCTGATCCAAGTCATATGGAACCACTTCGTTCGGAATCACCTAAAGCTTATGATAAAGACAGAACTTTGAAAAGGAACTAAAAACGTCTCGGTTATTAAGTCTGCACGAAAGTTTCGCCGCACCCTCCAAAAATTCGGTGAGGAGTGGCTGTAGATTCGCCCTTAGCTAGGGATACATCGCCTGAAGCACGAACCTTTGAAGCACCTTATCCTACTCCCAGTGGCGTAAGTAACTTCAAAACCATCGCTATGACTCAATGATTAGTACTAGCAACTGCGGTAACTTTAACACTCTCCCCAGTACACAGCCTTGTCCTATACATAGTGAGAGTTCTTTCCTAGCGGCCAGTCAAGGAATATCCGGCTGCGACTCTGGGCAGGAGCGAGGGGGGGGGGGATATCTGACGTGCTGATCACAGACGCCGCTCCGTTTCGCACGTTAGGTCTACAATGCCATTCCAGTATACCGGCCCCAAAATTGAAAATCCTAGATTTCGCTGGAACCTCGTGTAGGAGGAGGTTATTCAGCACGCTGCTCACTAATAAGATTTCGTTGATGGTAGCATGTAGCAGATGTAGCATATACATGAACCCTTTTCGGTAGCACCCTATTGTGGAGTTAAAGGCAGTGTCCGGGCGAAAAGTCGAATTTGAGATTTTGTGCTTACCCGGGCCTATTCACTATGCTGAATCTGAAAATCCACATTGGAAAGCGTGAAAGCGGCAAAAAAGAGCTCTAACTTGGGAGGGAAATCAGAAGTGGGCGGGGTCTTCCCCACAGTGAATTTCGCGGTCCCAGCTTCTGGAGCGATCTTCTCAATTCCGCTAGCACTCTAAGACCTCCACAAGCCAGGTGCGAATGCATGACTTGAAATTGGAATCGAGAAGATCGCTCCGGAAGCTTGGAGCGTGAATCCAATTGGGGGAAGACCCCGCCCACTTGCTGATTTCCGTCCAGCGTTGGGGCTTTTTTCCGCCGTTTTCGCGCTTTCCGGTGAGGATTTTCGGATTCAGCATGGCGAATAGGCCCAGATAAGCACAAAATCTCGAAATCGAGTTTTTGCCCGGACACTGCCTTTAAGATGTCGAAATCGTATGATGTCAAAATCCAAGATCTCGCTCCAGATTTCGACAGAACCTTGTCCAGAACGGCGACACGCTGATCACAATGATCAAACACTTTTTGCGCAGCGAGGCTCTTGGTGGAGTCAGTGCGGTAAGGGGCATTCACGGAATGTTCGTTTGCCGCAGTGATGCGTTTAAACGGAGTTACGATATGTTATAGTATATACATAAACCCTTTTCGGTTTTTAAAGCAATTTTTAGACCTCTCCACACTTAATTTTAGTGGGAAATAAATTCAAAATTCGTCATCAAAACAATCGAATAACCTCTCTTAACAAAGTTCCACACATGCGTAGGATTCCAGTTGCCGCATATCTACCGCGACTTTGCGAAAAGCTATTCAAAAGCGAAAAGGTAATGATGCCCGTGTTCACCTTGTGGACTAACCGCTCTAGCCCGATCTCCACTCAAATGTGCGACTTTGACCCCAAATCGTATTCCCACCTAGCTCCGCTAATGCGCTTCCATGACGAATGAATTTCTTATTCGTGATCAGCATGCATATCTAACCCTTTCGGACCTGAGTTTTTGCGAGTGAGCCAAGAAGCCTCTCTCCTAGTGTTTTTTACTTATTACCATATGAATAACATTATAGCGGAGTTTGGAGTCTGCTTAACCTTATGAACAATTTCTTTTTGATTTTTCAATTTTTTGGTTTTGCGTTTATTTTGGATTTTCAAATCTCCCGCGAAACATGTGGACCCGCAAACAGTTAACAGTTACATTTGCTCAGCATCGTAGTAAAACATTATGATAATATTATGAATATTTTTTGGCTAGTAAACGAGATACTGAAACGGTGCTCAAGCCGGCGCAAATTATTGATTGGTTGAAATCCACTTGTTTACAGAATGGTACATGCTATTCACAGAGAAGCAAATGAACACCCGGTCTCGAAGCTACATTTGGAAGGCAAAGGCTATATGAAGCGTTTGAGAGCAATGAGTTGTGAACAGAGATGCGATGGGGGGAGCCGGGCCCACCGAAAGTGAAGGTGGCCGGCCAGCTACCACTGGCCGGCCAAAAGTGAAGGTGGTAGTGCCGGACACTCACCTCCCAAAAATGTCGACCGGGGGGGGGGGGGGGGTCGCAGCTACCACAGGGCAGCAAAAATGAAGGTGGTAGTGCCGGACACTCACCTCTCAAAAACGTTGACCGGTGGTGGGGGTAGAGAGGGGGGGGGCACAGGACGGACTTTGAACTGGGTTTTTTTTTCGGACTTTTGGGTGTTGTTTTTTTTTGCTGAAACTGAAAAAAAGGAAATTAAGCAAAACGAACGCAAAAGAAAGTATTGAGAGCATATTCTATGTAGTTTATTTTTAGGAAATCGCCGTCGCCTTCTGCGAGAACTGGAGGTCATCACCGGCATGGACGCATATACGCCTCAACACTTTCTACGATAGAGCAAAGCTTCATGATGACTTCGGACAACTGAAGAGCTCTAACCCAACGGTCCTCTTTAGGGCCAATAACTGCGACCCAACGTCCCTCTTTAGGGCCACAGATACGATGAACACAACGGCATAAATATTCGAAATAAACGTGTCACTGAAATGGTGTATTTTGAAGTGAAACTCAACGACACTCTACAGATTTTATTGAGTAAATTTAGTTATGTCGTACTGCGAAGAAAGTAGGTCGATCCAGGAAGTATTTGCCGAGAACCAGAATTTTGAATGAAAAAATAACCAGAAATCATGCAAAATTGCCACTGTTATAAACCAAGTGGTTGAAGATGTCAGCAACTGCGACTTCATAGGTTTTAAAGGGTAAGTGTTGCTCTAACAGATAGTGAAAGAATCGGGTCGATTTGAGCAGTGGTCGCTGAGAACGAGAATTTTGAAAAATTAGGCGATTTTAGGCTAATTTTTGACTGCTGACATTTGAACTCCTAAAACTCTTGATTGTGAAGATGTGTGATGTTGCGACTTCATAGATTTTCTAGGGTAAGGTTTGCCCTACTAGAATATATCTTACCCGTACCAATTCATCAAAGCGCCGCCGAGATCCAGGCTCTTGAAAAAACAGGTAAAAAACAGCTTTTTGAATTTCAACAGCTCGTAACTTCTCCAGAACTGCATGAATCATGTTGCGACTTCATAGGTTAGATTCCTCTCATTAAGGGCTTTCAGATGATATATGATATATGGGGGTTTGGGGCCTTCTTCGACGTATGACCGGGGGGAGACTTTTTAGGCCAAAGTCTCCCCTGGCGGCCTCCAGCCAATACATTAAAATGGGCGAGGGGGAGACTTTGGCCTAAAAAGTCTCCCCCCCCCCGGGCATATGCCGTAAGAGGCGCGAAACTCCCACATATTATATATCATCTGAAAGCTCTTGATAAGAAGAATTCAACCTATGAAGTCGCAACATGATTCATGCAGTTCTGGAGAAGTTACGAGCTGTTGAATTTCAAAAAGCTGTTTTTTACCTGCTTCTTCAAGAGCCTGGATCTCGGCGGTGCTTTGATGAATTGGTACGGGTAAGATATATTCAAGTAGGGCAAACCTTACCCTAGAAAACCTATGAAGTCGCAACATCACACATCTTCACAATCAAGAGTATTAGGAGTTCAAATGTCAGCAGTCAAAAATTAGCTTAAAATCGCCTAATTTTTCAAAATTCTCGTTCTCAGCGACCACTGCTCAAATCGACCCGATTCTTTCACTATCTGTTAGAGCAACACTTACCCTTTAAAACCTATGAAGTCGCAGTTGCTGACATCTTCAACCACTTGGTTTATAACAGTGGCAATTTTGCATGATTTCTGGTTATTTTTTCATTCAAAATTCTGGTTCTCGGCAAATACTTCCTGGATCGACCTACTTTCTTCGCAGTACGACATAACTAAATTTACTTAATAAAATCTGTAGAGTGTCGTTGAGTTCCACTTTAAAATACACCATTTCATTGACACGTTTGTTTCGAATATTTATGCCGCTGTGTTCATCGTATCTGTGGCCCTAAAAAGGGCCGTTGGGTCAATTGTTGGCCCTAAAGAGAACCGTTTGGTCATAGCTTTTTAAATCGAAATTCGTCTCGAAGCTATCTTCTCCAATTTCGTGGAAAGGCGGAAAAGTGGATGCGTCCATGGCGGTGATGGCCTTCGCTTCCGATGGGTGACGGCGAGTTCCTAAAACTGCAATACATATGTATATGCCTTCAATAATCCCTTTTGCGTTTGTTTTACTTATTTTCCTTCTTTATATTCAACAAAAAAATTTTCGCAAAAGTGAAGGTGGTCACTCTGTATCAGCTCAAAAGTGAAGGTAGGGGGAGACTTGGCTCCCCCTATCGCACCTCTGGTTGTGAAATGATGTTCTTGCGCCAGTATAGTAGATCTCTGAATTGATGGTGGCAATTGCCACCACCAGGTCCGAAAGGGCTAAACCCCTAAGTTACAGCGAATTTCGCAATTTGGTCCCATATCACAAACCTACCGTAACATTATCGTGAGACGCCATCATAACGAATGTACATGAGGCTCGTGATCGTTTGTCGAAATAACCAACCCACTGTGCAATGCTTCAGCGAGATTTGACACCTTGACCCTATACCGCATGTCCACCTTGAACCATCGAAAAAAATGTACGCGCGAAATGAATGTCATTTCATGACCAGCACGTTATATAAGCTCCATAGGAGAACTTTCAACAAAGTTCGTGATATTGAATATATGATTGCACTAGGTGGATTGTGTTTCCACTGTGTCACAACATACCACATTTTGGAGCATACTAACGACATTTAGTGAAAAGCCATCACTCATCATCTTGAAAGAGTGCGAATGGAAGGTTCAAAGTGCCAAGAACAGAACCGGTTTGTGAACAAGCTCGGAAGAAAACTAGGAATAGGAGATGATGTTCTAAACAATATTCTTCTAGTCGATTCGATGTATCCCCAGCTAAGGGCGGATCGACAGTCTTTCAACGGTGAGACCCTTCACTCGCCAAAAGTAAAGCGCTTAATCGACCCATTGAAAGCATATCAAAAACATAAGGGAGCTAATGGTTCTTAGCAAGAAGCATGTACAGAGTTCACAAAGTTTAAAGTAAGAGCGAAGCTTTCGAAGCGATAAATTCACGAAAGAGCTTTTGAGCTGATCTTTTAAAAACGAAAAGTATTAAGTCTTTTCGTTTTTTCAATTGGAATAAGGTAGGGAAACGCTTATGTCGCCGAAAAGGGGCGGTCCGTGCGGTCATTTGCGACAAATGCGCACCCTTGTATATGCGCGGACCTGCGTTCCTGCAGGGAATCCGCGCAGGACTCTTTTAAATTCGGCGACATATAGTCCTCCACCCGGAAACGCTTCAGGCACTAACGCAGCTTTTCTTGCTAATGAAGGTAGGGAAAGGCTTAAGGCACTAACGCAGCTTTTCTTGCTCTTTTCAACTGTCATATTCTTGTGCTTTGCTCTTATGGTCAGTGAGATAATGGCCGAAATTTCGAATCCATAGTTTTTGCCATGTCCATCTTTGGCAATTTTTCAAAATCTTCTTTTTTGACTTTTGGAAAAGCTTTGTTAGCAATCAGATAGAGCAAACGAAGTGCAATTTAATGCAATTTTTTGGCAATTTCAACTGGCTTCTCAGTAATTTGAGATGACTTTTCCAGAAGTCTTCACTTTTTCGAAGACACAAAAACACACGAAGGCTCCGAACATTAACAAATCTTCGGATTTCGACACTTAAAAGTCGCTTATGATTGTCCACTATTTTTCAAAGTAACTGAGTGTTTACCGCTTCGAAATATAAGATATCGCATTTAACGTGTACACCCTAAGGCGGGTTTAAAATCAAGAATTATGGGAATTTTATCGCCAAAAACCCCCACAAATGGCGAAGAAAAATACTCAGTAGAAAGAGAAGGAAAAGCTGCATCGAATGGCACCTTAGTTGTGCCCCGTTTTATGTTCTATGGTTCATGGCATCACCAAAAGTGGAATTTGATAGCATCAGAAAAATAATTCTAAAGAATTTTTAAGGCTACCTATAGATGCCAAACAATTGCATTAAATTGCACTTTGTTTACTCTATCTGACTACTATCAAAGCTTCTCCAAAAGTCAAAAAAATTGTGAAAAATCGCCAAATTTGGACATGGTAAAAAACATAAATTTTAAATTTCGGTCATTATCTCACTGACCACAAGAGCAAGCGGCACAGAAATATGACAATTGAATAGAGGAAGAAAATCTGCGTCGGATAGTGCCTAAAGCGTTTCCCTACCTTCATTCCACTTGTTTTTTATGACGGGTTGAAAAAACGGAAAGAACTTTCGAAACGACCTAGTAATAATTGTCTGAACCTTATATGAGAGTTAAGTCAAAGCATGCAAGCTTAGCTAAGATAGAACCCACCTGTGATATAATTCAATTATAGGCAAAAGTTCACAAAACAGTATCATGGAAAATTCATAGCCATATTTGTAACAAAAAACTTAATCACAACTAATAATCACAAACCACTTGATTTACAATGAAATTGTTTTGCCGTTGAAGGATATCAAGAAATTAAAAATTCCTCTATCTACAATCGACAACAACAGACACGAAGTTCCTCTACAATAGATAACCAACCGGACACCAAAAGTGGTGGTTTAAAAGTGCATCCGCACGAAAACCTAAAACCTGAAACCCGAAAAGAAAGAACTTAGAAAAGCATAAACGCCAAAAGGGCGAAGAGCACGAAAAAGAAACGGAACGGGAAAGAACGCGGAAAAACGACAGCAAGTCGAAAACGAGAGCAGGACACTAAAGTGATTGAGTGCATCCGCACGAAAACCCGAAATATTAAACCTGAAATGAAGGAACCTAGAACAGCATAAACGCCAAGCCAAAGAGCAACACGAAAAAGTAAAAGAAAAACGAGCGGAAAAGAATGACAAGAAAAGAGCAAGACGAAAGCGATGGTAGCCTAATTTTGAAAATGCTCAGCGCTCAAGAGGTGCTGCCGCCTAGAACTCTTTGGGGTCTCCCGAATCTTGGGACACCTCCGGAGCACAAATTTGCGAGTTCTTCGGTAGACTCGTTTTTGGCTCCTATGTGACATCATCACGAGCGGGCCGCCTCTCACCCCGCCCCCTCAATGATTAAGAGCGCCTCCGGAGGTGTCCCATACCTCGACCGCTCCCCGAAGGTATCCCATCGACTGTCTGAGTAGCTCGGTTCTACTCATTCTGCACAGCGTAAATCTCTATATTATGCAGATCTGTGTGTTTGTGTATCTTTGCACATTCCCCATACTCGTGAAGGATGAGCGATGAACCTTATTTTGATCTGCTGATTTTCAAGACATAGTAAGGACGGTAGGAAGCGAACACAAGTCGAAATTAGTAGAAGGATAAGTTTCGTTACCTGAGATGCCAACACAATGAGCTGGCTCTAAAAGGTTGGTACCCGGGTGCCAGCTCGTATAGTAATATTTTTTTTCGCACAGCAAAAAACTTGGCTAAAATTTTCGTAATCATTTTGACTAGATCCAATGAACTCTCATAACGATCATCTTATTGACTGTAAAAAAAATCAAATTCTGAAAGCGGAGCAAACATTGCTATCGTTTCGCTCGAGTATAAGGGATACCCTAATTTCACGAGTACGGGCAGATGTTTTTTCCTAAAGTGAAACGCCTGAATACACCAAAGAATTTCGTTTGAGCGAAGACCCTCTGACGTGCTGTTCCTTACTTGAAAGAGCTGTACGAGACAGCAATCATTTCGCGAGGACAGTGATTCGGTTGAGCTGATTGCTTGAAAAGGTGGAAAAGGTGCGCCTTGTACTCGTGAAATTACTTGATTTATTAGCGAACCTCCCGTATAAAATGCCTGTTGAAGAGAATTCTTTTAAGCAACTTCCCATATCCAAGAAAATGAAGTTGCAAATCACACCTGCGATTAGTCTCAATTCTGTAAGGCAGTGAGGTACTCCACTCTCAGATAAATGTGTAATAACAAGTGCATGGTTACGATATGAATTTGTACGATTCATACCCAGTGCTTTCAAATCATGGACAGTGACTGGATGAATCCATTATTCTACTCTATTCTTGCTGTGGTTCTCCTACTGCAAGTGTTTTTCGTCACATATCTGATTTATTCATTTTCTACGCAAATGAACGATCTAGCATGGAAAGATTTATGTGGACGACAATTTGCGTTGAATCGAATCTATTATCACGAAATGCAGATGAGTCGTTTCTGGGCAAATCCTGATGCTCAGTAGATCTCGGTGGCTTTCAATGAATGAAGCTTTGTAATCGCCAAGCTGTAAAAGAAATTTGAGAGATAAAAGATAATGGTGTGAGCAAAATCTACATCACTCAGAAAGTAGCACAAAAAAAACTATAAGCTTCTTGTGATTTGAGAAAGACAAATAAAGAGCTTTTGCACAACTGTATGCAACAGCCACCTTTGGTAATTTGTTCAAAAGCGTGGCACAAGCATATGTCCGATCCCCATCTATCCCAGACAAAAGACGCCGCAGAGTGTGTCGCCTGCAGTTGCTGGTCCTGAACAGAATTTTTCCTCTACGGTAGTGTATAAGGGCTTACAAGTATCACGCCTTATTTACAAGTATCACGCTTACAAAGTGACCAGTGCGTCACCTCTTCTTCGCAGAGGCCCGCACTGGCGCTTCTTTCTGTTTGCCTTACTCATTCCCGCACAATAATGAAATTGAAACTCACCGCGCTCTGAGGACTATCACGAATGATTAGTAAACAACTATTCATTCCTAAACCTTTTTAAGTGAGATCGGTAATTTCGCGTGGACAAAACTTTTCCCCTAAGAACAGATGCAAAATTGAATCAGTTTTTGAGATTTTTATGGTCTGGTAGTTGCCATAAGGACAATAGTAATCGTGAGCTATATCTCTGTGCAAAAACTTCTCAAATGATCAGGTAAAATGGCAAATTGGACATTTACACAATCAATCTTTTTGGCGCCACTTTTGTAGAGTAATAAACTTTTTT
Organism: Cylicocyclus nassatus; assembly: GCA_958299035.1. Lineage (NCBI taxonomy): Eukaryota > Metazoa > Nematoda > Chromadorea > Rhabditida > Strongylidae > Cylicocyclus > Cylicocyclus nassatus. Next base: position 65,770,299 of record CATQJL010000112.1, read on the forward strand.
TTACTTTTTTTCGGCTAAGGTCCCTGGCTTGCGCATGAACTTGTCAAACATATTCATAACTTTGCAAAAAAGTAGTGCTACAAGCACTTTTCTGGCCAGATTCTAAATGGGTCCGTTTAAAGCGCATTTTTTGAGGGATCCACTCAATGTATCCGCTCGTGCTTTTGCCTTGTAAACTTTCATGCGGGTTGCATACAACATGCGAAATTTGGGCTCGTGTTGTTGGTTGGAACATGCTGTACGAATTTCGTAACGGACAGACAGACACACACACACTCAGATAATCGCCGGGGGCAGGCGGTCCGCAAACTCGCGCTTTTCTGCAGGCGGTCAGCAGAATTTTGGGGCGTGGCCAAACCTTCAGCGGGCGGTACTTCCGCTTTCTGCCAGCGGGCAGCAATACAGAATTTTCTGCGAGCGCTCGTCAAATAATATCTTCCAGCGAGCGCTGGCCAAACTTTCAGCAAGCGCTCAGACTCTTTTTAGGTATTTTCGGGCGTACGTCGAGCACAGGTAAAACTCTGTGTGGTAGAGGTGCACCGTTGGTTTAATTATTCAAGTTTGAGGTACTTTCTCTCAGCGGAAAGTACCTGGGGATTGCGCGGTCCTCCACAAAGGACCGTGCGGCCCTCAAAAATTTTGCATATTCTCGCGGAAAGTCCGCGAGAATGCGGCCACTGCGCCGCAGCTAATCCATAAAGAAACCGCGATTGTTCTTCAAGCATTCTTCTTTAATTTTGCCAACTTTCTTCCAAATTTCTGCAAGCGGGCCGCAAAAAATCAACGAACTATTTTTCCGGTGCGCGCTTGCTCAAAATTCGCATGGCCGCCTGCCCCCGGCGGTTATCTGAGTTTACGGTCGCATATTCTGCCAGCGGGCAGCAATACAGCACCTTCTGCAAGCGCTCGGCAAATATTTTTTTTTCAGCGAGCGCTGGCCAGACTTTCAGCAAGCGCTCGGACACTTTTTAAGCAGTTTCGGGCATACGCCGAGCACAGGTAAGATCTGTGTGGCAGAGGTGTCACAGTTGGTTTAACTACTCAAGTTTGAGGTACTTCTTCTCAGCGGAAAGTACTCCACTGCGCCGCAGCTAATCTATAAGAAAGCCGCGATTGTTCTTCAAGCATTTGTTTAGAATTTCGCTAAATTCTTCCAAATATCTGCAAACGGACCGCAAGAAATCAGCGAACTATTTTTCCGGTGTCCGCCCGCCCATAAATCGCATGACCGCCTGCCCCCGGCGATTATCTGAGCACGTACAAAAAGACGTAAACATCCTTAGGTTATTATAAGCTATGATACTTGTAAATCAACGTTATTTTATCTTTCGAGAAGACCATGAAAAGTTGCAAGCTTTAGCGATTATGAGAAAAGAGCTCAAAACCCACTCCAACTTCTACCAATGATGCACAGATCTCGATAACTTTTGCGAACACAAAGGTCCGTGTCAAACTCGTCCGTGATCTGTGCGCAGAACTTCAGTGAATCACAGAACATCAAACCATTCGTCAGCATGTTAGGTAACCGTTGATCGCAATGTTTTCAAAGGCGAACGCTACGATAACGAGCCTCATGAACGTAGAAATCGGGTTTATTCAGTCACGGCATATCATTCGCACAGTTCTCAGGAAGACGTAAATCATGCTTTAAACGCAGTGTCCTGGCAAGATGGGGTTTCGGATTTCAGTGTCATGCGAGAGTGGGCCCCCTCAAACACAACTTCGCGCCAGTGTGACGTCATAACGCTCGACCTGAAGTAAGAAAAACGACCTGAAAGTGGGGTTTTTTACGCCTTGGGGCGGGTCTCCGAGCTGTCCGAATTCCTGCTAAGCGGCACAGTACGCATGCCGCCACAGTTAAAATGTGGGGTTCCGCAGCGGGAACCGGCGAATTTCAAATTGCGCGGCTTTAGAAGACGTATGTTCTCGCCGTTTTCGCGCCTTCTAATATAGATTTTCGGACTCAGCGTTGCGGATAACTCGCGGTAAGTGCATTTTGTAGAAATCGAGTTTTTGCCGGACACTGCCTTTAAATGTTACGAGTACAGGTCAAGGACTGCTAGCTCTATCATAAAGCAGTTTATCCTTTCAGCATTGCAATCCTTTCAAATTATGCCATTTTTTCTTCTAGCCAGTCATGAGCAGGGTAAAGCGGGGGGTGCGGCACGCGACCGCTGGATACGACCCCCCCCCCCTTGGGCCGGACCTCGGCACGACCCCCCCCCCCCTCCGCCATTCCCTACCCCCCCCCTCCCCCCACCCCATAAGCCTATTGAAATGTAAGACCGTAAATAGTGCTGGTGTCGCTAGCTTCATGCGATCTCGGGTTTTTCTCAGAGTTTTCAAGTTGTTGAAGATCGATAAAATGGTGAAACTATTCTTGGTGTATTGTCATTGCTGTAGCATAAGCTCATATGATTTTATTTTGAAGAAACTTTATGAGAGGGTAGGAAGAAAGCAAGAATAAATAAAATGCCTGCATAAGATTGAGCGAATTTGGTTCATAAAGCTGCAATCATCTCTGGAACGGCCTTGAATAGATCTGCCTTCAAACCAAAATCAGACACCTGGAAGAAATGCCAAACATTTAAAATGGCCAACAGAAATTATGCATCTTTTCATGCTCTAAACGCGAACTAGATATATATAAAGAAGGTAGACGATTACCTGGAAGATTGGCCTCGGGATTCTTGTTAATCCTCAACCTCAAAAAAGATGACTTCAAAAAAGCTGCTGTTGTGTTGAATAAAAGAGAAATGAATTTAGTAACATGGAAAAATGGTTTTTTAGCTGACCGTAATAGCAGCGACTTGCTATTGATACATACCTTGCTGTCCTTCATTCCAGAGCTAAATACTGTATAGCACCAGAGATAGCAATAGCGATATACAATTCCTGCAAGCTTTGAGTGACTGGACAAAGACACGCACCCACAGCTCGTTGTTGGTTACCCTGACGCTGGATGTCACCGAATGCGATCTAATAAGAGGAGCAGTATAGAAATTAGAACAATACCCTCATGAGATACTAACCCTCTCTAGCGCAAACTGTGCATCTGCTCTTTCATCATTCGATGAGAATTTTCCAACTCTTAGCGAGACAGCCCCACCAGCTTGTACGGAAAATATTGCATCGCTTGAAGAACAGCAGAGCCACGAAATGATATTTGGTTCGTGCGTCATGGAAAACAACACCGCAAAAAGTTCGGTATGAAAGCAATGCACCTAAAAAACGATAATCATGGTTTGGAACCTATTTCAAGATAAAAGAAGAAACAGCAGCAAGAAGGCATCAAAAGTAAATAATGATTAGAAAACAGTCAGTATGAAAAAAAAGGCCGAGAACTCACCTGTGATTGAGTAACAACGAAGAGGATATTACGGTAAGCATTATGATAGACGAGGTTTTGTATGCTTGTGGCAGATTTGATCTGTTCCTCGCATATCACTACAGTTCGGCAAGTACTTGACGGAGTATTATTGAAACTGATATCAGAGCATAACGCAATATTGCATCCTAATGAGGAAACTGAAATGTTCTATCAAAAAAATTCGAATATATTCGGATAGATATTAAGACCAACGAAGCAAAAAAGAAAAGCACTAAGAACATGATGGGCCCGGCTGATATAAACTCACATGAGGCATGGCACGGGTCGAAAGGATCGATTGCTAGATCAAAAAGTGGGACGTTATATGAGACAGACCAGATTTTCTCTCCATTATCTGTGTTCCAAAGAATAAGAGTATCTCCAGAATGGAGTGACAAAAGAAAATCGCGGCTCATGTCCTTCCATACAAACCACTTCATACCTGGAATGAAAGACTGCCAAATATGAATACTTTACGAAAATGGTGAAACTCACTGAGCACATTGGTGGATGCGTGAGAAAATTGGCATCTCTTCGATGCTGAAATTGGCTCAGAAATTATGATTTGTCCACCAATATCCGATGACGCGATCCGATAATCCTCTGTGCGAGACTGTTCGATGATCGAGAACGGAGGTGACCAACAGACCCAGAAACCTCTAATTTCCGTGAGAGTGAAACAGCAAAGTGATCAAAAAAAAAGAGAAGAAAGAACAAAAAGGCGAGAACATCACAGTTCATAACGAGAGTGGGATTCAAAGGCGCGTATCTCGCGCCTCCGTGTGTTTGACAATCTTTCGAGCGCTACCGTAACCCAATATTTTTGGCCACACTTCCCAGCATATGGTTCGCAAAAACCATATGTATTTCCTTCTAAAGAAAAAGGTTCGAGGGGAAACAGCTACTACGGAGAGAGGAAGGATGAATCTATAGGATGATTTGAAAAAGGCAGCTGTTTGAACGATTTGAAGGTAAGTTAATGGCCTGCGGCACCCCCCCTCAAAACCTGCGGCTGCCGCAGGTTTTGAGGGGGGGTGCCGCAGGCCATTAACTATATCAAAAAAACATTTTTAGCGGACAATATTTATATGAATCAATAGCCTAAACCTCATAGATTGCATAGGGATGTTTTGAGCCTGATTCGTCTTCTTAGCTCTGAGTAATATTTGGTGAAAGCACAGCGATCAAAAGCTAAAAGCGATTTTGGTTGGCTTCTAATTCAATAGGTTGGAGGTCTTCTGAAGCGGGATTCCTGAGGTGGACAGAGAAGGAGTAGTGCTTTGTATTGAGTGCAAGAAGAGGTAGCTTACTCACCGTTAAGATGAAGTTAATCATGTTTTAAATTACTGCTTTATACAAGGTTGTTTACTGCTCGGAGACCTCAGAGTTCGCTGAAACTTGGCGCATAGGGGTTATTCGACACGCGGATTACGACAATTATGCTTGATTAGAGGTACGGTAGGTTACGGTAGGCATACGGTATCTGCATTTTGTGTCGTTGAACTTGAATTTTGCAGGATTTCAACAGCGTGGCACATCTAAGAACTTAGCTGCAGTCATTTCCCCTTAGAAACCGCTTTTGACCTTGAGTCGATACGACCCCCCCCTACCTACCCCACCCCCCTTACGACCCCCCCTGCGGCGTGCCGCACCCCCCGCTTTACCCTGGTTATATTCCTCAAGAAGAGAAAACAACTTTGGCTCTTTAATTGTGGTTGTCCTCAAAGAGGCAACCGATGGTTGTTCTCAACAGAGACAACCGATGGCTGTCCTCCAAGTGAGGCTACCGATGGCTGTTCTCAACAGAGACAACCGATGGCTGTCCTCGTTAAAGACAACCGATGGCTGTCCTCGATAGAGACAACCGATGGCTGTCCTCGATAGAGACAACCGATGGCTGTCCTCGTTAGAGACAACCGATGGCTGTCCTCGATAGAGACAACCGATGGTTGTTCTCAACAGAGACAACCGATGGCTGTTCTCAACAGAGGCAACCGATGGCTGTTCTCAACAGAGACAATTGATGGCTGTTCTCAACAGAGGCAACCGATGGTTGTCTTCGATAGAGACAACCGATGGCTGTTCTCAACAGAGGCAACCGATGGCTGTTCTCAACAGAGGCAACCGATGGCTGTTCTCAACAGAGGCAACCGATGGCTGTTCTCAACAGAGACAACCGATGGCTGTTCTCCATGTGAGGCTACCGACGGCTGTCCTCGATAGAGACAACCGATGGTTGTCCTCGATAGAGACAACCGATGGCTGTTCTCAACAGAGGCAACCGATGGCTGTTCTCAACAGAGGCAACCGATGGCTGTTCTCAACAGAGGCAACCGATGGCTGTTCTCAACAGAGACAACCGATGGCTGTTCTCAACAGAGACAACCGATGGCTGTTCTCAACAGAGACAACCGATGGCTGTCCTCCAAGTGAGGCAACCGATGGCTGTTCTCAACAGAGGCAACCGATGGCTGTTCTCAACAGAGGCAACCGATGGCTGTTCTCAACAGAGGCAACCGATGGCTGTTCTCAACAGAGACAACCGATGGCTGTTCTCAACAGAGACAACCGATGGCTGTCCTCAATGGAGACAACCGATGGCTGTCCTCCAAGTGAGGCAACCGATGGCTGTTCTCAACAGAGGCAACCGATGGCTGTTCTCAACAGAGACAACCGATGGCTGTTCTCAACAGAGACAACCGATGGTTGTTCTCAACAAAGACAACCGATTGCTGTCCTCGATAGAGACAACCGATGGCTGTTCTCAACAGAGACAACCGATGGCTGTCCTCCAAGTGAGGCAACCGATGGTTGTACCGATGGTTGTCCTCAACAGAGGCAACAGATGGTTGGTACGATGGTTGTTCTCGACAGAGGCAACCGATGGTTGTACTCAACAGAGGCAACCGGTGGTTGTACGATGGTTGTCCTCAACAGAGGCAACAGATGGTTGGTACGATGGTTGTCCTCAACAGAGGCAACCGATGGTTGTACCGATGGTTGTCCTCAACAGAGGCTGCCGATGCCGATAGTCGTCCTTCCGTTTCGTTCCTCAAGAAGAGGATGTACCGTTTCGTTCCTACCCTCAGACGGTTTGGCTAAACAGGTCCTAGGCTTTCCCCGGAACTCATCAGTAAGGAGGGAAGCTCGACTGGATCTGTCCAGCTTCTTGTTTGTCCCACCCACCTGCCCTGATCGCCGCTGGCCTCCGTTTTTTTGGGTTTTCGTTTTGCCATTTTTTTGGGTTTTCGTTTTGCCATTTTTTTGGATTTTGTATTTTCCAATTTTTTTGGATTTTCCAATAGAATGGCATGCAACAAATAAATACTGTACTATACTACAGCATGCAATTATGTTAGCGCCCTGGGATACACTACGTTAGCCGTGCTCCCTTCGGGCGCATATATGTACAGGTTCGCCGGACTCCCGACCCTCGAACACGCCACGTACAGTTGACCATGCGAAAAACAGGGAGTTTCCAGGTCTACTCCTACTGTTCGTAGAGACTGTCCTTGCGCTTTGTTGATCGTCATAGCAAGTGCAGGCCTGACCGGAAACTGCACTCGCCTGAACTCAAAGGGCATATCGGAGGGGACGAAAGGGATTCGTGGAACATGAACGACTTCGCCTTTGAACTTCCCCGCCAATATGGTCGCTACTATGACGTTTGGCATGAGATCCCTGATGCAAAGCCTTGTACCATTGCACATCCTCGGTGGGTTGATGTTACGAAGGAGCATGATTGGCAAACCAACCTTCAGATCAAGTCTGTGAGGTGGTATCCCATTGGGCTGGTGTGAATTCAAGAACTCAGTGGGGAAGTAAACAGCCTGTTCACGCTGAACCATGGTATCAAAGGACGTGTACGTTGATACCGGTCCAGGTAGGCTGTTTAAAATCTGAGCATTGATAGAATCCACTTGCTCATTTTTGGGTGCCAGAATTGCTCGCTCGCAAATCCAGTCCCCATTGCTGAAGTTGGTGGCAATGTTTGGGAAGACCTTTTCGATCAGTTCTCCCACCGACTGAACCATATTGCAGAAGTCTGGAGGAAAGGTAATCCAGCCAGAACTTGGTTCAACCGGAATTCTGCCTTCGCCAAGAAGCAACAGCTGTTGCGCAAAGTTTCGGGCAGTCTCATCGCCAAGGAGGTGGACTCGCATGTTCGTCGTGAGATTCAGCGATCGAACATGTCTCCAGAGAGGAGAAGCTTTGAGGCAAGCGTTCAGCTCATCTGCTGGAGTCGATCGCGGAACCACTGGCAGAGTTTGACGAAAGTCGCCTGCCAGTAACACGACGACCCCACCCATTAGCGTGTTGCTTTCTCGTATGTCCCGTAGTGTGTTGTCAAGGGCTTCTAGGCACTTCTTATGCGCCATGGTGCATTCGTCCCAAACTATGAGTTTGGCTTCCTGTAGCACCTTGGCTTTCCCTGTGCCCTTGCTTATCCCACACACTGGGTGCTCTACATGAGCAATATCCAGAGGAAGCTTGAAGGCTGAATGGGCAGTTCGGCCTCCCTCTAGCAGTGTTGAGGCAATCCCCGAGGATGCCACTGCTACTGCGATTCCTCCTTGTCTGCGAATCTCGGCAAGTAGGAGATTGATGAGAAACGTTTTCCCTGTTCCACCCGGAGCGTCGAGAAAGAGTAGCCCACTATTGCCACTGGAAATCGTGTCCAGAACAGCACGGTAAACCAACTCTTGATCCTCCGTAAGAAGAGGTCTGTTAGACTCTACAAATCTGGTCAGCTGATCGGCATCGTAGGACCTCTCTCGGAGAACATCGCTCTCGAGTGCCAGGTCATCTCCGCGTGTTGGCGACTGCAAACCGAGGTCTCTGAGAGTTTGACCGGTCATCGACACGCACGTATCCTCAAGCAGTATCAACGCTCGGTTGAATATCTCGGGAGAGTAACCGACGTCTACAGAGGGTGCCTCTCTGCGACATTCCCTGAGTACGTCTTCACTCAGAGCCTCTTTGTACTTCTCCCAGAGTGCTCGAGGATTTGACGGTTGACAGACTGTCAAGATGATGCCGAAGAGACTTCGCAGTTGAGCAGCGAAACTTGTCGTAGCTGCTTCTGCGAGAGTTCTGTCCCATTGCTGATCATCTTCAAGCAAGCCAAGTCTTTGGCATGCTTCTCTGTAGGTCTCACATTCCTCTCCATCGATGGTCCTCAATGCTGCGAATGACGTCGGTCCTCGGATTGTGTGAAGCAACAATCTGAGGTAGAAGCATTCGGCTTGGTTAGGGTGTACAGTGTATACACGCGCTAACACATCCGCAGCACGTATGCCAGGTTGTCCGGGAACTTCGGCTCCTTGCTTCCTTCTGGCCCACTTCTTTGTTGACTTGTTCCAAGTATAATATCTTGGAACTTCTGAGTACAACAAAGTCCGTGCGAACGGATCATGTTGGCACAGAAGGAAGAATGCCGTCAAAGTTGTTTGAGGTGGCTGCGCAGCTCTTTCCCGCGCATTATCAGCCGTGAAATAGACGCGTTGTCCATTCTCTAGATGGACATGTAGATGGGTGACAGGTGGGTAATGTTCGTGTATCCTGAAACCCAGGATACGCCAAACTGCCTCGTTGCTGCTTATGTACCTGCCCGTTTGATATCGTTCGATCTCATCAAACGGTGCAGTGGCATGCTCGAGGCCGAACGTTGCCATGTCACTTCCCTTGTTCACATATTTGCAGATGTACTTAATTGACTTCACCGAATTACAGTACTCCACATTAATATGTGCTCGAAACATTTTCGAGAGCAAGGGAGTGTATGGCACAACCCAGCTGTTGTCCACCACGACGTCCACGGTCTGATGGTCCACCTTCATTTGAATGACGGCGGTATGTCCTCCATCATCAGGCTTTCGCCTTCTGTATAGAGGATAGCCATCAGTTCCCGTTTGGGTTTCGCGGATCAGCTGCCGAGGGTACCTTTTGGTGCATTTGCCGTCCTTCATGCAAGGCGACCTCGGATTTAGTGGTCCGCATGGCCCATGGATCATGTTTTTGAGGACAACATCGAATAGAAGAGGATCCTCTTCTCGACTGGGAAGCTCCGCCGAGATGATGCTGTCGATCTGATCTGGGCGTATTTTCTCCTTCAGCCACACTAAGATGTGGGCATGCGGAAGACCGCGTTTCTGCCATTCCACGGTGTACATCCAGCAGCGAGTGTCTCCGTAGACGTGGCTCTTCGTTAGCACGTCTATAAGCTTCGTGAGCTTCTGTTTGAAGACTCTTGCCGTGATGTCGTGGCGGTCAGAAGGCGCTTCACCAGGGAAGAGCTCTTCCGCAATTTCGGTCCACGCCGGGTTGCACGTGAACGTGATGAACAGATCAGGACGCCCGTACGCTCTAACGTAGGCCATTGCGTCCTGAGTGTACTCGTGCATGTGGCGTGGGCCGCCCGTGAAGGAGGATGGTAGTATGACCATTTGCCCGAGGTCAGTGACATTTCCATCTCCCGCCACGGCATCCCGCAGGTGGATGTAGTCGTCTGCACGCAGCTTTCGCTGATTGCGTCGAATGAAGAGGAGCCGTTCACTCTCAATCTTGGCGTACATGTCCACGATGAACTGGTGAAATAGTTGGCGACATTTCACGACGTGGTTGAAGGACGTGGACCTTATCATCATGCCGCATAGAAATCCATAGCCGATACCCTCTTATTGGTAGGGGAACCAGTGCTAGGATTCCTCTGCCATAGTTCGAAGTGATACCCGTCTACCCCATCCCAGAACATGAGTGGGTATTGCAGGGCATCGTACGACCTATGGGTTTCAGAGATGCGCTAGCACGTCTATAAGCTTCGTGAGCTTCTGTTTGAAGACTCTTGCCGTGATGTCGTGGCGGTCAGAAGGCGCTTCACCAGGGAAGAGCTCTTCCGCAATTTCGGTCCACGCCGGGTTGCACGTGAACGTGATGAACAGATCAGGACGCCCGTACGCTCTAACGTAGGCCATTGCGTCCTGAGTGTACTCGTGCATGTGGCGTGGGCCGCCCGTGAAGGAGGATGGTAGTATGACCATTTGCCCGAGGTCAGTGACATTTCCATCTCCCGCCACGGCATCCCGCAGGTGGATGTAGTCGTCTGCACGCAGCTTTCGCTGATTGCGTCGAATGAAGAGGAGCCGTTCACTCTCAATCTTGGCGTACATGTCCACGATGAACTGGTGAAATAGTTGGCGACATTTCACGACGTGGTTGAAGGACGTGGACCTTATCATCATGCCGCATAGAAATCCATAGCCGATACCCTCTTATTGGTAGGGGAACCAGTGCTAGGATTCCTCTGCCATAGTTCGAAGTGATACCCGTCTACCCCATCCCAGAACATGAGTGGGTATTGCAGGGCATCGTACGACCTATGGGTTTCAGAGATGCGCTGCAACGTTTCGGAACGTTTTTCGATGATAATGTCACGCCCGTCGCTGTCGTCTTCGCCAACCAAGACCACCGCCATCTCGCTTACAGACGGAGCGTTGAAGCGTCGTTCATGCTGACCAGCAGGCCTCCTGTCAGCACGGATAACGACCTTATACTCGTCTGTAGGCATTCGGTCCAGGTTGGTCTTGAAGTCCTTCACCAGCTCGTTGTGCTGATGCAGCATCCTTTGCAGCTCTAGCACGACGTCCGGCCTTGTGCCACCGATGATGCCGCAACGTTGATCTGCTTGCAGCTGCTCGTCGCAGACGAAGTACAGCTGCAAGAATTTGGGGCTATCATTGCCATTAGGAAGCAGGGATCCAACTCTATGATAAACCTGTCCCTGCACCTTAAACGTTGGCATGAAGCCCTGTTCTTCAACGTCAGGCGTGGCAACTGTAGTGCCAAACGACGTCATCTGGAAGCACGCATTGTACTTCCTGATGTTCTGCAAGAAATGCCTGGACACAGCACTGGTGCCGGACATGTATGAGCGAAGCGGCTCAGGCGGCTCACTTAGAGGCGGAAGATCGACCTTGCCGCTGGAGCAGCACATGCCAGGAGGTTCGGCTCTGAACTTCTTGGCTTGACACTTGCCACATACGACATCCATCTTTCCGATCAGCACCTTCGGATGGGTCGAGTAGTCGACCTGGGCATCGTAGTTTAATGCCGCGAGGTGAAGATCTACTCGCCTGGATGTCTGTCGAGCGTGGACTTGTCGAGCACGATCACGTTCGAGCCTAACTGAATGCGCTGCACCAGTTTCCGCTCTTCGTGAAGCCTCAGTCCTCATTCGACTGCTGTCGAGTCGAGACTCGCGCTGTTCAGCCGTCTCTTGAGATCGGGCTTCGGCGTGTCTCACTCGGTCGTCGTCGAGTCGAGATTCGCGCTGTTCGGCCGTCTCTTCGGATCTGGCTTCGGCGTGTCTCACTCGGTCGTCGTCGAGTCGAGATTCGCGCTGTTCGGCCGTCTCTTCGGATCTGGCTTCGGCGTGCCTCACTCGGTCGTCGTCGAGTCGAGATTCGCGCTGTTCGGCCGTCTCTTCGGATCTGGCTTCGGCGTGTCTCACTCGGTCGTCGTCGAGTCGAGATTCGCGCTGTTCGGCCGTCTCTTCGGATCTGGCTTCGGCGTGTCTCACTCGGTCGTCGTCGAGTCGAGATTCGCGCTGTTCGGCCGTCTCCTGAGATCTGGCTTCAGCGTTTCTCGATCGCATCTGTTCGAGTCGAGAATCACGGCTTTCTTGTGACTCTGAGGCTCTCAGAGCAGCAAGCCGCAGGCGAGTTTGCGAGAGACTTGCTTCACGCTGTTCAGGCGTTTGCGTTGCTCTCGCCTCGGCTATTCGGGCACGATTGCCTTCTAGCCGTTCCTGGCGCTGCTCCGAGGTCTCAGCCTCTCGTTGATCCCTGGCCTTTTTGGCCTTGGGATCAACTCTTCCGATGGATGCACGCTTCTTCGGCGGCATCCTGTGATGAGAGCCTTTAGGCTATAAGTTACTCGGTACCCGAGATATGGGAGCCTGTCGGCTTCTCGGTACTCGAGAAAGAGCCTTTAGGCTTTGTCGCTTGGTCCTCAGATCCTTGGTCCTTTATCAGGTCCTCAGGTCCTTGGATCTTCGGTCCTCGCTTGGTACTTAGAGCTCTCGGTGGTTCAGTGGCCGCCGGCTAGCAGAGGTGAGTGACCGACAATGGCGAGATCGGCCGCCTTATATACCCCTCGAAAAGGGGCGGGGCCGGCTGTGATTGGTCACACCAACTCGGAAGGGGCGGATAGTTTTTGTATGGGAAGCCTATGCTTAACCACACGAAGTGGACCGCCCACTTTGGACCGCCCCTTGCCCCGCCCCCTTGGAGGGGTATATAAGGCGAGGCGTCGCGGCACCGGTCATTTCCGCTGGCTGCTTCGTGCCGGACGGTTGCCTCACTCGGAGGACAGCCATCGGATGCCTCACTCGGAGGACAGCCATCGGATGCGTCACTCGGAGGACAACCATCGGATGCCTCACTCAGAGGACAACCATCGGTTGTTAGGAGACAACCACTCGGTTGTTCTCCTCCATTCGGAGGAGACAACCACTCGGTTGTTCTCCTCCATTCGGAGGAGACAACCACTCGGTTGTTCTCCTCCATTCGGAGGAGACAACCACTCGGTTGTTCTCCTCCATTCGGAGGAGACAACCACTCGGTTGTTCTCCTCCATTCGGAGGAGACAACCACTCGGTTGTTCTCCTCCATTCGGAGGAGACAACCACTCGGTTGTTCTCCTCCATTCGGAGGAGACAACCACTCGGTTGTTCTCCTCCATTCGGAGGAGACAACCACTCGGTTGTTCTCCTCCATTCGGAGGAGACAACCACTCGGTTGTTCTCCTCCATTCGGAGGAGACAACCACTCGGTTGTTCTCCTCCATTCGGAGGAGACAACCACTCGGTTGTTCTCCTCCATTCGGAGGAGACAACCACTCGGTTGTTCTCCTCCATTCGGAGGAGACAACCACTCGGTTGTTCTCCTCCATTCGGAGGAGACAACCACTCGGTTGTTCTCCTCCATTCGGAGGAGACAACCACTCGGTTGTGAGGACAACCATCGGTTGCCGCTGTCGGACAACCGAGGTTGTAACAAAAATTGAACCACCGGCTCAACACCTCCGTCGAGGTGAGCCATTCGGCCACCTCAGTCGAGGCGGAACCCGCGGTTCACTCGGCGAAAACGCACGGATATATCAACACTCGGTGAAACCGGAATTTTTACAGAAAAATCAAAAATGCTTGTATCTCGTTTCAGAGACATCCTGGGACCTTGCGTCAAAAACACGTATATGCTAACTTTTGATGGCCAATCCAGCGGTGCTACTCAAATATTTTTTCTCCTTCTCATTCGAAGACGCCATCATGATTTCCTCCCAAAAAATTTAAAAAATTCTGAAAGAACTGTCTTTTCCCGAAAATATTTATGGTATGTTGACCCATATATAGAATGTGTGCATGCAAAATTTCAACAATCTAGTCTAGCTCTATTAGAACCTGATCTAAAAGAGTGTTTCATAAATAAAACATTTTTCAGAATTGTTTGAACCTCGTCAAAAAATTAAAATTGTTGTGAATTTATAGAGATCACTGTACTCTTTCAATGCGTTTGATCGTGATCCTTAGCATTCGAATTATTTCAGGAAGGCTGTTTTTTAATTAGCGCACTCGCTCCTTACCGAAATCCGGTCTCAGATGACAAGAGAAATATTTTGATGCAGGGTTGAGGATGAGAGATAAAGATTGCCTCATTTAAATCAGCTTAACCAAGTACCAACTTACACCTTTCTAGTCCGAGGTTCTAAACAAATAAAGTATTGGATATTCTCGCAAACAATTACTACATTCGTAATCAGCATGCTCAGTTCCCCATTGTGCTAACTCCCAGCCCCGTAGCTCAAACTTTGCAAAAAATCGATAAAATCGATAAAAGTAATGCACGGTTTTGAAAACTAATATTGTATTCGTAATCAGCATGCTCGATTACCCCCCTGTGCAAAATCCCAGCCCCGTAGCTCAAACTTTGCAAAAAATCGATAAAATCGATAAAAGTAATGCACGGTTTCGAAAACTAATATTGTATTCGTAATCAGCATGCTCGATTACCCCCTGTGCCAAATCCCAGCCCCCTAGCTCAAATTTTGCAAAAAATCGATAAAATCGATATCGATCGATGACGAAAAGTAGCCTATGACACCCGCCGGGGCCCGAAGTGTATGTGTGCCAAGTTTGATCCGGATCGGTTCAGAAATGGAATTTTCTATTCGGAACATACGTACATACAGACAGACAGACAGACAGACAGACATACAGACAAACAGACATTCAGCTTTATATATAAGATGGTAAGGTCAGCGATGATAAAAACGCTGTGAACGTATTCTTTATATCATTAGGTAGTGCCCGTGATCGATTTAGCAAATGTGTTGAATTATAAGATTGTTAAAAGATAGATGAAATGGACGCAAACATCGTGTTGCTCATGGCTCTCGAGGGCGGTATTGAACTGATTTGGGTGAGGTTTAAGGGCATAATTGGAATGTAGAGCTTATTTAGGGCTAGTTACAGTATGCCGCGGGGGACATCCGGAGCACAAAATGGGAGGGCTCCGGAGAACGAGTGGCAAACCCCCGCTGAGGAGACCTCGCCCCCTACCCCTCATTTCACCCTTCGGAGGTATCCCATCGACTGTCTGAGTAGAAAATAAGGCTTGCACTTTTTCTTATCACATTTGTCTTGTTCGCCACTCTGACTGGAGAAGTGGAAACAGATAAACTTGCTGCTACAAGAGTACACTAAACCCAGATACTTAACAAGCCATTACAACTGATGCATATTATCTCAACAATTGAAAGCCATCCGCTAGTACTTCGCATATTTTTCATGTCTAAAAGTTCGGTAAAGTTCATCCTATTCGCATATCAAGTGGCGCATTTCCAAGCGACCCATCCTATCCATGGCTTCATGGATGAAGTCATTGACTATGTGCAGTGAAACCTCTCTAAAAAATGAAATTCGTAAACAACTGGAAAAAATTTTCAAGAAAAAACTTGCGCAGTTGTGACCTTCAAATAAGTCGGTTGCAAAGAGGACGATATTTGGGGCACTCAGGATAGTCCGTAAGCCAAGCAGAAGTTTAGTATCTTTCGATAGGAATGTCTCAAAAATCCCAGATGGGGTTCAGCCACGTACGCGAAAAGTTCAGATCACAAAAACAAACTTGAGCCCAAACCCGTCGTTCGATAATCTGGCTGCTTTCCTATACAGACTAAAATTACGGCCCAAATCCGCAGGCTAGAACAGTGCCTGAACTGCTCTTCGTAAAGCTCACGTACGAATTTGAAAATCTGATTTTCTTTGGATCTGTTGCGTTAAGAGTTGTGAAGCTCGCGGTCAATGGAACGAAGCTTTCAAACCAAAGTTCATTTCGGTGTCTGCGTGTTCGAACAATAGGAACAGTTTGCAAAACTTGACCATAATCTCTTTACACTTGGGGCGGTATGTATCAATCCCGTTCGGGTAAGTGTTCCCAAACAGATCGCCGTAATCCAAGGTGAAGATGTTGATCTTCAGGGAGGAACGATGCACATTGGAGAATTGCATTTACCAGGGCTTGGAAATAAGGAAAATCTTTCACTTGAAGCATCTTATTCGGAGGCTGTAATATGTGTGACTTAATTAATATGTTCGTTCATAAGAACTTCGTTTTCTGTCTATTTCTTTTCATTTATGGATTAATCTTTTAATGATCCGTTTTGGCGCGGAACCAAGTAATAAAGTTCTGGAGCCTTCGACCTCGAAAAAGCGAAGGAAGTGAACAATTTTATGTGTGCTCTGTGTATTACTCTATTTTCCGGTGTGTATAAACTGCACTTTTTCAGATTTTCAAACGAGTTGCTCAGTCGCTTCACTGTGTTTCGAGAGGTCCTTATGCCGCACGATTCCTTCAGTCAATATGTTGCACGGTATAGGGTCCTTTGGTTGCGAGGTCCTTTAATGTTTTCGGGCTGGTCGGTATAAGCTAGGATCACCTCGCAGCTTATACACCTGAAAATAGGGTAATCGTAACGTATGAATCTCATACGTTGATCTGAATTAAGTTGAAAAAACTCACGTTCTACTGTGATAAAGTTTTTTACTGCGGTGGTCTTGTAATTAGTAATTGAATGTTAGTTTAGGTGCCGATCAAAGTAAGGCTCAATTTGCTCCTCACTCATTTTTGATCTAACTCAAATCTAAGCATCTTCTTGTGCTCAAGTCCGAGTTCACAGCCGGAAGGAAAGTACGAATACGCGAATAGAATAGAATACGTTGAAGTAGAACAGAAAGGCGCGAACAGAACGGTATATGTGCGATTAGCTTAGGTGAGGCGCAGGCTTTTTCCAATGTACACCATGTGGCGTTTTGTTTGAAAATATGCCAAACGTTTACTGGAGCAGCTTTTACAACGCCGCGCACCTGTTGTTTGCAATTGCAGTCAATTGCAATGAGACCTTAGTGGGTGGTCCAATCTAATACCGCAGTCGCTGCACTAAAGCGAGGTCAAAAAAGCGGATTCTTTTTTGTTCGGTCAAAAAGATCCCGAGAACATTGTCAATTATACTTTGGACCGAATCGAGTTCGATTATTCAAATAAATCATTCGAATGCGAATGATTCGAAAATTCGAACATCCGAAAATCTGAGATTTTAAATAATATTCGATAGTCAAATATTCGAAATTTTTCATTTTCGAATATTACTCGAAACTCGAATATTCGAAAATATCAATTTTCAGATTTTATTCGATAGTCGAATATTCGATTGTCATTGATTCAGCCATTCGTTTCTTCTCGATTATCCGAATATTTGATGAATACCGAACATTCGAAAATTCGATAAGAATTTACTATTCGAAAATTTGATGAGCATCGAATAAATGGAAATTCTATGTCTACAATATATACGGGGTGTACCAAGTGTACCTACACACTGTTCGATCGCTAATGTCTCTCACGAAGTCTTTTGCCAACCTTTGGGTAATATCCTGGAGAGATGGCTTTAGCTTATATATACAGC
Source organism: Cylicocyclus nassatus (assembly GCA_958299035.1). Taxonomy (NCBI): domain Eukaryota; kingdom Metazoa; phylum Nematoda; class Chromadorea; order Rhabditida; family Strongylidae; genus Cylicocyclus; species Cylicocyclus nassatus. The sequence goes on from CATQJL010000112.1 coordinate 65,787,688, forward strand.
AAGCAAATCACCCATGCCTTTTTTTGTTGTGTTATCACCGTAAAAGCTTCCACCATTCAAAACAATTGCAAAATAGGACGAGAGAATCCCCCCAAACAATCTAATTGTGTAGCAGAGTTTTACGTATGCTAATTCTGCTAAGCACGAGTTTTCAAGCTTTTTAAATGTGTAATCACGTTTTGAAAGGCAATCAAAAACATTTGTCACGGTGTATCTGGCATAAGTTGTAAAGAAACTATTACGGTTGAGTTCAAATTCTACTTATTGTAAGTGTCTTTGGAAGTCCAATGTAAGACTTTCGGTCTTTTTGATTCCCTTTTCTGAGGAAACGGCTCCTGATGTCTCAAAACCCTCTTCATTTTTCTACGGTAACTTTATAAACGTGAAAAGCAATAGATAAATCGCTCCATACCGTAAGTCTAAGTTGATGTCACACACAGATCTACGTACTGTTGAGGCCTCTGTACATTAATCCACAACTTTCAAGGAGGTTTAGTCTTTCTCAGGGTTCGGGAATTCTTTTTACAACGGTCACAGGAGTGCATTTAACGTTTTAAGTCTCTTCACGTCATTACTAAACCGTATCTTCATCGTAAATTTTAGCATGAAAAAGTGTCCTTTCTTGATATTTACATGAAACAGTTTATGTTAGATGCCTTAGTCTCTCACAGGCAGTCTCACTGACATAAATTATGCGAATATGTAGTATTTGAAAATCAAATGACATTCGAAAATCAAATTGTATTCAAGAGCTATTCGATGTTTGAATATCGATAGTCGAATATTTGAAGTTTCCATTTCTTGAATATTATTCGATATTCGAATATTCGAAAAAAAATTTTGAATTCTATAAATATACTATGAACTCTTTTGAGTTGCTAAATAATCTGCGAATATTTTTTATTTTTCCATCGTTAAATTATATGCCTGTCGATTGTCATAAGGGAGCATTGATATGTCAAAAAAGACAGATTTGAAAAAGAATGCTGTAAAATTTTCGAGCTTCTTGCTTCTTTACAATAGGGTTCTTCGCAAGATTTGATATTTCTCTGATAGCCAAGAAACTGCTCAACCCAGTGAAATTAAAATCATGGAAAAAAGTTGACTTGGAAAGAAGTCATGACATTTTGAATTCAACGATTCAAATCGGACAGAATTATGCAGCAGTCTGATAGAATTTTGTTTAGAAGGATTGCTCAGTGTGCTGATAACATTTATGTTGATTTGCTTTGACGGCATTTTGTAGTATGCTGTAGGAGCACGGTAAAAAGTAGCTCTTTACGGATATGTTCAAAAACCTGCTTGAGGTGGCTTTTTGATGCGCTGATTGCAAAAATTATGAGCAATATTTTTGATTGATTATATGAGGCTGCACGTTGCGCCCGGGAAGCACAGCATCTTGAAGGCGGTGTTCGGGCAAAAGCTGATTTTGAGATTTTGTGCTCAGGGTGCCTTCATTCCTCGTCGGCAGCCGCCCCTGCAGCTCGTAGCAGCCGCCAGCAGCCCATAGCAGCCCGTAGCCACCTTGGCCGCTTTTGTTGTAGAAGCACGATTCAGCAGAATACTACTTTGGTGCTCCTGCCTACGCTTTTTATCTTCTATGCTTTTTCTTCTGTTACCGCTAGCGGGTAGTTCGACCTTACATATTTGTGTCCATTCCATTAATTGTCGCCGTACGGTCATCCTGTTGAACTAGTTCGCAGAAGTGTCTTTCCGGTGTGATTCCCTCCAACTTTGGATATGTCCAGTTCCTGCAGGTGTGCAATTTGTTAACTTTTTGAGCATGTTTTCGCTTCAATCTTCTTTTTGGCTATCGGTGCATATTTGTTTTGCATTCTACTATTTCGCGGGGTGGGTTCTTCTGACTTTGACAATGGCTCACAATCGTTTTATGCAAAACATTGCAAAAGTGAAATATGAGCACCGACAGATGCAATGTGCAGCAACAGAACAATGAGCATAAATGTAATATGTGTGATTGAACTACACACTGGCGGCAACAAAAGAAAAAGCGCGTGGAAGATGAAAAGCGTAGGCAGGAGCACTCAAAGTAGGAAGATTTTGATAATTTTGCACCTCTATGACAAAGGCTACCAGCGGCGGCTACGAGCTACTACGGGCTGCTATGGGTCGACGGCTGTTAGCAGCGGCTCCCGACGTGGTATGAAGGCACCCTAACCTGCGCCCATGTGGTATGCTGAATCCAAAAATTCACATTGAAGAGCGCAAAAAAAACGGCGAAAAGGGCTCTGCGCAGAAGGGAAATTAGCAAGTGGGCGGGATTCTCCCCACTGTGATTTTACGCTCCCAACTTCCGGAGCATTTTTCTCTGTTCCGATTTCACGTCATGCGTCCGCACTTGGCCCGGTGGCAATGTCGGGGCGTCTAGCGGAATCGAAAAGATCTCTCCGGAAGCTGGGAGCGTGAATTTAAAGTAGGGAAAACTCCACCTAGAGGCTAATCTCTCTCCTGCGGTAGAATCCTTCTTCGCGTTTTCGTGCTTCCAATGTGCATTTTCGAACTCACAAGGGAATGGTCAGAAGTCGAAGTGGCCAATCCAAACAAGCTGCACACCATTCGATGCAGCATGGAATGCTGATTTCAAATCTGCCTTCCATACCTGCAGAGCGTCTTTGTAGGCGAAGTTATGAGCAGCTTTACTGCGAAAAAAATTGTGAGATTAGGCACACTATTGCCCTTTTAGCTCACCTTTGAGTACGGGCCATATGAAGAGACCTTGTTACATGTTTTGATCCAACACTGAGCCGAAAATGGCTCTGTACGGCCAAGTTTGACCTTTACACGCACAATTTCTTAGCAAAATAATGACCTTTAACGGCTTATAATTCCATCTACAAAAGCGCTCTGCAGATAAGGAAAGCATACTTAGAGTCAGCGTTTTATGGTGCATCTAACGATATGTAATTTGCTCGAATTGGCCACTTCGATTTCTGACCATTCCCTTGTCAGTAGCGAACAGGCCCGGGTGAGTACAAATTCTCGAAATCGACTTCTTGCCCGGATACTGCCTTTAATGGTGACTCGCCAGTAAGATCTTTTGTAGCGGAACAAACTGCGGGAATGTGTATACTATCTAACAGATTACACCTAAAAAGACTAGAAAACAGGGAGTAATCCCGAAAATGATAGCTTCTGATCTTATCGCGAGGTAGCTATATACTCGGCGATGCGTTCATTTGCTTGGCACATTACAGAGATTTGGTAGGAGAACATAGCACATAGCGAAATAGTTATACATAGTAAGCATAATATGCATATGTTAAGTGGACGCGTTTTCGCGATGGTATAGCGCAGCATATATTGTACACAAAAAACTCTACTAGTACCTTTCAGTAGAGCTGTGTTGATACATTACCTCGACAGAAAGTTATCTAGATGTTTTCTAATATTGTGAGAGCGACTGCTATATTTCGGAGGGTCCTCGATAATTTTCAGCAGCTTAAAACCCTGCTTTGACATTAGTACCTTGGTTGGCAGCTATTTTGAATACTTGAGTTGTTTTGCCTCGATCTGGGTTTTTAATTGTATCATGTAGACGGGTTTTTGTAAAGGACAACTCAGTGCTTTCCACATAAGAAGGCTTTCCGTAGGCAACATTCAAAAGCTTCTTGGTGTCTTAGCACTCAACGGAGGCAAAAACCCTTTGATGTGAAGGGGAAAACAGTTGTCAAATTTTGGAGAAATCGACATCTACTAAAAATGTTTACCGTAACCGTTAGAAGCTATCTTGCTAATTGGGTATGATTCTTGCAGTTGGCAGGTCGGATAACCTCTTTGAACAAATTTTCCAGAGAAATAAAGCACTTGGCTTTTTCCGGTTCCTCGTTCCAAAGCTCGTCGCGGGTTCTGGCTGAAAATTTATGTCTTTGGATTGAGCGCAAACTTCACTCACAGTGGCTTTCGGCCGCTTTTACGAGAAGCTTAGTTAGTTAGTTAGTTGCTTAGCTACTTAGCATCAAAAAGTCACAGTAAAGACATGGAAGTTGAAAATCCGGTTAAAGAATCGCACTGTGGAGCAACTGATAGATAATTGCGTTTTACAAAAGGCGATTAAACTTTCAACGTTTGGAATCCTAGGCATTTATCAAATGATCGTGTAGGAAATGTCCACATAAGAGTAAGAGTAAACCTACAAATCTCTATGAGACTGCAAAGTTGGCTTAGGCTTGCGCGGGCATTACTAGCCGTAGTTTTTGACAAGAATAATTACTAGCAGAAGCTATGATGCTCAGAATCGTTAGATATTCTTTACACCGATCAAGTAGTTTCGTCAAAGCATAATGCAATGGGAATAAGTTTTGCACGTTGAAGCAAATCCAATGCGTTCTGTACCAAACAAAAAATAACACGCTCGTTCATTTCAGCAATTGGTCCACAAGATATGCATATATGATAAACTCTGCACGTCATTATGTTGATATGCCTTGATTGCATGGAGAAGGCAAATCTCTCAGCTTTAGCAGATTTTTTGATGTGACCTTTATCATTCCACAAAATCGGTTTTGCATCATATTTTTCTTTACAGGATCCATAATCGGCAATAATCAAAATCGTATCAGACTTTTTTGTATGGTGTTTGCGATCGTAATCATTTGTAAGTGATCGTTTGGATATCCATTACCAAAATGCGTTCGCAGTCATTCTCCAAGCATTTACATACGGTTAAACTCTTTGAACAGCGAATTCGTTATTTTATACGTCATTAAAATTGAACGATCCCTTAGCCAGCACAACTTAGTTTTTATGGTCGCAATTTCCAGCATTTCGCACAAAAAGCTTCAGTTTTTTCGACATTTTGATAAAGTTATATATTCTTTTCTTCTTATCCACTTGCCATTACATCTCCTACAACATGTCGTAGATCAAGAACAGTTGATGGTTTTGTAGCTGTCCACAATGTGTGGAAAACCCAGTCAATAGCAAGCTTATGCCTTATATACTTCAGGAACTAAATTTTCAAGATGTTTCATTACACCAACTTTTTGCCCACTCATAGTATTCAAAGCCCGTCAAAGGAGGCTTACGGGAAGCGGGAATTCTTGGGTGTAAAAAGTGAAAGTGATTTGTTTCTGTTGATTCCAGAGTAGAGCCTCGAAAGAAAAGCCAAAAAAGTATAAACTGAACAAAACTGAGTCGTCGCATCCAGTAAAAATCTCATCTCGTAAAAAAGCTCAACCAGTAATAAATCCCGCGAGTTTGGCCAAATTTGCGCCCATCGACCGAACAATTTTCGCAGCCCTCCTTCTAGAACAAAACTTATCCCATCACCACTATCACATAGTTGATACACATATACATCTCAAAGTTTCATTTCCTCCCCCCCCCCCCCCCTTATACAACTCGTCACCTTATGTAGACGTCACAAGTGCTCATCATTGCATTATCGATTCCATCTTTTGTAAAACCAACCATTTCCCGCTCCAATTTGCTCTCGCAAAAAGTGCTCATATTTGAAGGCGATATGTTATGACACTGAAACTGGTGTGCAAATGCGCAATACATAGTCGACTATGCCAAAAATCTAATATATAAAGAATCACAAGCGCAATTCAAAAATGTGCACATAGCGGGAAACCTCGTGGCGGTCCCGCAGCGGTAGCCGGAACATCTAAAGAAGTTGAGCGCGAGATATCAGTTTTTGAGTGCTTTGATATTCATCTTTGAACTTTGACAATTCTTTTCGAGATTTCTTCCTTTTCTTCCATGGGTTTCGATGTCTCTTGTTTGCTACTTATTGTTAGTTTACTTGGATGTATGTTTCACTTTTATGCATCGATCTTATATCATACTAGCTGGCTTACCCGGCTCCGCCGTATCCGGACCAAACTTGGCACACATACACTTCGGGCCCCGGCGGGTGTCAAAGTCCACTTTTCGTTATCGATCGATGTCGATTTTACCGATTTTTATCGATTTTTTGGCAGAGTTCACCTACAGGGCTAGGAGTAGGCACAGGGGGGAAGTGAGCATGGGGATTCCGAATACAATATTAGTTTTCAGAATTATCGATTGCTTTTATTGATTTTATCGATTTTTTGGCAGAGTTCACCTACAGGGCTAGGAGTTGGCACAGGGGGGAAGTGAGCATGGGGATTCCGAATACAATATTAGTTTTCAGGATCGTCCATTACTTTTATCGATTTTATCGATTTTTTGCAAAGTTTGACCTGCGGGGCTGGGAGTTTGCACAGAGGGTAATCGAGCATGCAGATTACGAATACAATATTAGTTTTCAAGATCGTCCATTACTTTTATCGATTTTATCGATTTTTCGAAAATTTGAGCTAGGGGGCTGGAATTTGGCACAGGGGTGTTCGAGCATGCTGATCACCCCCTTGGGGATGATCAGCATGCTCGATTACCCCCCTGTGCCAACTCCCAGCCCCCTAGCTCAAACTTTGCAAAAAAATCGATAAAATCGATAAAAGTAATCGATAATCCTGAAAACCAATATTGTATTCGGAATCCCCATGCTCGATTACCCCCCTGTGCGAACTCCCAGCCCCGTAGCTCAAACTTTGCAAAAAAATCGATAAAATCGATAAAAGTAATCGATAATCCTGAAAACCAATATTGTATTCGGAATCCCCATGCTCGATTACCCCCCTGTGCCAACTCCCAGCCCCGTAGCTCAAACTTTGCAAAAAAATCGATAAAATCGATAAAAGTAATCGATAATCCTGAAAACCAATATTGTATTCGGAATCCCCATGCTCGATTACCCCCCTGTGCCAACTCCCAGCCCCGTAGGTGAACTCAGCAAAAAAATCGATAAAAAATCGATAAAATCGATATCGATCGATGACGAAAAGTAGCCTATGACACCCGCCGGGGCCCGTAGTGTATGTGTGCCAAGTTTGGTCCGGCTCGGTTCAGAAATGGAATTTTCTATTCGGAACATACGTACAGACATACAGACATACAGACATACATACATACATACATACAAACAGACATTCAGCTTTATATATAAGATTTTTTGCATCGCATTCAAATCATATAACATCTCTATGGAAAGCTACCATTTTACATGTTTTCTTGCACGAAAACGTTCGAGTTTATCTCAAAATGATTGATTTGTCTTTACGAAGTGCTCTCCAAGTTCTACTCTCATCCCTTTGTAAGTTTTTAAGCAGTATGTTGAGATAGTTTTACAAATTAGTTTGCTGGCTATCGCAAGATTGCAACGCACATGCGCGTCAGGTACCGCTCATCCAACTATTAGAGTTGTGGGGGAACGAGGTAGTTTTAGATTCCATAAGGACTGAAGCAAGACTCGTACCTATAGTTACAAATGGCTGCGAAGAGCGCGCCCCCTGTCCCAGTGCAAATCTCGGTTCCCTGCAGGATCCCTGGCGATTAAGCGCGCACACCCTATAATTGTCAGGGCGAAACAAGTGACAATGGAGGAAAAACGACTCCTTTCTGCAGAAGAATCATAAAAAGCCGTGCAGTCGTTAACGTGCGATGATCTACCTTTCGTGTTTTGCCAATGAGTTCGTTGATCATCAAGGTGGTTCCCCAAGAACTTGGCACGGATATGAAAGTAGTGGTTTGTTTGTGGATAAAGAGGGAGGGTCTTCTACTGAACATATTCCCTTTTACAGCAGCTACAAGAAGAATGAAGCTGCAGATCAAAAAGTTAAGAGGTAAGTATCGTTCATTCTGAGATAGGAGACTCAAAAACGCTTTTAGTTAACAAGCACTTGTGACATATTTCATTTTTTGTTGACTCAATACTTGGATAAAACAAATTCGAGCATGTTAGACAACTTGTAGATAGTGCAAAGCGTTTCGTCTCTATTCCCAGGATGGGTAGTAGCTTGCGGGTGAGCGTTGTAAGCACAGATCGATTTCGATAGCTGAACTGTTCGTGGAAACCACTGCGTACGTTACTTTCAGCAGCTTAGAGGCTTAGGTACCTCCAACTTAGGTACGGAGCTATCCCGCAATCTAGCATGCTGTCTGTCTGTCGATTTTCGTTGCGTAGTTCTCGTTCATTATTTAGATGGAGCGTGCGCAAAAGCATAAGTACAATCTATGAAAAGTATCTATGTACGTATGTATTCAGACACCTCTTGCTTATTTGCCCTTTATTCCTATCTGAGCGCAGTCCTTGGGTAGCTTTTGCGACGCACTGAAGATAAAACTGCTTTCCATGATGTCATAACCAAAAACTTCTTCTTTGCATACAGTATAATCAATCGATAAAAACTTTCCTCGCAATTTTTGATGGAGACCCGGTCTCTTTGACCTTCATTTTTGTGACAGATGAAAAGAAAGCCTGACTTGTTGAACAGAGAGTCCACCCTTCATGGATGTTTTAGATCACCAAACATACAGATACTTTCCATTCGGTACAAAAAACGAGATGTGGATTTCAAACTTGCTCATCGTGAGTACACAACAGAGTAACCAAATTTGTCTTCAAAACACAAGCAAAGGTAAAAGCAACTAAGGGAAGGGACCCATACAAGGCTTATAAGCTTTAGCATCAAGAAACGGACTCATGCTGCTCAAAATCTTGCTATTATTCATGCAAAATGTTCACAGAAAAGATCAGTAGTGTACAATCTTTACACTTTCATTGTCAATTTGTTGCCGCTAGCTCAATGAAGTCTTCAGCATCAGCTCGTTTCAAGATATTGACAAACTGTCACCAATCGGGGGCTTCACTTTAGTCTAAGTAGCTCAAACAGTAGACATCTGTGCCTGAATTGCACGCTTCGAAGCAAACGCCCTGCGCGCCGGTCAAATTTGCATCGGGTCATGGGGCGCGCTCTTCGCAGCCATTTGTAACTATAGGTGCGAGTCTGAAGCAAGTAATTGTGCTGATCTAATGACCATATCGGAGAACATTTCACTAAATTTACTAGCATGATGATAAATGGTCAAATGATGCTGAACAACATGACCTTCGTTTAGCGAATTGTAAGGATATGGACTGATGAGCATTTCCCAATTTGTTTCCTTTCCTTTCGAACGTGCTGCAACGAATCCTGCCTCACACCAGTGCTCTCAATGGAAAAGCTGGTTACTATCCTAGCGTTCTTCACGGGTGCCACGCCCTTCGTCTATCGTTCATTCCCTTGCTTACTCGAAATCGAAAGGTTCCCTAGCGCCGCCTTTGGAAATCCTAAGGCTTCTGCACTAGCGCGCCAAATGCAGTAAATGAGTTGCGTTGCGGTGGTAAATGTTGAAGGCAGTGGCTAGGAAAACCGTGAGTGCGAGCTTTTCGTTCCTATAGTCGGTTTCATCCCGGATTAGGCAAAACATTCCGCGTGGGGCAACGCGTGCGCATCGCTGGAGGCTTCGCGAGCGCATAGCGCTGGCACTTTGCCAAGCAAAGACTGAGGAGAATGAAGAGACGCAGGTTTGAGTTCTCAGCGCGATATGACATACTGTAGCTGCGAAACGACGCGAACTTGCGAAGCGGACGCCCGCCAATCCAATTTTCGCCTAAAGCGGGTCGAAACTTTTACATATGTCATTCTGGATGCTCTGACTGTCTCCATGTCAGGAGTCACGCCGCGCGCCGCGCCGCTTCGCCGCGCAAGTCGCTTCTAAATTTTGTACCCCATAAAACTGCCCGGAGCTAGAGTGGCACTGCGCCAGTCTAGGGGGGTGGGGGGTGGGGGGAGATACATGGGTTGTGCCATAAGTAAGACTGCGCCAGGAGTGCTAGCTTCTGTTTTGCTGACATCGCTTGCGGCATCGCTTCGCGAAAAGTTCGCACCGACCGTGACTCCTGACCGTTCCCCGCTCTGACTAGGGCTTGGAAAACGTCTTGAAAAGTCTAAAAAGTGCTTTTCAAGGCGTTTTCCGTTCTTAGATTGCTAAAGGAGATGGAAGAGTGATTGCCAAAGGATCGCGATTGGCTGATTAGCCGATCAGCCGAGATATCCTGTAGCCAGTCGCTGTTTTTGGGAGGAATCCCTCGCCCAGCCCCTTTAGCAATCTCCAAGGCCGGAAACGCCAAAAAAGCACATTTGTGACCTTTCTTTCAAGTGCAGTACGGACTCATTGGTCCAGAAGGCCATGTAGTCGTGAGCCCGCGGTAGCAATTTTGGAGCCACTGCCTTTAAGAGGAAACAAATTTGAAGCTTTGAATGGAAAAAGCTGGAAAGAACAACCTTTTAGGATGGGTAGCCCTGAAATGCAGGGAAGAAAGGTTTACCGTGGTGAGTCCTCTGCAAAAGTAAATCGAGAAAATTGGAGAGAGAACACTTGCAGAGCAACTGTAGGCATCTCGACTAGAAGAACTTCGGGAATAGGATTTCTGAGCTTTGACATTTTCAAAACTAACGAGTTAGGGAGCTGGGAGAAATTTGATTAGGTCAGCATAAGGAGAGGTGGTCACTGTGATAAAAGCAAAGGGGGCGAAACTGTGTCGAGAGAAATTCTTCTGGAACAAATTTGAAACTTCCAAATCTTTCATGTTGAGGGAACCCTATCTGCAGAGGGGAGCAGAAGGGAAACTACGCTTGCGCTGGATGTTCTCCAGAGTGAGAAATCGGTCACTATACTCTTAGATTTAAAAAAAGCAGTTGGGTAGATTTTCAAAAAAAAACAGTTGGGCTCTGGCATAGTCGGGGTGTACGTTGGGCTCTGGCATAGTCGGGGTGTACGTTGGGCTCTGGCATAGGCGGGGTGTATGTTGGGCTCTGACATAGTCGGGATGTACAAGGGCGTATACACCCCAGTTAGTGCTCCTGCGTAGAAAGGTTTTGAGGCGCTGAAATGCGCCTAATTGCTTAGATCTATGGGCACTTTGACTGAAGCGAGGAGAATACCTTTCCTTACGGCGGTCTTTAAGCACTCTGATGATTTTCTCAATACGTTAAGCCCTTAGCAAATCTACCCCATTCCCTGCTTTGCTTAGGCGAAAGACGCCGCAGGTGTATCGCACGCAGTGCCTTTAAATGAGCTCTGAATACCAGAGGAAAACGTAATGTATACGTTGTTACGTAATGTCTATCTTGCCCAGGATTTCTGAAAAAGCCTTGGGCACTATGGTAGCTTGAAACACAGAGGTATTTATTCCGCTAACAGAAAGGGTAGAGACAGAGATGAGAATGAATAGGCTCTGGTACTTAAATCCCCTGGGAGAAGTCCAAAAAGATGGAACCTTGACATTTGAGAAAAGAATGGCGGCTTAGCATATGGCAGGGTTCATACTGAGCCGCACAAAGCGGCACAGTTCCCGCACAGCGCTCGAACTGTGCTCGAACTGTGCCGGAACTGTGCTGCATGCAGTTGGAGTATTTTGACCGTTTCCGACGATTTTTCTTCTAGGTTTTCACCCCGCTTTTCCTTTTGATGAGTAGATTTCCGAGCGCAAAGCGGGGTTGAGGAACAAGCGCTGTTCTGCTTTGTGTGTCCGATTATGCGTTGTTCCGCTCGTTCGTGTCTCTTCGTTTTATCCTTGCATAAAAGTATTCCATTTGTTTCAGGAGGCCGCTGCAATATTTTCGCAGGCATTTTTCTTGAAGGAGAGCAAAAATAGTGCAGAAGAGCAGGTAATTCCATCAATCTGTTGACCACTATTGGGCTCTCAGCCCCTTTTCGTTTTCATTTCATTGTTTTTTCGTTCTTTGTTTTACCCCGCTTCCCTTATTGTTGTGTAGCGCTTAGAACTTGAAGCGGGGCAAAAGAATGAACGCGATTGTGCTTCATGTATCCTCTCAGCCGCGTTCTTTTTCCATTTCATTGCTTCTTCGCTCTTTCTTCTACCCCGCTTCAAGTTCGAAGCGCTACACAACAATAAGGGAAGCGAAGTAAAACAAAGAACAAAAACAATGAAATGAAAACGAAAAGGGGCTGTGAGCCCAATAGTGGTCAACTGATTGATGGAATTACCTGCTCTTCTGCACTATTTTTGCTCTCCTTCAAGAAAAATGCCTGCGAAAATATTGCAGCGGCCTCCTGAAAACAAATGGAATACTTTTATGTAAGGATAAAACGAAGAGACACGAAGGAGCGGAACAACGCATAATTGGACACACAAAGCAGAACAGCGCTTATTCCTCAACCCCGCTTTGCGCTCTGAAATCCACTCATCAAAAGGAAAAGCGGGGTGAAGGAATAAGGCCCGAAATGAGAGAAACCTAAAAGAAAAACCGTCAGAAACGGTCAAAATACTCCAACTGCATGCAGCACAGTTCCGGCACAGTTCGAGCACAGTTCGAGCGCTGTGCGGGAACTGTGCCGCTTTGTGCGGCTCAGTATGAACCCTGCCTATAGAAGCTGAAAGGTTAGAAGCGAAGGGCTCTTTGGTTGAAGGCAGCAAGGCACCTGTCCCCAATGTCGTGTTTAGCGGGCACTTGGGTGGAGGACTACATGTCGCCGGATTTGGAAGAGTCCCGCGCGGATTTTCTGCAGGAACGCATGTCCGCGCATATACAAGGATGCGTATTTGTCGCAAATGACCGCGGGGCCGCCCTTTTTCGGCGACATATAGTCCTCTACCCCGGGCACTTGCATATAGAGTTATGCGCGGAACCTCCATCATGAGTCCATACGCAATAGCATGCAGCGTTATGGTTGTGCAAATCGCCCTAGACCTTTGTCTTCTAGAAAATTTTTGGAGGAATACCCAAGTATTTGGTTCAGCCGATGAAGAGAATTTGGGCACCAGCATGGGATTTAAGGTAGGGTGCGAAATGGGGATCGTGACAGGGCGCTATATCGGCAGAATCCCTGAAGGGAGCGGGAGGGGGAAGAAAAACTTTCGGCACCCCTGCCGCATGCACTGGCTACAGCATTTGGACAGACAATGGACAGAATAGGTATCTGAAACTTAGCGCTCCCGTTTAAAAAGTCTTGAAGGAGAGGGGAATTGGAGTTTTTTGGCGAAGAACACCAAGGAAATAATTGAGCCCAAAAAAGAACTCTTAAGTAATATAATAAAGAGCGAGTAAGGGTAAGGATCGTGTGACAGGGCGAACACTTAGGGCCGCATGTACTAACCTCCCCGCTGGGGAGGGGATCGCAGCTTAAAAGAAAGCTTTATATTTCGAAACTCCAGATCCCTGGATTTCACGTTGTTTACCTATCAGTAAGTATTCCTACTACCCTTCACTATGAACATGTTGAAGAGGAGCAAGAAGCTGTACGAACCGCATTTTCCAGCTTTTGTATGATCCCTGATGATCCCCGGCGCTTTTCTTTAAAGTCGTTTTTCTTTCTCCGAAGTTAACGAAAACTTTCCAAAGCTGTACTGAACATCTAACACAACAGTGCTAAGCATGTTGCTGATTAGAACAAATGAGTTTTTGAAAAGTCGAATTTTTCGGTAAACCTCAAATTTCGACCTGTGGATCATCGAAAATTTCATGACTTCAAAACATCATTTGTTCTTATTAGCAACATGCTTAGCACTGTTGGTTTAGATAACCTGCACAACTTTGGAGGTTTTTCGTTGACTTCGGAAAAAGAAAAATGACTTTAAAGAAAAGCGCCGGGGATCATCAGGGATCATACAAAAGCTGGAAAATGCGGTTCGTACAGCTTCTCGCTCCTGTTCAACATGTTCATAGTGAAGGGTAGTAGGAATACTTACGGAGAGGTACACAACGTGAAATCCAAGTATCTGGAGTTTCGAAATATAAAGCTTTCTTTTAAGTTGCGATCCCCTCCCCGCGGGGATGTTAGTGCATGCGGCCCTTAGGGAGGTTTGTGAGGGTATGGGGAAGAACTTTGACAAGGGATGGGGAGGGGAACCTTGGACACCCTGCCATAAAAAGATCGGGGATAGAATTTTGTGCTTCTGCACGCACAGCCTACAGCAGCTTTGGGTGGGGGGAGAATGGCACCGTGGAGCTCAGTGCTCCCTCTGAAAAAGTTATGGAGGGGTGAAGTTCACTTTGGCCAGAAAATCCACGGAGAATGGTATGGGCTCCAGTATGGGCTCCAACGTGGAAAGAGATAGTAAGATAGAGAGAGCGAGAAAGAATGGGGCTGTGTGAGTGGGCACCTGCGGGATATTTTTGTTGAGAGGAACTCTGATCCTGGACGTTGGATCTGTGGAATGCATTTTGGTGCACAATGGCTACCACAGTTTGGACAGAAGAAAGAATGAGCACTGTGGAACGAATTCAGCGTTCCTTTGGAAAAGTTCTGGAGGAGGCATGTGGGTGATTTGACCAAAACCGGAGAAAAGCCTGGGTTTTTTGTTTCAGTTGCGACGCGGTTCCGACGTGCAACTCTGAGGTATTAGAATAGGAAGTGAGAAAAAGTGGGGACGGGTTGAACTCAGAACACCTACGAGAAGAGTTTTTTAGTATAGTTAGCACCGAATATTCGTGTTCGAATAATTTATTCGAAATATTCGACTATTCGATTATTCGAATAGTCGAATATTTGAGAAAGTCCATTTATTCGAGTATTCGAATAGTCGAATAAATGAGAAAGGCTATATTCGAATAATTCGTTCATTCGACGATTTCGAAAAATGACTTATTCTAATATTCGTTCATTCGACAAGTTCTAAATAAAGGTTATTCGAATATTCATTCATTCGAGTAGTTTTGAAAGATAGTTATTCGAATATTCGAATATTGCATTCAAATATTCGAATAATATTCGAACATCTATTCGAAATTAGTCGAACATTCTATCAAGTTTGGTTATTCAAGTATTCGTTCATTTGAATTTTGGAATGTGCCAATATTCGAATATTCAAATTCGAATAAAATGAAAATCGGAAGTCGTATAATATTGTTCATTCGAAGAATTTTCGAAAATCAAATATTCGATATTCATTTGTTCGAAAAATTTTCGAAAATCAATTATTCGATACTCATTCGTTCGAAAAAATTTTAAAAATTGATTATTCGATATTCGTTCATTCGGCGAAAATTTTTGTTCGTTACAACTATATTTTTTAGCGGAAATGATATTGGATCATTTAGTCCTGAAAACATCAGGAAAACTGATTTGTGCGCTGCTGTTATTTTTTCGAATCAAAAGTTGGGAGCACTTCCACTGTCCAAGTGCATTGACTGAAATGCAACTGTGAATCTGATGCGCTCCTCAGCATGCAACACACAAGGTCCCCTGGTTCACTAGTCATAAGGAAAATTATGTGAAACGTAACAATCGTAGAGTTAGGTGACTTCATAGTATTCATGTCCTTACTCATTCGTGAGCATTTTATTAAAGATTTCCTACTTTTATTGCATATTCGATTGGGACATTGTTTTGGAAAATTGCTTGAGCCACCTCAGATCGAGCCCTGAAAGTATCTTGCGCGATTCGCATGGTCGCACGTAAGGAATTCTGTTGAGACAACTCTTTGTTTTCAGGTTCTGATGATTTTCGATTTTAAAGAACATGAAAAAATTTGGCATCAATTTGGCAATTTGGCATTTTGGCCTCAGAGACATTCAACATGTGCGCTGTGTATAAAAGACAAAAGCTACCATCTATAACATATCCCATAACATCTTAACCTTCGGATTAAAGATTAAAAAAAACGGAGAAGGTTTAATGAATTTATTCTAGGCGCTCAGTGTCTTTTTTTACCGCTCCGCCCTGGCGCTTTGAGCGTAGAGCGCGCCATTCGCGAACTCAGAGCCCTTAGCCGATCACTAGTCGGTTAGCCAGTTTCAGTTCAATTACGCTTGCATGCCATTTTTGATTTGGCATCTGTACATTTGCTAATTGCTCGGCACTGACATTGGAATACTCAGGCAACGGATAGGACCCCTCCGCCGGAGAGCAGGGTCGCGCCGTTTCCCCAGCGGTGGGTCTCCCACTCGTCCGGCGGAGCCCTCCCATTTCTGCTCCGGATACCCCCCCCCATTTTCTGCTCCGGATACCTCCCATTTTGTGCGCCGGAGCCCCCCGATTTTGTGCGCCGGAGTCCCCCGATTTTGTGCTCCGCAAGTCTGCCGCGGCATACTGTAATTAGCCCTAATTAAAGGCAGCTTCCAGGCAGATCTGGACCTATGGGGCTTTTACATGGAAAGTACTTTTGGGGCCCTAACTAAGGCACTGCCGAAGCAGCAGCTCATGTAGTGCTCTAATGGCGGAGATATTCCCCTCGAAACAGACCCCCGCGAACGTATTCGCATGGATTCATGACGCAAAGCGTGGATCCTGGCGCGAAACTGCCATGAATCCATCCGAATACGTTCGCGGGGGCCAGTTTCGAGGGAAATATCTCAGCCATTAGAGCACTACCTGAGCTGCCGGTTGGGTAGTGGCTTAGTTAGGGCCCCAAAAGTACTTTCCATGTAAAATCCCCATAGGTCCAGACTTGTCTGGACGCTGCCTTTAAGCTCCAAACCCCAATTTTGTCTCTAAACCCCACCCAAATCAGCCGAATACGACCCCCCCCCCGGGTAAGAGTTCAGCGCGACCCTCAACCCCGTCTTTACCCCCTCCCTCTCACCCCTAGCGTTTGTGGATAGAAGATAGAAGAAAGAACGAAGAGATAAGACATTTATTTCAAATTTTTCAAACTTCTTCGAAAAATCATTCTATATCGTTAATCATTTCACACCCACTGGTGTAACGAAGAATGAACCTTTCCAATCAAACAACGGTTTGTGGAACAGTTTAAATTGCAGTCGCAGTTGGCCCATATCATCGGCGACTCTTAAAAACGATAGATGATTGGTTTGCGACGTTTCACACAGGCGAATGATGGTCGGTAGAAAAATGTGAAAACCGTACCGAAATGAGTCAGACATTGTCGTCAGCCAGTTGACAAATTCACCGCTAGCATAAGTACTTACACCTTGGCCAAACTGGTGCCGACCGTCCTCACAGAAATTCAATATCCCACATATCTGCAAAACGAAAACAATGCATATCGAGCAAAAAAAGGCCGACTGGGCCACGAGCAGCCTGTTCTAGTTGATCGCAAGTGCACCCGAGGGAATAAAAGAACCTAAACTGTAAAAGCTTGTTAACTGAAGACAACTGGGAACAGAAAGGAATGCTTGTGACTTTGCAAACGAAAGATAACTAGGTTCACTCAGAGAAGAGAAAATTGCATACCTTTGTTCACCTTCTTTTTGAGCATCAAACGAAGATGACTCAATTGAGCGGCCACCTTTTTGGGCGTAGTGAGCGTCAAACTAAACAATTCATATTTAACCCAACTTCAATGTACTTCAAATATTGCTCTATCGAAAATATTCTTACACTGTAACACATACAACATGACAAGATACCCATTTGATGATTTTGATATCCGATGAAGAAATCATACTCATACCTCTGAAGATCTTAGATATGCGTCCACATGCGCGATTAATGCTAACCATCTCCATGAGCGCATTCACATTTCAAGCCTTGACAAACTATCTGGAATTAAGAGACATACGATATTTGTAGGATTTTGTAAGATAATTATCATCAAACTGACGTAAGCTTAGTAATTTGAATAAACATAATTTGCAAACTTACAGTAAGTATCGCCATAGTCCACAATGAGATCGAGCTTACAAACATCAATTGAACGAACTTTCTCAGTCTAAAAATGCAAAACATTTGTTTCGTTCAAGACTAGACGGATATAGACCCCAGCATTCCAGGCACGTAATGTACCGTCACGATATATAGCGTAATAAATATCTTCCAACGCTTCTTGCCCATTTCGCACTCCTCCGAAACCGGATACATCGCAAACACCTCCTGATGAAGCCTCGCCCAAAAGCCGCTTCATCAACCCATACTCACGGAACACAATTTTTTCTGCTTTATCGTCTGGGAAAGAAACGCGGTGAATTAAACGGTGTTGGAAAGCAAGCTCAGTCCTTTCTTGACATTACTCACATTTATTGGCATGTAAGGTGACAACAACCAGTTGTCCTTCAGCCATGCAATAGGCGATCTAAATGATAGACTGCAAAATTCACTGCGTACTTTAGATGAGGATAAACACACCTTGGTAAACTGCGGCTCGTGTACAGGGGCTTTCAATCTGAGTGTCACGGTCGACGTGGTTCACCCCCTCGAGAGCCGCGTCGCATGGGTCTCTCACGTGGCACAAGGCCGATCCGCTAAGGCCTTCGCGTTACCGGGTGCGGTCGTGTACTACGTGAGAGACCCATGCAACGCGGCTCTCGAGGGGGTGAACCACGTCGACCGTGACACTCAGATTGAAAGTCCCTGTATAACAGATGCGCGAAACGCCGCAAGCATTGCCGCAAGCATACGCATGAGCTCCGTGCCCAACCAATCAATAACTCGTGATAAAGTGTAAATTGAACATACCAAAGAATAAAACGATCAGGGAACTGACTGTTCGCGGGAAACGTACAAACGCCTGAAGATGGCTCAACATTTGCATTGATAGAATGCAAAGCGGCATCTGAAGGCAATCAAAAAATCAAAACTCCCGAGACTTCGAGAAAAGAAGTAGAGCTGTGACTTACTAGTATTCACTACGAATGTCCGCACTTTTGGCTTTTGGTTTTGGCGCAAAACTCTCGATGAAAACAACCTCTGTATCGTAAATGGGATCCATACCTGTAAACACAGATATTTTGAGTTGGTTTGGTTACGTCTAAACATAGTGTATACTAAACTGAAGTCAAAATCAACAACAACAACAGAAAGAGCAGAAGTGCTAAAGCTGAAGGTAAAAAAGCTGATTACGAAAATTTTGAAAGCAATGCTGCACAATGCAATGCATGCTTCGCTTCACAGTTCATTACCTCTGCCCTGAAAACAATATGGTATGTAAAAAACAGTCATATTGATAATTCGCGGAAAACCGCATGATAATCCCACACAGACGCGCGAGGTGCGAAACACGCAAACGGCAAAGTGATTCATCGGTGGAGATAGCAATAAACCGATTATTTAGACGATACTTTCATTACAACAACACTAGATAGTCTAGATTAGCGCGCATTTAAGAACGTCTCAAAATCTCACAGCGTGGCTACGCGCCAAATCGATACGCAGCCTGCTCCGGGGCCCTCCCATTTCTGCTCCGGATACCTCCCATTTTCTGCTCCGGATACCTCCCATTTTCTGCTCCGGATACCTCCCATTTTCTGCTCCGGAGGCCTCCCATTTCTGCTCCGGACCCCTCCGATTTTCTCCGGCGCGGCTCTTCCAAATCTGGCGGACTCGCGCCGGGCAAATTTTTCCGGCGCGAGTCCGCCAAATTTGGCAGAGTCGCGCCGGAGAAATGGCGGACCTTTGCAGCAGGGCCGGAGAAGCCTCCCACTTGCCTGCCAGATGTCACCGCGACGGACCGCCCATTTGCCCCTCTCTCATTGGTCAACTGAGTCCGGCGCGACTCTGGCAGATTCGGACTGTCCGGCGGAGGGGTCCGGTCGATTGTCTGAGTAGAACTTTTCTAGAGGCTTACCTTTTGTATCATTCCATGATCATAATGACATTATTGATGCAAGCGTTAGTTGTTGTTTGAAGCTGGGGTGAAGCTACTATAGTTCCATCTGCTTGAGTATGGAAATAATCTCAAATACTTCATGCTATTTACTAGTGATTGTTTTCCAGGGACTGCATCATACTAATATGCACTTGAAACACTTCGGTTTTAACAATTTTTTGGTTCTACTCTTCTCGCTTTATTATTTGTCTTGCGCTTCCATCTTTGCGGAGTTTCGTAAATGAGTCCATCTTGGAATCTTTCCAAAAGAACCGATATGCGCCTGAAATTGCCATAGGTCATCGTCTTGATACTTCAAAATGTCTTGAACCAAACACGTTTTTGGTTTGATTTTAATTTTCTGTCATGCATTCCACTCGTTTTATCGTTTTTAAAGGATTCGCTCAATATATGGGCACTTACAAATCCCGATATTGTATAATGCGCGTGTCTTTTTCTGCTCCTGTTTTTCTGTCATTCCGGTCAACTAGATAGTTCTTCTGTAAAGCATTCTAATAATCAATTTGATTCATCATTTTCATTGTCATAATTTGACAATGAAAGAGCTTCAGACTTAAAGACTATTTTCTTTAATCAACCGATGTACATTTCTGATCTGATAGCGAGCCATCCATTGATAAGAAAAATATCTCCTGTTATTAGTGTGACTAGAGACTCCCAAATGTATGGGTTGGGGGCAAGTTTTGCAACTCTTCTATGATCGTAGAGGTCGTAGACACCAAAAATCGAACAAAACACTTTCTAATACGCTTTTGCATTTTTGTCAGGCGTTAGAATGGAATACTTTATTGAATTAAACTAAAACTTTGACGAAAAGTTAGTTGGGCGGTTTTCCGACATGCTAATGACGAAAGAATTAATCTTTGCGATGTTTATATAGGGTTACGTAACTAACTGAATGGTATTTCGCAACCCCGCAGTAAGGCGTTGACTTTAGGAGGGGACATAATGTATGTGTTTGGCAGGTGGAATTTATCCCTACCCCTCCTTCTTCGCCAACAAACTCTTGGCAGAATTTGAGTTTCTTTTTTGTTTCATTAGCTATTGACAGATGCGCCTCAACAGCTTTGCGGCGTCGACTCGTTTCATATCGCAATGGCATTTGATTCGTCTTCGATTGTCATTCTCACCAGTGATCCCAGTATTAACACCGTCAATGTTGATGATTCTGTGTTTACTTATATAGTCGCGCAATTGAGCGCAATAATTGAGAAAATATGAAAGAAAACTTCTCCTTTTTCTTTTTCGTTTCTGAGTTCGGTGCAACAGTTTGGTGCAATTGTTGCCACCTTATACCAGCAATTAAAATCAATGAAGTTTTCGTTTCAAAATTCTTAATTTCGCTTAGCGCCAAGCCCATTATGGGGTTAAGGTAGATAATCAAATGATAGCTTGAGGCCGCATGCATCAACATCCCCGCCAGGGAGGACATCGCAGCTTCAGAAGGAAGCTTCGTATCCTGAGGCTTCAGATATCTGGGTTTCACGCTGTCTAGTACTTACTCGCAAGTATTCCCACCAACCTTCACAATAAACATTTTGTGGGAGCAACGAGCTGTACAAGCCGTATTTTCCAATTTGGTTTGATTTCTTGATGACCCTTAGCTGCCAAACGTCTCATCTTTAAAGTCATTTTTCTTGTTTCAAAGTCAGTAAAAACATTCCAAAGTGGTGCTGTTTATGTAACCCAACAGTGCTAATCACTGTTGAGAACAAGTGATGTTTCGAAGTCATGAAATTTGCGATGAATCACGAGTCGAAAGTTGCGATTTATCGAAAAAATCGATTCTCAAAAACTCATTTGTTCTTATCAGAAACATGATTAGCACTGTTGGATTAGATAATCAGTACAAATTTGGAAAGTTTTCGTTGACTTTGGTGGAAGAAAAATGATTTTGAGGAAGAGGAGTTCCGGGATCATCAGGGGATCATACAAAAAGCTTGCAAATGCGGCTTGTACAGCTTTTTGCTCTTGTTCAATAAATTCATTGTGAAGGTTCGTGGAAATACTTACGGATAGGTAGACACCGTGAAATTCACATATCTGGGGATTTAGGATATGAAGCTTATTTCTGAAGATGCGACCTGTCCCCCCCCCCTCCCCTTCCGGCGGGGATGTTAATGCATGCGGTCCTTGGTCTTGGCATTTGTCCTAAAAGTGGACATACGTATTTGTACAGCATGTAAAATCACCAGTTTCCCCGATTTTGAGTTTCTAATCTAATAGCTGCTGGCATATGATGCTGCTCAACAGCGTTGCAAACTCAACTTGTCTGACTTTGCAGGAATTTAGATCTCGGTTTTCTTCGACTTCCATTGTTGAGAAGTACCAAACTTCAGCAGTTGTAAAAGGAAAAAAATGCTAAAATCTTTATTCTATTGTTCTTTCACAATTTATACATCATATGTGCAGTGTTGAAATTTGGATGCTATACGATCCCATACGCCAAAAATTCAAAGATATGGACATGATTGCAGAACTTAGCTGCCCATCCTATACTTGCTTATATGGAAAGACTATTGTGACCAAAGTGGTTATTCTTGTAAGAGAAAACTTCTTAAAGGGCATAAGACTTTGTCGCAGCTCCATCAAAAATACTACTAGCTAACTCGATATTCGGAAAATTCAAAAAATAATTTTTATCAATATTTGAGAAAGTGGTTACTCGATCAGATCTATTAGGTTTTTCGAAAGTTTCAATTTTGCCTTCTTACCGCAATAAGTCACACATTCCTCAATTTTGATCAGAGTGGAGGGTACCGTTCGATAGAGTAAAGCAAGCTCTATAAGATGACGTGTGAGTGCTTGCACCAGCTTCAGCACATTCCGAGTTAGAAGCCGAAAGCTGAAAACTTTCGGACGCCCGAGTATTAAAAATTATGTCCTTGTTCAAATAAAACTTACCAAATTCTAAACACACTTACGCATATACACTCCGAATAAGACATTCATTTACGCCGTCCCTGTGTTTGTTTTTGTGCTAGAAACCAAGAAAACTAAGAATTTTAGCTTTTAAAAAAGCGATGCTGCGCTGCTCTCACATAAGTAAATGTATACTACAAGCCTTCAGAAGTATGTTCGTAAATCTTCAACTCCTGGATGGGCTAGTTTTCAAGAAATACCGAATTTAGCTTTTTTTGCTAGGGTATTTCATGCTAAATTCAATAATTCTCGGAAACCAACGCTTTTAAAAAGGTGAAATTTCACCAATATATCCGAGCCTGCAGTATACACTTGCTTAAATGAGAACAACGCAGCATCGCTTTTTCAAAAGCTTGGAAATTTCAGTTTTCTCGGCTTCTAGCACAGAAACAAAGACAGGGACGGCGTATATAAAGGTCTTATGTGGATTATTCATGCGTGAGCGAGTTGAGGATCTGGTATGTTCTATTTAAACAAAGATATTAAAGATTTTCAGTTTCTCGGGTATCCAAAAGTTCCCAGATTTTGGGCCCCAACTCGTGACGTGCTGAAGCTGATGCGAGCACTCACACGTTACCTTATAGAGCTTACTTCGCTCTATCGAACAGTACCCTGTATTCCAATCAGATTCAAAAAGTACGTGATTTATTGCGGTAAAAAGTCAAAATTGAAAAAGCTCATGAGACAGCATAATACCACCCGTATAGGTAACATACACGAATACCTTGCGATCAGCGGACAATTATCAGGGCTAAATAACTGCATGATTGTGCGCGACAATAAAATTGCAGCATTTGCGTTTTTAAGTTGATTAAATAAACTTCTGAAGCTGTTCTACTTTCACCAAAAATATCTATTGCTCGATGAAACGTAGATCCTACCACATAAGCAGTAGTGAAGCAAAATACACAATAGATATATAGCCAAGTAACAATAGTGCATTTTGGAGGCCCTACGAAAGTATAGGGCATTCGAAGAATCGTGACAATGGCGCGACCACGCGATGACGAGCGCACTCCCGTGAGCGCAAAAACCGCAGTCAAACCCGTTACGGTTTTCTAAACGACCTATACACACCTTCAGAGAGGAGAGAACATATAAAGGGACGTTTTGTAGTGCCGATCCTTTTCTTTATGAGCTCAACTGTGTTCGCTCAATGCGCTGTTATAAGTTAGCTTGGTCGTCAGAGTGACAGAACTTCTTAAAAAGGATAAGCAATGAAAAAATACAACACAGATTATCAGTATAAAACGTGCTATTTCAGCTTTTCTGCCTAGGGGCGCGAGAGCGGTTATATTAACACCGAAGTACATGAGGCTCAAGGTTTGACAGTGAAAATATGCGCGCCGCACTTGCGTCCGCTCCGTTTGTGTTGCTTTTGCGCCTTCGTCCTACAATAGCATTTAACTAGTTAAGGATTACTGAGCAAATGCATCAATGCTCCTCAGTGGATGGTTCCTCACATTTGATGCAGTTGTGAAAATTCGGGCAGATAATAGCTATAGTTCTTGCACGTGACTACAAATTGACTTTAGACAGGAAACGGAACATTGCGGCAACATTTGAAAATCGCAGATGTTGACAAAATGGCAGGATTCCATTTGGGCAATACTGTTGGTGAGTGTGCAAAAATAAACAGATGCTGCTGTTAATGTTTGCAACAGGCAACTCTCTATATCCCAAAACAACGGCTGTTCATATGAGCTTATGGGAAGGGGGGGGGGGATCTGGAAAATTTCAAGATGTACCGTAGGCGAAAGAGGCCAGATACAAATTCAAAGCCAAATAAGAATTAGTAAGTAAGAAAATTACTCTTTGAAAACGTTGAGTAAGCAGATTATGACTATAGCGATTCTGCAATAAGTACAGCACCTGGAAGGTGAAGCTTAGACAATGAAGCAAATTCATAGCGCGCTGTTACCACACCGAGACGCTTGCGTCTTGAGGTGCGTGCAGGTCCTGATTGCCTTCGGTGCTACGGTCTCCTCAAAGATTTGCACGTGACTTGTGGTGCTCCAGGTAAAAGAGTCATTTCGTTTTAGGAAAATCATAGCACCGTCTTTTGTGCAACTGTGGCTATGGTAAATATTGATTTGTCCTAAAATCTGATACAATTTAGAATGTTTGAAATATTGAAAAAGACCTGTAGCTATTTAGGGTGGTTATACAAACCATCTTGCTTCTGAGGCATCGTTCTCACCGCGCCGGTGTGAACGTTCACGCTTGCTTTGAGATGCTCGCCAAGCATATCTCTTTCCTGATTTGGCAGATTCCGGCAGATTTCGACTGGTTCAGACCGATTTGGACGAGTTTAGACAGATTCAGATACCGGATACGGCGCGGTCTCAACGATGCCTGAGAGGCTGAAGACTATAACAGGGTTTGGTCGGAAAAAGCTCAAGACGTTTTTTATTTTTGCACTTGAACATTATCAGTATTTCAGCTCCCATTAGCCTGTTTTTGCTACGATTCCCGAGATCGCACTCCATGGAGTAAAAACAAAACCCATCCGGTTAATTCTCAAAAGGAAATCCAAGAGTTATTTGATACTTCTTACCTTGGAAATGAAGTGTGAGTTCGTCTACCTTACAACTTTCTATAGATAAAGCAGAAAGTTTGTGAGTGTTCAGTAATCATATGTTACTTATAGACTCCCTTGCCCGTAAGCCGATCGGGCTGAAACTTTCACATATATAGTTTCGGACCGGGAAAGACACAGGCTACGAGGCTATTCGCTGGATTCTTGTACGATTTAACGATTCCTTACACCCAAAAATGAAAATGAAACCTTGTTGACCGCCATCAAACCTATTGTATGTTTTGGTGTAAAAGCAGCGGTAAAGCCCATTTTCATTTCGCTATGAAAAAAATGTGGTCACAAGGACTTTTTGAAGTAAGCTCATGCGGGGGGAGGGGAATATTAGTGCAGTACAGAGACAGCAGAAAGCAAAAACGGATGGGCATAACAAGACTTGAAAGGGGAGCCTGAAGCTAAGGGAAGAGATGGAAAGCGGAAGAACAAATTGTGGGTTATTCCATTCTCTTGAACGATGACCTGGGTTGGACGCAAAAGCCGGTTAGTTCTAAATGATACAAAGACTTTTAATTAGCAAGAAGGATGACTGAAGTACCTCTTAAATTAGGTGAGCTTGATCACAGAAACAGGGCACCATTGCCTACGCTACTGGCGCATGATCAGACTCTCACCTCCCTCTTGCCGTCAACTGCTCAAAACAAAAGTATCTTTACTGTATACAGCTGTAAAAAAACACGTATGTACTATCCGTCTAAGTAGGACAGACGAGAGGAAGACTGAGCTTCGAAAGCTTTTAAAATGATTGAAAAGTGCGAAAAAGATAGAGAGCCCAGAGTTTGCAAAGTTTCAGCTAAATCGGTTGAGCTGCGCGTTTTTATAACGCACATAGCTCCAAACTGACAGTTTTGAGTTTTACTAATCTTATATATAAAGCTGAATGTCTGTTTGTCTGTATGTATGTATGTCTGTCTGTGTGTACGTATGTTCCGAATAGAAAATTCCATTTCTGAACCGATCCGGACCAAACTTGGCACACATACACTTCGGGCCCCGGCGGGTGTCATAGGCTACTTTTCGTCATCGATCGATATCGATTTTATCGATTTTTACCGATTTTTTGCAAAGTTTGAGCTAGGGGGCTGGAAGTTGGCACAGGGGGGTAATCGAGCATGCTGATCATCCCCAAGGGGGGTGATCAGCATGCTCGATTACACCCCTATGCCAAATTCCAGCCCCCTAGCTCAAATTTTCAAAAAATCGATAAAATCGATAAAAGTAATGGACGATCTTGAAAACTAATATTGTATTCGTAATCTGCATGCTCGATTACCCCCTGTGCAAACTCCCAGCCCCGCAGGTCAAACTTTACAAAAATAATCGATAAAATCGATAAAAGTAATGGACGATCCTGAAAACTAATATTGTGTTCGTAATCAGCATGCTCGATTACCCCCCCCTGTGCAGAATCCCAGCCTCGCATGTCAAAATTTACAAAAAAATCGATAAAATCAATAAAAGTAATCGATATCTGAAAACTAATATTGTATTCGGAATCCCCATGCTCACTTCCCCCCCCCTGTGCCAACTCATAGCCCTGTAGGTGAACTCTGCGAAAAAATCGATAAAAATCGGTAAAATCGACATCGATCGATAACGAAAAGTGGACTGTGACACCCGCCGGGGCCCGAAGTGTATGTGTGCCAAGTTTGGTCCGGATACGGCGGAGCCGGGTAAGCCAGCTGGTATTATATATAGATCAGTGGAGTACCGAGGGGGAGGAGAGGCGGGAGCCCCTTCCCCCCCCCCCCGAGAATGGGTCGCAAAATTTTTAAAAGTTACTTAAGTGTGTTATAAAAATGTGCGGAGGACTTGTTTTTACTTGTAAATAATTAGAATAATTTTTAAAATTTGAAAATTCAAATTAGCCTTAGCCTTGTAAGCCGCCACGCCCACGCCCCTTTTTTTTCTGGAATTTTGGGGTCAGGGGCCCGGAAAAATTTTGGGAAACATCCCAAAAATTTTTCGGAGTGCGTGGCTGACGTTGCGTCAGCACCTTCAGCACCTTCATTAGAAAAAAATTTTTGTCGCCCCCCCCCCCCAAGCCGAAATCCTGGATACGCCATTGATATAGATATAGGCCCGTAGTAAACCCCACTTCACTTCAGATGATCTCAACTGAGGGGCTGAGTTGAGGTATTCAAGATAAACTGACTAGCGATCACTCTCACGTGCTTAAAAATGCGACCTGATGCGAAGGGTTAGCGTCAGGGCATATGCCGCGATGAATTCACCTGAAATCCGTAAGAGCAGCCTCGATTTTGAGATAAATTGATGAGATGAATTGACCGAAATAGTATGCAACGGATGAGACGCAGAGAAAAATCCCGTAAGTTGCTCGTGAGTAACTTACGGGACATCGTACTTGACGTATTGTTGCAGTACAAGAACGCGCAAAACTGCACAATACGGTGCCCAAAAAGGAAAGGATCAATGAACAGCTGATTTCGGCAAAAAAACAGAAGAATAGGTTTTTTCCTTTTTGCAGAGTTTGCTTAGGTTTTTTCTACAGAGGCTATTAAGAGCGACAATCTCTTTATTTATTTCCATTCGATTTTGTCTCTACTTCCTCAATTTTTGATGAAATTTTGGTTAAAAAAACGCAGTTTTGTTTTGTGCATTCATTTGGTTTGTGGATTCCTTGATAGCGGCCGTCATCGATTTTCTTCGATAGTGGCCGCTATTAAAGATTTCGCCAAAAATTCGCCACTTTTCGGCGCCGAACCACGGTCGTGCGGGCTGAGCAGTCACATACCTGTTTAACCAAGCCTGCACAAGAGGTGTAGGTGTTTCCTCTTTGATAGCGCGCAAGACTTTTATGCCTGAAAAGCGATCCGCATTTAGATCAATAGCTCGCGGGATGCTAGACCGAGGCGCCATAGATCAACTCAGGTCCTTCTCAGGGCAGATCCCTTGAAGGGGGGTTTACTACGGGCCATAGAGACACTCGTGAACCAGAATCACGGCACTTGGCCGTCGACGATGATTCGGTTAAAAAGTGATGTAAGGTATTCTTTCTGCATCTTTGATGTGCATGACCTAGTCGATGTCTTGCTTCTCTCTACATCGGGCAGCTGCCATTTGTCATCTCCAGCAGATTCTTCCAGCTCATCGTAGGCTTTTTGTAGTGTGCCTCCTTTGCCGCGGCTGCCAAACTTTCCACTCGAGTTTATCGAAATCGAGGGAAATCCTCGCTTGTGTAAGAGTGCTGCCACTTTTCAAAAAACTTCTTTCTGCTCTTTGATTACTTGGTGGACTAACTAAGACCACACCAGATCTGCTTGTCGACAATTAGGCGTCCTGGCTGGGTGTTCCTCAAACTTGCAACGAAGTGCGGCAACGCGAACGACGCGTGCGACGTCGCAACTTTTCTTACAATTAGCTTTCAATACAAAGAGAAAAATCGTAATTCCAATAATGATGCGTATCGTGTACAACATGGATACTTTCGGATACAATTAGAAACTGAGTTCTTGTTCCTATCTTTCAAGAAAGTACTGAAGTCCCTCTCAGACGACAAAATTCAAACACTTCGAATTCACTCAGAACTCTGGGTATGGACCTTATCTGATATGCTGATTACAGATGTAGCACGCAATCTACGAATCAAGGTCCCTTTGTTGGCTAACGGCTGAAAGTACCCTCTTTTTCGCCGCGCGCGATCTCGCGGTCCGAAACGTGTTGAGAAAGCTTTCCTGGCTTGTAGATGCAAGTGTTCAGTTGAAGATCCAACACGAGTAATCGATGTTGTGGCGCAAATGCATGCGTCGCTATAGGTACGACCTTTGTGCTCATCGCCATCGGCAAGTGACATCGGCGCAGGATCCAGTAGTCGATCTGCGCTAAGCGGCTCCACTCGCATACGTGATCAAATGCCATTTCTTTCGAAGTTGTGCGCTTCGGCGGCTTCCAGGATGCGTACTCCGTCCTCGTTCCGTGGCCGTATCCATTTAGACCATGGTATCGCTTGAATCCATCATGTGCTGGCCCATGCGTCCGCTGGCGTTTCTTACGAAGATGTAGTTTGCTGCATCGAGTGCTCTTAGCAGGATGTCGAAGTCCCTTCGAAACGTGTCCTGCTCAGCCTTGGCACATGCGGATGGCTGGCGTACACGACACTACACTCATCTCCTCAAACTTTATCGCCATCAGTCTGTCTAAAGTACGCGTCACGTCGTTCACTAACTCGCGCTATTTACCGCTGACGAGGTTCGTGACTCGTTCTGCGGCTTGCTATCGATGTTGTGAAGGCGGTATCTCTTGCCGGTGACGTTGGTCTGCCTCCTCCTTGTTTCTTGTACACATGCGATGTCGATGTTCGCTTCCTCATTCTATCGCATAGCTCTCATCTGCGGCTCGTTAGCGTTCTTCATAAGTTAATCGTCGTTAGTCGAACTTCCTGAACTCGCTTCTTGGTCAGTCTCGTCCGGGAACAGGTACCCCTAGCTCACCATTCGCCCCATGCAGGCAATGGCGCTCGCTTCTGGAGAACGCCGTAGCAGCTTGACGAAATCCTTAATAGTCCCATGTATGTGTCACGATCGATTTACAGTTCCTGGTGCGTCTCTCCGCCTGACGGGCAGGCCTCGTCATTTGCCGGGGTTGATCCCCGTTGCCAGGCGGTACGCGCGCAGGTGACGTTGGGACATTGCCGGCCTGCTGTTTGATCCATTTACCTACTCTGATCTCACGACTACAGGACGCTCCCAATTTTTTGAGCTCGACCAGCCTGAACATACCAAAAAAATGCGACCCGCAGGCTTTCTAATGTGTTGCTCCTTATTTGGAAGAATCGGGCTGCATGGCTACTGCTTCAAGGCACAGCCAAACGGCCGAGCTGCCTGCTAATCGTGGGGGGCAGGAGTCCGTGCTATTTTTGGGCAAGCAGGCCGCAGAAAAAAAATTCGCTGATTTCTTACGGTCCGCTTGCAGAAATTTGGAAGACTGTTGGCCAGTTTTAGGCGAATCCTCCGAGAACAATCGCAGATTTTTTTATTAATTAATTGCGGCGCGTCGCCGCATTCTCGCGGACTTCCCGTGAGATTATGCAATATTATCTAGGGCTGCAGTCCTTTGTGAAGGACGCACGCCCCTGGGACTTTCCGCAGAGAGAAAGTACCCCAAACTCGGGTAATTGATTTATGATGACATCTCTTCTCACCTTTGGTCGGCGTACGCCCGAAACTGCATAAAAAGAGTCCGAACGCCTGTTGAAAGTTTGGCCAGCGCTCGCTAAAGGAGATTACTCAACTTGAGCTCGCAGAAAATTTTGCATTGCTACCCGCTGGCAGGACATGGAAAAACCGCTCGCTGAAGGTTTGACCGCGCCCCAAAATTCTGCTGACCGCTTGAAGAAAAGCGCGAGTTTGCAGACCGCCTGCCCCCACTCACCTGCCAATTCATGCGCTAAGCCCTAGAAAATGGGTTGAACTTTACCGGACCCGCCCAATTAATGGAAGTTTTCATGGTTTTTCTTTATTAACACATTTTTAGGGCTTATGGGGTTTGGGCTACAGCGTGCTTGGGGGTCTACTACTTAATCAACCACACTCAGGAAATGTTCATTCTGGCAATCCACTGCCTTTGAAGATAGCGTCCAGGCAAATCTAAACCTTTGGGGATTCTACGTGGAAAGTAATTTTGACGCCCTAACTAAGCAAGGCACTGAAGCGGCAGCGCAGGTGACTTGCTAACGGCTGCGATACACCTCCAAACTGGATTCCAGGATTGAACTTCGCATGGATTCATGGTACAACCCATAAGTTTCGCGCGAGGACCTGCGCACAAAAGACATCATCAAATTCTTACAATACTCCTATCTCTAAGCGTCAGCGCCCAAAAAATCGAAATTATCAGCTATCAATAGGACCGCCTGCCATTAGGATTAAAAGTAGCCATACTTCGTTAGCGTCTGTTGCAAGCTTTAGGTTTCGGGCATCACGCGATTTTATCGTCGCGATTAATCGCGACAACACAGATGTGACAATATATTGCATGCCGTCTTCTTGCATTTCGGTAGTGATAGTTTTCCCACACGACCAAGCGTGACTGACTATCACAACCGAAATGCAAGATGATCGGCATGCAATAGACTCGCAGGTGTTTCTTCTTTTGAAAGAATTGCGGCGATGAAATCGCGTAAACTTTGTCCCAGGCCTTACAGTGTCGGGTTGCCGCTGCTGCTGATAACCTTACATCCCAAGCAGATCTGAATTTCGTCGCTAAGCTGTTTCTAAAACCTATAGTCATCCTTTGTTCAAAAGTATTCATGAAAAAAGGTGGAGAGTGGAAACTTAAAAAAGAGGTGTGTCTTGCGGTGTGTGAAAACAGCAAGCACGCTCCTCCACTCTGCACTTGCCAAAAGCAATGGCAACGCTGAAGTCATTGACTCAAGCTCGCAATGCACGAGCAAACTTTTGGGGTCGCATTCGTACTTTTCTGCAGCATAAAGAGCTGCGCAATCATCACTTCTTGATACTAAATTGTAATGAATTCAGGGACGCCATCATTCTTGACGATGGAACTCCCCTACAAGTTGTAGACGTAATGCTGCTACCTCTGAATATCTCTTTGCAAAAGTGAGCCAAGGTTTTTTTTTCTAAAGAAAGTTTCTTGAGTAATATATAAGCAATTCTCAATCTGCATTCATAACGGTCACATCAAGGTGGTGTGCCTTTGCGGCATGCGGCTTCTCATAAAACAACAAAGTTGCAACCATGCGACGCTCTCTCCACCAAAAAAAGAAAACCTGGTAGTTAGCCGCAAAATTTTCCTGAAGATCGTGCAATGGTTTCGCAGATTGCGCACCGCTTTTTTAACTTCGCCTAACCTTTTCACAAAGAAAAGAGACAAAGAAATTTTGAGCAACCGTCTTCCAGAACTTATTCTTTTGGCAATTTGCAGCCACCTAACATTTCTAAAACAATTGGTCGTGCACTTAGTGTGGTAAAGTTATAGGGCTTATCAATCGCAGTGTCGGGTGAACCAGCATCTTCACTTTCGCGCCGGACTCTGCATCTCTTCCGTCAACATGCTCTCTAATCATATCCAATTGATGGATGCTCCCCCGTTCCCACGCTCGCGGTGGGAAAATAATACTGCGCTTGATAAGCCCTGTAATTTAGCTGTTTATCAGGTTAAAAAGAATGAGCTTTTTATTTCCCCTTGTGACATCGCAACAAGGCAAATCCCAGAATTGCAAATGGGATACCTTGTGTGCAAAGCAAGCTCGACAAAAATGGCACTACTGGTATTCCAAGAATTCAGATCAAAGTTCAAAATAAAATCTGAAATGTTTCAAGTGACCGAAAACTCGAAAAAAACCGTATTTTCTTCCCAAAAAAATGTCTGTGGATTTCCAGCTTCCTCACGGACATACATCTCTCATCAAACATTCATATGCGCAGTTGCTGTAATTCTTCCTTGGTTAGACATCAAAAAATGAAATTTTGATGCTTTTGTCCCACTGATGCTGGGCTGTTCGCGCGTAAATGATTCCACACTACTTGCCTTGGGGAGGGAGTAATAAGTAAATTTTCAGCCTTCTAAAAGAGTTAACTCTATTAATTATCAAATTCAGCTTTTTCCTCTTCTGTTCTTCAAATTGAATTCCATATTCACCCAGAAATAACTTTTGTAGAAGGCTGAAAATCCCGGGCGTATTTCCCAAGGCAAGTTTAGTATCTAGAATTACTTACGCAGGAACAGCCCAGCATCCACTTTGGCATGAAGATTTTTAGTTTTTTGATGTTTGGCCAAGGAATTACAGCAACTGCGTATATGAATGTTGATGAGGGATGTATATCCATGAGCAAGTTGGTGATCCCGTAGAGATATTTTGGGTAGAAATATAAATTTGTCTAATTTTTTGTTCAACTGAAACGTTTTAGATTCCTTAGATTCTTCGAACTCCACGTGGATATAGTTTTTTTCAAAAGCAATAAAGCCTTTTTGTCAAGCTTGCTTTGCTCTATCGAATGATACTTCATACAACTTCTAGGATTTGCCTTTTTTGCGTGCCATGATGAGGAAATAAGAAGCGAAATATTTGCATGAATCTGCATTGGTTATCTTCATTTGACACGTTGAGACAACGCGCGTTTTTAGTTGTCTGCCTCTTGGGGCAATGCAATGCCTTCCACAGAAAATTCGAAAATTTTACTTACAATTAGCTAAAATTATGCCGATCGTCAACTACAGTATACCTACAGTAATTCTATGAAGCAAACGAGAAACACAAGAGCATTTTCTAAGGCTTAAGCGTAAGAGAATTTTTAAAACGAATGTATTCCGAAATAGTAGTCTTTTCAACAAACTTAAGCCATGACCCATTATGTGGGTCACATTCTCCCAGTTGGCAGACATTGCATGATTCACCATTTGGACCACGTTGTCTCCACTATGATAAATTCCGCAAATGCTGCAGATCGTTGAATATAACAAGCTTAGGCTTTTCAGAAAAAAAAATTTTTTTTTGAAATAACAAATCATTTTCGAATACTTGCTTTTCGACGAATATCTGACTAAAGAAGCAATATTCTACATAGTTACACTAATCTACGTTCTCAATTTCTACCGCAGCATTGATCGTTGCCTTCAACAAACCAAGAGCAATTTTTTGCTGGTCTTCTGCTGAATTACTATTTAATTTGAAACACGTAAAACGCACCATTACAAAAAGGTTACGGATTTTTGCGGGAGAATGGTAACTATGAGAAGTATTACAAACTTATTTATAAAGCGCGCAATCTTCTCTTTCTGAAGGCAATCACGATTTCCAAATTACATTTTCGGAAAGGTTATAAAATTAAGGAAAAGGAGTGCCCTTTTGGTGTAAACTAATGGTGTTGGCAGCTTTCCCTTTGTAAGACGCAAAAAACATCGCCATGCATTCTTGGATGTTTGATGCTTTCTTTCATTAATTGCTATTTTAAGGTTCCAGATGATGAGGTTTGCTTTTTCTATGGGAGCATATCATTCGTACGTAGGACTTTTGAAGCCAAAACGTAAGTTCCGGACTTGTTGACCCCTTGGTATTGTTTCGAACAGATTTTTATGTCGCAAAAAGTAACGTCTTTGTCGAAGCTCTTTAATCCACTGCAGCCAGTAGATAAAGTGGCACCACTCTTACTGACATCGCTGTTGTGCGTGCTACAGATTTCACGGATTTAATGTTTCCGGAAAAGAGGAAATCTATCAAAACCTCAACAAAAAAGAGGCAATAAAAGCCTGTTTGGCACGAACCAAAAACGCAATCAAACATTGTGCTAATTTCTTTGAAAATGAAGCAGGGCTTGGCATCAGTCATCATCTTTGTTTGAATGAAAAAATGTACCTTTCAAGGTTTTCAGTAAGATTTCTGCTATTTTGGTTTCACTCTTAACCGTGATATCTTTGTTTGGCTGTATAACCGAAACACCACTAACTGAAACAAATGCCAACATAAGCCTTGCAAGTAACCGCAAATTTTCAGCTTTCTGCCAGGCTAGGGGCTTTTTGCCCTTGAACCCGTATATACAGGCTGTATCAGCCAGCATCGGTCTCGCGTCGGTATGAATTGCGACGACGCACCGTCGCATGCGACGTTCTTTAACGCGCAGCAGAGTTAGCACGCCTCACACCACGACGTCGCATAACCGATGCTGGTTGGTACAGCCTATACGTACGTTTCGCTGCGAAGGGAAGAGGTGAATAGAGGCTACGCTTTACATCTTAGTGCATAAACAATATGTATCTTTTGATCACCCATTTTCTGAGGTTCGCTTCTAATACCTCAGAATAGTAAATGACAGCGCATGGTCATATGGGATGGGCTTTTCATCGTTGTCTACAATACTCTGGGGTTCACCAGAAAATCTTCGCTTTTTTTTCGATGTTGTTGTTTTTC
Organism: Cylicocyclus nassatus; assembly: GCA_958299035.1. Taxonomy (NCBI): domain Eukaryota; kingdom Metazoa; phylum Nematoda; class Chromadorea; order Rhabditida; family Strongylidae; genus Cylicocyclus; species Cylicocyclus nassatus. The sequence continues at coordinate 65,822,488 of CATQJL010000112.1, forward strand.
TCTAAACTTAATGAAAAGACTGTAAAGGCGCAGAGGAACTATTGTGCCAAGCATGTTTCGATAGGGCAAATGGATACTTGTGAGTTTTTCGACTTCCTGTTCCGCAAGCAATGGTTCATTGAGGATCGTCATTCTCAAAGTTCATGAATTTCATAGTTTATGGTTCATCTACATATGATATTGAATAAAATGACATCTCAAGCAATATTTTTGTTTACTTGCTCTTTTAAATGTGGAGACATGTTTATGGTACCGCTGTTCTCTCCGCATACGACATTTTTGTACAAGTTACTTTTTTCAAGGCAAAGAAAGAAAACGCAAAACGTGGTTCCTACTAATCGGGCCACCGGGCTTTTTCACCACTTCATTAAGTCTTTTAGACATGCTTCTGCATGTCTTCTGTCCGGTGTTGTCACATTCGTCTATAACATACTGCCCTAACATTTTCAAGGCCTCCTACTGCTATTGTCCGGATAAAAAGGCTGTGCCAGCATTCTTCATTCTTTTCTGGAGGAGACAACATGGTGAACTTTACAGAAGCTGCTGGAGGGTGGCGGAAAACGGCGTGTGATTGACCCGCGTGTATGTTCACATGTGTTGTGCTGCTGAATCATGGTGCTCTTACAGACGCTTCGTTGAGAAGATGGCATAAAATAAGCCAATGATTTGATGGTGCAATCTAATTAAGAAAAAATTGAGTTTGGGCGACTGTGACGATAAGAAGATTGATTGCCCCAATTTGAGCAAAGTCCACATCATTTCAGCAATAAAATCTCTGGCGAGATTCAATCTATTGTCCGGAAGCATTTTGCATGGTTCACAAGTTTAATTTTTTAATGAGAATTTTAGAGCGCAGATTGCGTAGAAGTACCGAGAAGACAACGGCTGTCTTCCTACTACGATGGCGGTGACAGCATTACGTTTCACTCTACAGCGCATGTGAACATGCACGCGCGCCAATCACCGCCGTTCTCCACTAGCATCGCGAGCAGCTTCTATAAAGGTCACTATACTGTCTTGTCCTAAATCCTCCAGAAAATCTCTGAAGAATGCTGGCACAGCGTTTTTATGCAGACAGTAGCAGTAAGAGGCCTAATAGCTACAAGCTCCTGCAAGACGAAGGCGATCGGTTCGATGTGCGACGTGGCTGTGACGCGGCTGTGACGCAGCCATGTCGCAGCCGCATTGCACATCGAACCGACCGCCTTCGTCTTGCAGGAGCTTATAGCAGTATGTCATAGACGCATGCTTCAAAAGGCATCAAAAACATGCATGAATGTTTGAAGCATGTTCACTGACCTGGAGTGCACCATCTCTTCTAGAAATCTGAAAATCGCATAAGTACTGTATAGTTACGGAACGCACTGCATGCATTTGATGTGTTCAAAAGAGCTTCTAATACTATTCCCTCAAGTAATTTTAAATCGCACATACATAGCGAGATTTTGAGTTGCTAATGTTTCAGTTTCAGAATTAACGGAAGCGGATATCACATCACGATGGAGGATAGATAGGACAGCACTTCTACAGTTTACCTACTACTACAAAATGATTGGTGCGTGGATGACTTTTACTACTCAACTAACTGGCATATCCGGCTCCGCTCGGCCCTGTTAATGCACTATCATAAGGGTCGCCATTTTCACACACATCCTTGTCCATGTCCCAGTTTGTACGGCAGTCCCTGTTCCCGCTACGTTTTCGTAATTAGATGCTTACTGACCCTATAAATTAATTCCCAGCCCTTTAGCTTAAACTTTGCAAGAAATCAATGGAATCGACAAAGGTAATTGAAAATTTGCGAAATATCGACTGGAATGACATATCGATATCGATCAATAACGAAAGGCCCTGAGCTTTTTTGCGAGTTCAGCCGGGATTTGGCCAGCACAGAACATAGCACACTTTATCACTCACTAAAGTTGAGTACACCAAGCATTTGTAGTCTGTGTTTGGTATGCACGAATTGAGTTCGCGACGAGTTATAAGCAACTGTGATACTGCCAGGTCGGATGCAATTGAAATCGCGTGAGGCCCGGGGCCAAAAGTAGTTTATGACACGCCCCTGCCTCAAAATATATACGTGCCAAGCTTGGTCCCGATCGGTTCAGAAATAAAATTTTTTGTTCCGCACATACGTTTTTATAAACAGACATCGGTTATAATTAAGAAAATAGAGTTTTTATTTCAGAGTTACTATTTCTTAGTAATCGCTTCAATCTCTCTCGAGATTGCGATGGCAAAATTTTGACAATTGGTCTAGGAGGTGGCACAATTAATAGCTTTCTGCATCAAATCTTTCCTCAGGTGAATACTTGTTGCAAAGAAGTTGTATCAAGATGCGATTGTTTATCAGATGAATATAACCGCAGTGGAGATTGACGGGCAAATGATTAAGATGGCCAGAAAGTGGTTTGGTCTTTTAGAAGATGATCATCAACGAGTCATCCAAGCCGACGGAGTCACTTTTCTAGCGGATAGTGTTAAAAAAGGTTTGCTTACTTCTACATTTATGCAAGTGTACCGAAGTTCATTTAGGAGATTCTTACGACGCGATACTGTTAGATGCGGGTGGGCCACAGCTAGAAAGCGATTTCATTTGCCCTCACAAATCGTTCCTAAAAAAAGATGTGCTGAGGAATATTGCGACGTTGCTTCCGAAACACGGTATGTTGTTGATGTCATATTAGCAGAAATTCTTCTCATAAATACACGAAGGTGCACCAAAGAAAACGATATTCAACGAAAAGAAAGAGAGATTGAACGCATTAACGCATAAAGCAGCTTTTTCAGCCTTAGTGCAAACAGAAAGTGGGGATGGATAACAAGACAAGAAGCACTAGACCCATCTAGCAGTAAAAAAAATGAGTACTTTGTCAAAAAAATCTTGATAGTCTTGCTTTCTCAAACTGATGGAGAATTTATGAGCGTCAGCGACCACGCGGTTAAAGCTAGCTGACCTGACCTCGATAAGACTTTCCTTCGGAGGAAGCAAGATTCTGAATCGGGGTGGTAGTAATAAAATAACTACCAATATCGTCAGAATAAGCAGATGAGATCAATGAAACTATAGATGGGGTCAGGCTATAATGAATTGATTGAATGTTGGCTAACGTACCCTGATGAATGAGATTAGCTAGAGTAAACGTTAGTAAGGCATGTTCATGGTTAGTAACCAAAAAATATGAAACTGAAGAAAGCGGCCTCCCTCTAATTCCATGTAGCAGACTATCAAGACGTAGGCAAAAAGATGTCAGTTAACAGTTAAAACGATTGTGCAAGCAGCGCGTAGTAGATGCGGCACAATGTAACATCACCGGTAGTAGAATCACATGTTACATGGTCACCGGAGATGAACTGAAAAAGAATAACGACAGAAAAAATTAACATGAAAAATACGAATAAGCTCAACATGTTTTATCTTAGCACTAAAGCAACGATCATCCTTTGTGGAAATGATTTCTCCAGGAAAACCATCGAGCGCATTTACAGAAGATATTATCGTGCATTGATAGATAAATTACAGCTGATAGTACTAGCTAATGCAAATTATAGCCTCCTAATCTTTCACTAGCTGGTACGAATATTCAGAATTTGCTGGCTATCAGCCTGTTTTCTTTTCTAAGAGCACTCGAAAGCAGAATACTTGATTAGCAACATTAAGACGACAAGGTTTTGTAAATTAAATCTTCAATAGTGCTTCATGATTCGGTGGTTTGCTATTGGGAGAAACGCGAATACACCAAAGACGAGTGAAAGTTGTTTGCACTTGTTCAAGCTTAGTGATTTCTTTTTTACGTGTAGGGCTCCAGACCTGCGAGCAATGTTTAAGATGAGGTCATACAAGCACTTTAGCAATTATGCTTTCATACTTATTTTTTCTTCGGCCAGTAATCATGCATGCCATTTCAGAGTTTCTCTACGCCAAACAATGCTTAGTCGTTAAGTCAAATAGAGTGGGCAAGCGCCATACGGCAATAACATCCTTGTTAGGTTGACGCAAAAATGAGGTCTGTTTTATCACCGTAAAGGTGTTTACAAAAAACCAACGAGGTCGTTATTTGATAGAGCGAGTTACAAGATAACTATTAGAAGCTTTCATAAATCATGATTATCATAAATGATCAAAACATGGTAATAGCTGAATACTTCAAGAATGCATTTACTCAGAACCGTATAGAGCCTATATTTGGTCACTATTTTACAGACACCTAGGATTTGCAGAATTACATTTGCTCAACTTTTTACGATTCAAAGATTTCAGTTACCAGGTTCCAGCATGCGTTTTGCCCCAAAAAGATACAAACCGCAATATAATTTATATATATTCTTTGTTCTAGATAGCAGTGGGCGTATTCAAGAGTTTCGTTAGGGAGGGGGACAAAAAGTTGTTTGAAATGAAAGTGCGTAGCAACGCCTGCGCTCCGAAAAAATATTTTGGGACGCTTCCAAAAATTTTTTGGGCTCATACCCCTAACCCCTCCCCCCAGCTTTTCCGAGGAGATTTTTTTTACAGAGCTAATTTGTTGAAATTTTTGAAAAATTCTAATTTCCTGCAGGTATAAACAAGTTGATCGCACATTTTTTCAACTCATTCAACTCTTTAAACTCGTAACTTTCAAAAGTTTCGCGACCCATTCTCTCCCTCTCACTGCACCTCTGCTATATAGCTTTAGATTTATTATTTAGAAAAGATGGCCCTAGATATTAGTGTTCAAACCAAGAGACAATCAAAATTTTGAAGAGTTCTGCTCCCGAAAACCTTGGAAAGTCCAAAACGCAACTCAGTCCAGAAAAATTTCTGCGAAAATATCTTGCTTACATATACATTCCAAATCAGGCAATTGTATGCGTCGCTGGCTATCTAATATAAAAAATCGTAATCAGAAAAGTTGAGATTGTTGGGAACTGCGTGGCTGTCGCGTTGAAGATGCTCTGCAGATCTAGCGCCTTCAGGACTGAGGGCATGCATGTACCTTAGTGCACCTTGTTTGATGCAATTTCAATGTTTTTCAGTTCCATGCAACACTCCCTTCTCCTTCTCTGCTTTTTGCTGCTCTTCATCACTGGTTTTTTGCCTTGTACGCATGACACACTCTCATTTCCCTTTCTACAGTTTCTATTTCTCTAAAGCGCACCTTCGTAAAAGACATCAAACGCTGATTTCAGATTTGTTTTGATATCTGCAGAGCGGCAAGATAAGTTACGAGGACTTTTGTAGTGAAGATAAGAACGACGAGTAAGAAAAAAAACCGTATATTAGGCTGTACCGAAAGTTCTTTCGCACCAAATTCAAAATCATAACTGCTCAATTTTCCAACCGATATGAGCGCTTTTATTTTCGTATGAAAGAGTAAGTCATGCTCTTTATAATGACATCTTAGATACTTGCTAATGATCACCTGTTGCGTAGATAAAGCGGTGGAAGAAAAATAGTCAAAATTCGAATTTTCTGTGTAGGGTCATAAAAATCGGAAACTTGCAACAAAAATCGGAGCAGTATTGTAGGTTTTACCAGCTCTTTCCAACAGTGAAAAGTTTGTGCTGATTAAGCGTCTCTTTAAAAAGTTATGGTTTTCCTGAAAAATGCCAAAATAAATCAAATTCGCCCTTTTGTATTGCTTGCTCGAAAATCATAACTTTTCATAAAGACGCTCAATCGGCGCAAACTTTGCACTGTTAGACTGGTGAAAGATACAATACTGTCTGCTCCGATTTTTGTTGCAAGTCTCTGATTTTTTAAGACCCTACACAGAAAACTCGAATTTTGACTAATTTTCTTCTACCGCTCCTATCTATGCATCAGATGATCATTAGCAAGTATCTAAGACGCCATTATAAAGAAAATGGCGCGAAAGAACTTTCGGTACAGCTTAATATATTAGGTTGAAAGTAAACTCCTTTTTCAAATAATTCATAGCTGTTTTTGTTTTCTCAGTAAACTTGGGGTATCATTCGATAGAACAGATTAAGCACTACAAAATGTCCACCAAGGATCCGCCTAAGTCGCATTCCATGGAAAGTTTGAAGCCAAACCGGAAAAAATTTTGTCACCTGAAATTTGGATTTCTGCGATAAAGAATCCTACACACGCCCACCTTGGTCATTATACGGTAGGCACATAGTAGTACTCAAATATACTTTACCGAATTTTTTCCAAGCATAGAAAGCGTGAAACAAAAATTGTACAAAAATAGCAAACTCCGCCCTCAGCCCCTCCCACATACATATGTCATTGTATACTACAAGCCTTATAAGTATAATTTCAAAACGTCACCCCTGTACGTGCTCTTATGTTCGAAAGTACCAAGTTTTACATCTAAAAAAACCTTAAAAAAGTGGCATTTCGACATTTTCGGACCATCTTTTCTCACTTTGAACCCTGGAAAAAATCCGCCAAACACATTTGTACTACCATGTGTCTACTGTAAAAAGACCAGGTTGGAAGTTGATAGGAATTTTCTGGAAGGAGAATCAATTTTTAGGGTAGCTGAAAATCTTGATTATGACCTTAAATTTTACTTCGATTACGACTTAGTGGATCTTTGGTCGTCTTTTTGTAGAGCTTGCTGCGCTCTATCGAATGATACGTTAAGTCTGTTACGGTGCCTTCATACCGCGCTGGCAGCCGCTGGCAGCCCGTAGCCGCCGCTGACTGCTTCTGATCCGGAGCGAAAAATCACCAGAGTCTTACTGCTTTAAGTGCTTTTACCTACGCTTTTCATCTAAAACGCTTTTTCTTTTGTTGCCGAGAATGTGAGCTTGATTTCACACATTACATTTGATCCACTGTTCTGTTGCCGCACTTTGCATCCTCCTATAGGTGCCTACATTTCACTTTTGCAATCTGTCTTATCTATACGATTGCGAACGATTGTGAAAGTCAGAAAACCCATCCCGCGAATCAATTTGGCAAACTTGCGAAATAGTAGAATGCTATTTAGATATGCATCGATATCTAACAAGAAGATTGAAGCAAAAACATACTCAAAAAGTAAACAAATTGCACATCTGCAGAAAATGGACGCATCCAAAGTCAGGATCACAAAGGAAAGAAACTTTTGCGAACTATGGTTCAAAGGGACCCATACGGCGTCAAAGTAATGAAATGGACACAAATATGATTTGTGAATCAACTATACACTGGTGGTAACAGAAGGAAAAGCGTGGAAAATGAAAAGAGTAGGCAAGAGCACTAAGATTCTCAAGTACTAATGATTTTGCATTCCCATAAGAAAGGCGGCCAGCGGCGGCTACGGGCTGCTACGGGCTGCCGGCGGCTGCTACGGGCTGCTGGCGGCTGCTACGGGCTGCTAGCGGCTGCTGGCGGCGCGGTATGAAGGCACCCTTAGGAGAACAAGAACAGCTGCTTTTATTTGAAAATGCAATTTACTTTGAAGGCAACCTAATAGAAATCTCTCGTGCGCTCAGATGGAACATTGGCTATTGTGTAACCTCTCCATAAAAAGAGAATTTCCTGTTTGCAATTTCCACGCCACTGTTTTTGCGTGCTTGGAAAGGCTGCCACCATTGATTATTCTAATCAAGATCTCAGGTTTTTGACCCATAGAACGCTCATAACTTGTCATCCAAAGGTGCTCCGCAGATAAGAAAACTAGTCGGATGAGTTTCTGTGTTTTTACCGTATATGCTCTCTGCTCTATCCAAAGGCTTCAGATCAAGTTTGTAAATCCATATGACTGCGCTGAGGTGTTCATGGTTACCAATTCACTGTTTATCATGGTGTTCAAATATCATAGAAGGTGGCCTTAGTACAACGCTCAAAACAGGTGTCAAGGAAATGCACATCCGCCTTGACTGCACAAGCCGTACCAGCATTGTCAATTATCGAAATCAACAGCCAGATGTTTGCAGGTGTTGAAACCGGGATCTCAAAGAACTCTATAAATCAAGTTCTAGTTAGCATAGTGATCTGATCACGACCAAAATCGAGTTCAGATGTTTGTTGAGAATCAAATGAATTATATGTGAATCTATTAGAAACTGGTGGAAAAAGCTTTGGATACTTTAAACAAGAATTTTGCTCCAATGCGAGCAATAAGGCATGCAGTACACTACTGAATATAGGAAAGCAAACAATACAAGGTGATACTAATCACATGCAACCGAGTGACTCCTGTCAAGGTAGATATCGCGGATCGCGATCGAGTGAAACCAGCAGACACTGCTGTAGTGCATAAATGTGTCTATGTAGTTTCAATATTTGTTTACGTATGCTTTACTCATTGCCCTTTTTGGGTAATGATCATTGTTCTTGTGACTTCGCCCCTCGATAAAGCAGTTATCATCGCTGGTATTTGGACACGACTTTGGATTGCAGAAGCAGATAACCGGTACTGAACCACCACTTTAGTAGAGGCGAAAATTTGAAGACATAAAATCATTACAGAGCTTGAACCTACACCTTCCGTAGGCTGTGATACTCACAAATACTCCAGCACAAACACGAGAACGCGCATACATATATGCGAAGTTGATATGGGAATGAGCTTTATTAGAAATGGCGAATTCCGCCCCTGTCGAATCCAAGCACTCCTACCTGAACAGCTATAAGCTACGTACATATGAGAGTACAACTACGAATTCGCTTTCGTAGATGCATTACAATTTGATAGATAGCAATTCTAGCATGAAAATGTCCGGAAACTTTCCTACACCCAAAGGCAGTGTTTGGGCAAAAAATCGTTTTTGAGATTTTGTGCTTACCCGGGATTATTTGCTATGCTGAATCCGAAAATGCACACTAGAGAGCGCGAAATTGGCGAAAAGGGGCTTTAAAGGCAGTGTCCGGGCAAAAGCTCGATTTTGAGATTGTGTGCTTACTTGGGCCTATTCGCTACGCCGAAAATGCACATTGTAGAGCGCGAAGCGAAAAACGGCTCTAACAGAGGAGGGAATTGAGCAGGTGGGCGAAGTCCTCCCCACTGCGAATTCACATTCCCGGCTTCCAGAGCGACTTTCTCGCTTCCGGTTTCAAGTCAATCATTCGCACTTGACCGGTAGCGGTGTTAGAACAGCTAGCGGCGAGAAAATCGCTCCGGGAGCTGGAAGCGTGAAATCGCAATGGGGAAAGTCCCGCCCACCTGCTGATTTCCCTCCTGTGTTAGAGCCCTTTTTCGCCGTTTTCGCGCTTTCCATTGTGGATTTTCGGATCCAGCATGGCGAGTAGGCCCGTATAAAAACAAAATCTCAAATCGATTCTTTGTCCGGACACTGCCTTTAACATAGGAGGAAAATCAGCTGGTGGGCGGGCCTCCGCACTGCAAACTCACACTCCCAGCTTTCGGAGCGATCTTCTCGCTTTGGATTTCAGCTAATCGTTCGCACTTGGCCGGTAGCGAAGTAACGGCTGCTAGCGGAATCAAGAAGACCGTTCCGGAAGGCTGGGAGCGTGAATTCACAGTGGGGAGGACCCCGCCCACTTACTGTTTCCCTCCTACGTTAAAGCCCTTTCGCCGTTTTCGCGCTTTCCAGTGTGGATTTTTGGATTCAGCATGGCGAATAGACTTGGATAAGGACAAAATCTCAATCGAGTTTTTGCCTAGACACTGCCTCTAGTAGAAGCCATCAATTGTAGAGAAACCTATATGGCTAGCGATAGTGAATTGCTTTTTACATTGTATGAGGTTTGGAAGCGTGGACAATTAGGAATTTCCTGTCAAACTGTTTACTCAACCGAGTCATAAGGTTTGAGTACCATAGTAGCCACTATTATGGCTTTGATTCAAAAGAACAAAGAACATCTCACAGCTTATTTTGGCAGCCAATCCGACTGACAAGCCTTACTCTGGAAACATTGAGTGTTTATCAAAGAGTCGTTATAGATCGCCACTTTCAGTGTGAATCGCAAATGGAATAGGCGCCATTATCATCCACTCAATCATGAAGAGATGTAAAGAAGCCAAAAAGCTGCGTGCATCCTTCCTCAACCCTATGAAAAGCTTTCGATAAAGTACCCAAACTCAAATGGTGGGCCTTGTAGGTGCAGTGCGAGAAATGTTATAT
>CATQJL010000112.1:67633013-67938449 GCA_958299035.1 Cylicocyclus nassatus
GCTCTTTGAAAACATCAGAATAAAAAATTCTAAAATTCAGCAAAGATTTGGCGTTACTGCAAAGCTGCTCGAAAATCCATGGCGATAACACTGCAAAGACAGGGTAGATCAGACAGCAAGTATAACTGTAAGAAAAAGGATAAAAATCTGAATCAAATGGTCCTTAAGCCGTTTATGGATTGGTGTTCTGTGAATTCTAGTGAGCGATGAAATGAACCGACAAAACTTTCGGGACAACCTAATATTATTAATATTAGGTTGTATTATTATATTAATATTAATATTATTGTATTAATATTATTATTTATATATTATTAATATTATTATTAATATATTATAATACATAAATACCTTTGTAATATCTTGTACGGAATTCTCTTGTTTATCAGATAAAAACAAAGGCTTTAAGTTTCATTGAATTCCAGCAAAGTTACGGAAGCATTTGTGCGTCACATTTCAAGCAGTCCACCCTGTATATTATACTAGCTGGCTTAACTGGCTCTGTCAAAATACTACGATAAAAGCCCCATGTCTATCCCTATCTAAACCTTTAGTGTGCCCACTTTTACATGCCCATTCCTTATTTCCGCTATGTTAGTAATCAGCATGCTCACTTACTTCCTGTGCCATCCTAGCCGCGTAGTTCAAACTTTGCAAAAAGTTGATAAAATTGATAAAAATAACAGATAATCCCGGAGAGTAATATCGTATTCGTAATCAGCATGCTCTACTATTCCCATATGCTAACTCCCAATCCCGTATCTCGAACTTTGCAAAAAATCGATATCGATAAAAGCAATAAATGATTCTAAAAACTAATAATATATTCGTAATCAAAATGCTCAATTACCCCTCCCCCTATGCCAGTACCCAGCCCTGTAGGTCAAACTTTTCAAAAGATTGATAAAAATTGATAAAATCGATATCGATCGATGGCGAAAAGTAGCCTATGACACTCACACGCCTCGTAGTACATGTGTGCCAAGTCTGGTCCGGATCGGTGAACAAAGATTTGTATTCGGAACATACTACAGACTGACAGACAGACATACAGGCATACAGACAGACAGACATCAGACAGACAAACAGCAGACATTCAGCTTTATATTTAAGGTCACAGGTCGCTAATATGTGGGTGGATATTTGTTATTTATTAACTAAATTCTCCGCCTGATGCATTTTACAATTAGTTTTTTAAAAGAACATGATTTCACACACCATCAAAAAGGGTAGCTGATCTAATGATCGAATAAACAATTTTACGGAGATCTGCTTGAAATTAACTTTTGGACTCTGTCTTGTGAAATCTATACTTTTTGATGCAAAATCAAAAAAAGCAGAGGTAGCCAAGTCTCGCTGGAAAAAAACAAGGATGAAATTTGCCAAAAGTTACTGAAGATTCGCTTTTGACAGCCATTACCTCATGAAAATCCTACGTTTGCCCTAAAAGCAAAATAGCAGAATGAGTTAAATTCCTTTAGAAGAAGACAAAAAGGCTTCAAACGGCAAGACTTCTTTGCTAAAAATTCCTAAGTGTCGATTTAAATCAAACACAAACTTGCTCAAAATCAACTTTTGCGAAAGAACCATACTTTCAAAAACCAAAGTTCTGTCTTTAAAGCGAAAAAGCACAGGCTTGGTCGAGGAAAGGACAGATCCATGAACTTTATGCGACAGGTCGTTTTCACTGAAATCTTTGGCCCTTCTGCCTCGCAAACACCGCGCTTCTGCCCCCAAGGCAGAAAATCACAGGGAGCTTGGTAGCTAGGAAAGAAAGAATCATGTCAGGCGGCATGATATTTTGCAGAAACCATACTTCTGCTCCTGAGAGGAAAAAAGCACAAGGAGTTTGGTCTGGAGGGAAGGGACCCAGGGATTTATGCGACAGGACAGTTTCGCTAAGATTGCTCCTCAAAAGGCGTTGAGCCAGCTTTACTCTTGTTCTAGAAAATGAGTCCGTTTATTGGCAAGACATCAAGAAATAGAATATTCTTCTTTTAAAGTAGTTTTATGAAATTTTGTGAAAGCTGCTTCGTTTTCATCTACATATCAGTAGCGGTTCCAGGATTCCCGCCCGGTGGGGGGGGGGGGGGGGGAGGCGGCAAGAATGTTTTTTAAATGAAGGTGCGTGGCTGAAGCCACGCACTCCGAAAAATTTTTAGGGTTGCTTCTCGAAATTTTTGCGGGTCTCTAATCCCTAAAATGTGGAAAAAGGGGGCGTGGCGTCAGCCACGCGTTTTTGAATCATGCAAAAAGCCGGAAAATGCGGCTTGTACAGCTTCTTGCTCCCGTTAAGAAGTTCGTGGTGAAGGAGTTGAAGTACTTACGAATAGATAGACAGCGTAGAAGACAGATGTTTGGAGCTTCAGGATGTGAAACTTTTTTCTGAAGCTGCGATCCCCTCCTAAGCGGGGATGTTAATGCGGCCCTAATGGATGCCAATTGACTGCCATACAAAATTAAATTTTCACTATTTTGTGTGATTGCCTGGAGATCCCCAGGAGATCATCTTCTGATTTCAAAGTTATTCTTTTTATAAAATCAACGAGAAGGTTGCAAAATTGCTTTGAGGATGTAATACGGCACTGCTAAACATGTTTTTTATAGAAATAAGGAAAATCTTAGGATATCAAAATCTTCGATGAACCTGCTCGCGAGGTAGAAGGTGGTATCAGGGCAGCCGACAAAGCTGTGGCACTTCTTGAATCGAGGTTTTGAAAGTGCCGCAACCAGCCGCCGGAGCTGCCGGGGAAGCCGCTGCAGATGATGGTAACGTAAAGGTCGTCGTCTAAAACCCTTGCAGAGGGGTTCCTTTAGGGATAGCGTGATATGCTTGCTATTCTATATCATTTTGAACAGCAGTTAATCCATAATTTCTTGAGATTCATGCAAATAAGCAAAGCTATATGGAGAAGAGTTTTCAAAAGGAGAATGGTCCCAAGGAAATGACTTTAAATAGGCAAAATGACCATATGTGAAAAATTTAGGAAATCTTAGTCATAAATCTTCTTTCCTAGTTTCTAACGTCGGAAAACGGACGAGAACAAAAGCTTCAAAGGTAGTGTCTCACCAAAATTGGGGTAGTATAGGTCTCCACATATTTTGTAAAAAGATCTCCTGAATGAGCGACTGCTTCAAGTCCGACTCGATCCGGGCCTTCCTATGCAGAAAAATTTGACCTCAAAGTGGCCCGAAAAGCTCGATTTGGCCGGCGCGGGCGACCCTCTCGGTTTCCCCCAAGACGTTGCAAAATGTCCTTTATTTAACGTTCACCTTCGTGGTGTTGCTGGCACTGTGGCGAAGGCTAGGCTAAGAGAGCACAACTCGTCAGCGTTCATTCCAAAAAAGTTCTTTCAAAAAACGAGTTTTCGTACTATGCGATTTTGATCCCGCATCGAGTTGGAAAGCTAGTTGGCGGAAACGCTTGCAATATGCAAAAATCTCGACAACTAATTGGTGAGACACTGGCCCGTAGTAAAGCTCGATCAGTTGAGGTGAACTCAACTTATCCCATCAGTTCACCTTAGGTGAGGTGAACTGATCACCGTCCACGTTCCCATGCTATAAGATGGTCAAGCCAACTGATAGTTGACCATCTGTCCACCTGCCGCAGTCAACTTTTCCACATCAGTTTAGTTCAAGTCACCTCAACGTGAACGGATGTTAGAGTGATCCAAATAGTGTGTAGAAGAGGAGACGCAGACAAGAGGTGACTGCATCTAACATAAGTTGCTCCTGAGTAACTTACGATACACACAACTTTGCCAAAAAATGCAGAAAAAATCGGCGCAAAACTGCACAATACCGGCGCCCGAAAAGGGAAGGATCGATGAACAGCTGATTTTGGCGACAAAAGCAAGGATAAAAGTTTTCTTCTTTTTTTTGCAGAGCAATCTTAGTTTCTTGTAAAAACTATTTTAGAAGAGAATCTACTTATTTATTACGTTTTATTTATGTTCCAAAAATTTCAGTTTTTCATGAATTCTGCGTCAAAATATGTCAGTTTTGTTTTATCTGTCCATTTGCTAAGTGATATCTTAGCGGTCATCATCAATTTTTTTCGACAGTGGCCGCTATCAAAGATTGTCCGGCGATGCAGCAAAAGTTGTGGCGCTAGCCGGTGTCGAACCACGACCGCGCGCGTGTGATTCCAATCGCTTATCCGTTTGACCAGATCAGCTCAAGTGGTTGGTTTTTTGAGAACACATGTGGTTATCATGTATAGGAAGCGATCCACATCCAAATCAATAGCTCACTGGATGCTGGACTGAAGCGCGATGACCTCAACTCCGGTCCGCGCCGAGAGAGATGCCCGGATGGGGGGTTTACTACGGGCCACTGTCTTTAAGGTCGGATATTGAGTGGGTCAGTGATAGAAGATGAAAATATGCCACATATGCTGATATGGAAGGGAACAGCGTAGATCACCAAAGAGTCAAAGACTTTAATTTCAATCCATTTACATATACTTGCAAACAACAGCTTCAGGCTCAAGCTTACGTGGAAAATTATCGCTTCCTCAGGTATTTAAAAAAAGTGCAAATTAAGAAAAATTTGAAACCCAGAGCTCGCTGCAAAATAAAAGAGGATACCAGCACCACGCTTAATAACTAATTCAAGAAACTGCATTTTGATACTGATATATTCACGGGAAAGTGAGTTCAAATTTCAAGAAATTTTCATTGAAAAAAATTGAAACCCCCAGAAAAAAACTAAGAAACTGTCTGGTTTTCTGTTTATTCATCTTTGTAAGAGTTTGTAGATTTTTGGAAATTTTGCAGTAAGTTTTGTAACGAATGCATAGTTCTCAATCAAAATTTTCTGCTGTTTAAAATGATATAGATATCGAGCATACCACGGTATCCCTGAGGCTGATTTCGCACAACGACTCAGACAATCGCCGGGGGCAGGCGGGCACCGAAAAAATAGATTGCTGATTTCTCGCACCCCGCTCGCGGATTTTTTGCAAAGCAATCAGGACTTTTCGGAAGACCGCTTGCTGAGTCAGCGGATTTTTAAGAGACCGCCTGTTGAATTTTTTTCGCTCTTATCTTTTGCAGATATATTGCTGAGTCTCTGAGGAATCGGGAACTCAGCAAGCGGTATTCCGAAAAGTCCTGATTGCTTTCCAAAAAATCCGCGAGCGGGGTGCGAAAGATCAGCAATCTATTTTTCCGGTGCCCGCCTGCCCCCGGCGATTGTCTGAGGAGGTGTGACGAAACCCTCTGCAAAAGTTCTGAATGACTAGCGTGATTACTGTACCACCATCTACAGCGGCTTTGCCGGCAGCAGTCAGCTGCTCGTTACCACTTGCTACGCACCCGCTCGCGAACTAGGGATTATCAAAAATTCAAGATCTTTGGACTCCATTCCTCCTTTCAAATCATGCTTACCAGTGCTATAGTAAACCTTCAATACAATTCTACCGCGTTTTATTGAGGTTTTGGAAAGATGAGTGACTTTGAAACTGGGGAGGTGATCCCCTGAAGAACTACAGAGAATCACACAAAATAGGAATGATCCGATTTCGTATTGCAGTCAACTGGCATCCAGCGCACATATCATGTTATAAAGCCTTCATATGTGCCAGATAGAAGAAGAAGAAGAAGAAAAACATCTACAGTGGGAGTCTTCTCTGAGATCCCCTCTTCTGATGTTCCTGCATGCTGCTTTTAGCCTTTTGCAGGCGCCAGTCTTCGAAAATTCTTGATTTCAACAGAAAATCCAGATAAAATATGCTTGATTTGAAATTTCTTGAAAATCAGAAAAGGCGAAAAAAATCACTGCTGTGACCATAAACACTTGTAGTAGAATGCGTGCCAGAAAGGCCCAATATTGCCTCAAACATGAATATTTTCAATTTTTCACGTATCCAAGCAAGAGATACAGCAACTGTTTATATGTATGTTTCGTGTTGATAGTATAGATGTGTGCAAGATAGATCTTTATGAAGTTTTTGGACTAAATCCATTTTTTAAAAGTTTTTTCGAGATCATTTTGAATTTTGATTTTCAATCACACTTGGAACATCCTTGACAAGGAAGCATCAATACCAATTCTTAGAGTTTGCTTTGCTCTATTGAACAGTGCCCTTGGGGTTTGCCTGGTTGCGGCGTCTTAGCAAGCAGATGAAAGGAGACATTATTTTTCTGAAAATCTGATATTATAGTGTACTTATGTTATATGATTCAATGCATTCGCCTTTTACCTAGGTTTGCACGTAAAAGATTGTTTCCTTGAATTAGCTAGTGATAACGATGATATTGCTGCTGTATAATCCCTAAAATAATTGAAAGAAAATTTTCGTTGCTATCGCTTGCCTTCTGTAGCGGCCATAAGCACAGTCATTCAATGAGAATGTTCTGTTGTAAAAAGTAAACTATTAATTGCATTATCAAGCTGTTTACAGCATGTGATTCAACAATGAAGAAGCAATTATTCCTATGTTTTGGTGGCCTTGAAGACATGAGTCTTTCTATTTTTAACAAGATGACCATATGTAGCGGCTTCGCGATGCGGGAGCAGCTCCTTGGACGTGCCGCGGGTGATGTATGCCGCGTTCGCCTGCCGCGCCTTTGTGGGCTGCTGCAAAACTATCTCCGGTTTGGAACACAGCCAAGCGGCAGGGTATATAAGGCTGCGCATGAGAGCAGCCCTCGCCTCTTTGACATTCGTTTTCATTATTAATCATCCTGTGTTATACTTGGTTATGTTCTGGGCAGCTTCCGCAGTTGAGATCTTCTTGTTAAGCGGTTTACCTTTTTGGATCTTGTGGATTGGATGCGTGTAAGCGCGAAGAAAATCTGGGAGTTCCTAGATGAACATTGTTGCGGTGGAGGTCTTGAGGGCACCGTTCCATGAAACTGAGCCTACAACGGTCGCCGACTCGGTGGAGGAACCCAGAACTCTTTGGTTAGATTGAGCCTCTTGTACATCGGCGGCACAGGGCGAGCGGCTTGCGTTATTAGTCTGGTCGTCCTCTTTAGGAGCCTCGCAGTTGTTGTATATGTGTTTCATATTTGATGTTTCATGCGTGTAAACTTATAATCTAATTGGATGCGCATTATATAAGGGTAGGTGAGTTTGGTGATCATGTCGAGTGGACGCGCCGTGAGGATCCAGCGGACACGTTATGTCTTAATCGCATGTATTAACATCCCTGCCGGGGAGGAGGTCGCAGTTTAAAAGAGAGCTCCATATCCTGAAACTTCGAGTATCTGGATTTCATGCTCTCTACCTATCATTAAGTATTCCCACCATCCTTCACTATGAACATATTGAACAGAAGCGAAAAGCTGTGCAAACTGCATTTTCCAGCTCTATATGATCCCCTGATAATCTCCTATCCATTCTTTGAAGTCAATTTTCTTTCTTCAAATCTAACGAAAAGCTTCCAAAGTTGTACTATTCTTCTAATCCAACGGTGCTAAGCATGTTGCTGATAAGAACAAATGATGTTTTGGATTCATGAAATTTGCGATGAATTACAGGTCGAAATTTGGACTTTATCGAAAATCTCGATATTTCAGAGAGTCATTTGTTCTCAGCAATATGTTTAGCACTATTGGATAAGATAATCATTACAACTCTGGAATATTTTCATTGACTTTGAAGGAAGAAAAATAAATTTAAAGAACAGATGATTGTCCGCGAGGGATCATAGGGGACCATACAAAAAGCTGGAAAATGCGGCTTGTACAGCTTCTCGCTTTTGTTTGATATGTTCATAGTAAAGGATGGTGGGAATACTTACTGCTAGGTAGATAGCGTGATCCGGATATCGATATGAAGCTCTCTTTTAAACTGCATTCCCTCTTCGGTGGGGATGTTAGTGCATGCGGCTCTTAGAGTGTAGGGTTGTGGTGTAGAGCAGTCGAGAACAGGCTGGGGACGAGTGTTCATATTGTCAAGTTTTGTATATGAAATCAAATTTATGATAAGTATGTAATGTAAAAGAATTTCTTATCGAATGAACGAATATCGTATATGTTGTGGAACGCGTTGAGCCGTTGACGATTTATTAGAAAAACACAAAGATTCCCCTTATACACATAGGCGTATATGCCGCGGGTTCACTTGGATCGATGCAATAACAACACGTAAACATAATCAAGGTGCGGCGGGTACGCCGCAGCAGCCTAGGTCACCTCAGCCTTAGCTATCAATAATGAGCGAGTTCTAGTTCACACTGAACAGCTCTACAACACCTCCGTCCTAAGATGAACAACGGTACATCTTAAAATGAGGATCTACTTGGAGTCGTTCAGGTGGTCGACGATGTCGGCTCGATCTAGCTGGAATCAGTGAAGTGGTTGAAGTTGCTTGGTGTTCATGCCATTGTCCATTTGGCCTTCTTCAAGACGTGTGGTAGAGGCTGGATCACGATGGCGCTCCATTCTTCCACTGCGCATCTGATTCGCATGTCGTCTCCATAGCTGGTTGTAAGCACATCGTACACGGCTTCTCCCTAGCGTTTCTTCACACGAGCTGAAATCCATTTTTCGCATCCCGAGCGAAAATCACGTACTCACACGGCTTCTTGTGGCTGGTACGCTCTCTTTCGTGCTCCATGGTGGCGGTGAACTGCTTCTCCATGTTTTCGTTGCAAATTCCTTCTTCTTTGGAGTCTTCATTCAGCAGCGAAAGCGGTGTCCTTATCTGACGTCCCAGGAGCAGCTCGGCAGGCGAACGTTGTCCCAAAGCAGTTGTACAAGGCGTTCGTCGATAAGACTGCAGAAATTCCGCAAGCTTCTCTGCCGTTCCTCCCTCCTTAATTTTCTGGAAGGTCCTTTTAGAGATATCCACAAACCTCTCCGCTTGTCCATTTGATTGCGGATGGAATGGTGGTGAACGCCTATGCTTGGTTCCTCGCTCTTCACAGAAATCTTGGAACTCCTTTGCTGTGAACTGCGTCCCATTATCCGACACGATCACTTGCGGATTTCCAAATCGAGCGAATAGAGATCTGAGTTCTTTCAGGGTAGCTGTAGTTGACGATGAAGGCATTACAAAAACTTCTGGCCATTTCGAGTAAGCGTCAACTACGACGAGATACATCTTGCCATTCAGCGGCCCTGCATAATCAATGTGAAGTCAATTCCATGGTTTGTCTTCCACTTTCCATGAATGCAGCAACGTCTTCACTGACATTTTGGAGGCTTCTTGACAGTCCTTACAGCGGCGCACTGAGTCTTCAATTTCTCTGTTGATGCCCATCCAAGATGCGAATCCTCTCGCGAGCACCTTCATCCTTATCATTCCAGGGTGTCCCTCGTGTAACTGCTTCAGAAATGCCTGTCTTAGCGAAGCTGGAATGACTATTCTGTGGGCGAAGTACAAACATCCATTTTGCACTGATAAATTCTCCCTCAGTGCTCTCCAATTTCGGACTTCTTCTTTCGGCTTGGACGGCCATGCTCCGGATTGCAGCATTCGAATGACCTGCGCAATGGTTTCGTCCTTACGAGATTCTTTCTCAATCTTCCTCCGGGTTAGTGGTAACCCTCGTACAGCAGCAGATTGAACAGCTCGCACCTCTTCTTCTATCTTCGCTATGACAACGTCTTCGGTTTGGAATGTCCTTGGAGGGATCAGTCGAGACAGTGCATCGGCTTGTCCGAATTCGGTTGTCTTGCGGTACTCCAGGTCGAAGTCGTATGCGAGTAGAATGAGTTTCCATCGTTGCAACCTGCTCGCTGTGTACGCAGGCACCATCTTCTTGGGTCCAAAGATGTGCAGTAGCGGTTTGTGATCGGTGAGTAATCTGCATCGGCGTCCGTATATGTACCGATGGAACTTACGGACTGCGAAAACCAATGCTAGTCCTTCCTTTTCAATTTGTCCGTAGTTCTTTTCTGCGGCTGTGAGGCTTCGGTTTGCATGGCAGATAGCCTTTTCTGTCTCATCTGGCATCTTATGCAGAATAACAGCTCCGATCCCGTAGTCCGACGCGTCCGCAGCTACCACTATCTGTAATTCAGGATCGAAGTGTGTGAGGAGTAGATCGGTGACTAGCGAGGAGAAACTTCGAGCCGAAGTGGTCGCCGACTTGAAGAGGGAATATGCAGAAGTCTTCAAGCGACTTGGGAAAGTGCACGAAGAGTAAGGCTAAATTAGTCTTGAAAAGCGATGCTGTGCCAGTCTTCAAGAAGAAGAGGCCAGTTCCATAGCCACAGCATCGGGACTGGAAGGAAATTGATCGGCTAGTAGCAGAAGGAGTCATTTCTGCTGTAGAGCACTCAGAGTGGGCCGCGCCGATAGTCGCCGTCAAGAAGAAAAATGGCAGGATTCGGTTATGCGCCGATTTCTCGACAGGACTCAACGATGCATTGCAGCTGCATCAGCACCCATTGCCCACGGCGGAGGATGTGTTCACAATGCTCAATGGAGGCCAGCTTTTCACCCAACTAGACCTAGTCGAAGCTTATTTACAAGTGGAAGTCGAGGAAGCATCAAAGGAGATGCTCACTATCAATACACACTAAGGATTATATCGCTATAATCGATTACCATTCGGAGTGAAATCGGCACCAGGCATATTTCAACAGATCATGGATTCCATGATAAGCGGACTTGATGAAGTAGATGCTTATCTTGATGACATCATCATCACTGGGAGGAGTTATGAAGAACACCGTCAGAATTTGGAAGCCTTATTCAAGAGAATTAAGGACTACGGATTCCACGTCAGGCTGGGAAAAATGCAGCTTTCTCATGCCAGAGATTTGTTACTTACGGTGCATCATCGACAAAAGAGGACGCCGGCCGGATCCAAAGAAGATTAAAGTCAAAGCAAATGCCAGCACCGAAGAACATAGCGGATGTTCGGTCATTCCTCGGCATGATCAACTATTATGGATTATTCGTGGCCGAGATTCGTCAGCTTAGAGCACCGTTGGAAGCATTGCTCAGGAAGGACGCAAAGTTCGAATGGACAGAGGAATGCCAAAACGCATACAAGCGTGCCAAGGAAGTCCTAGCCTCCGATCTACTCCTCACACACTTCGATCCTGAATTACAGATAGTGGTAGCTGCGGACGCGTCGGACTACGGGATCGGAGCTGTTATTCTGCATAAGATGCCAGATGAGACAGAAAAGGCTATCTGCCATGCAAACCGAAGCCTCACAGCCGCAGAAAAGAACTACGGACAAATTGAAAAGGAAGGACTAGCATTGGTTTTCGCAGTCCGTAAGTTCCATCGGTACATATACGGACGCCGATGCAGATTACTCACCGATCACAAACCGCTACTGCACATCTTTGGACCCAAGAAGATGGTGCCTGCGTACACAGCGAGCAGGTTGCAACGATGGAAACTCATTCTACTCGCATACGACTTCGACCTGGAGTACCGCAAGACAACCGAATTCGGACAAGCCGATGCACTGTCTCGACTGATCCCTCCAAGGACATTCCAAACCGAAGACGTTGTCATAGCGAAGATAGAAGAAGAGGTGCGAGCTGTTCAATCTGCTGCTGTACGAGGGTTACCACTAACCCGGAGGAAGATTGAGAAAGAATCTCGTAAGGACGAAACCATTGCGCAGGTCATTCGAATGCTGCAATCCGGAGCATGGCCGTCCAAGCCGAAAGAAGAAGTCCGAAATTGGAGAGCACTGAGGGAGAATTTATCAGTGCAAAATGGATGTTTGTACTTCGCCCACAGAATAGTCATTCCAGCTTCGCTAAGACAGGCATTTCTGAAGCAGTTACACGAGGGACACCCTGGAATGATAAGGATGAAGGTGCTCGCGAGAGGATTCGCATCTTGGATGGGCATCAACAGAGAAATTGAAGACTCAGTGCGCCGCTGTAAGGACTGTCAAGAAGCCTCCAAAATGTCAGTGAAGACGTTGCTGCATTCATGGAAAGTGGACGACAAACCATGGAATTGACTTCACATTGATTATGCAGGGCCGCTGAATGGCAAGATGTATCTCGTCGTAGTTGACGCTTACTCGAAATGGCCAGAAGTTTTTGTAATGCCTTCATCGTCAACTACAGCTACCCTGAAAGAACTCAGATCTCTATTCGCTCGATTTGGAAATCCGCAAGTGATCGTGTCGGATAATGGGACGCAGTTCACAGCAAAGGAGTTCCAAGATTTCTGTGAAGAGCGAGGAACCAAGCATAGGCGTTCACCACCATTCCATCCGCAATCAAATGGACAAGCGGAGAGGTTTGTGGATATCTCTAAAAGGACCTTCCAGAAAATTAAGGAGGGAGGAACGGCAGAGAAGCTTGCGGAATTTCTGCAGTCTTATCGACGAACGCCTTGTACAACTGTTTTGGGACAACGTTCGCCTGCCGAGCTGCTCCTGGGACGTCAGATAAGGACACCGCTTTCGCTGCTGAATGAAGACTCCAAAGAAGAAGGAATTTGCAACGAAAACATGGAGAAGCAGTTCACCGCCACCATGGAGCACGAAAGAGAGCGTACCAGCCACAAGAAGCCGTGTGAGTACGTGATTTTCGCTCGGGATGCGAAAAATGAATTCTAGCTCGTGTGAAGAAACGCTAGGGAGAAGCCGTGTACGATGTGCTTACAACCAGCTATGGAGACGACATGCGAATCAGATGCGCAGTGGAAGAATGGAGCGCCGTCGTGATCCAGCCTCTACCACACGTCTTGAAGAAGGCCAAATGGACAATGGCATGAACACCAAGCAACTTCAACCACTTCACTGATTCCAGCTAGATCGAGCCGACATCGTCGACCACCTGAACGACTCCAAGTAGATCCTCATTTTAAGATGTACCGTTGTTCATCTTGGGACGGAGGTGTTGTAGAGCTGTTCAGTGTGAACTAGAACTCGCTCATTATTGATAGCTAAGGCTGAGTTGACCTAGGCTGCTGCGGCGTACCCGCCGCACCTTGATTATGTTTACGTGTTGTTATTGCATCGATCCAAGTGGACCCGCGGCATATACGCCTATGTGTATAAGGGGAATCTTTGTGTTTTTCTAATAAAATCAACGGCTCAACGCGTTCCACAACATATACGATATTCGTTCATTCGAGATTATTGGAATGCAATTACCCTAATTTCACGCGTACAAGGCGCGGGGGAGTTTTTTCGAAAATCGACCAGCCCAAACACGGCAAAAGACTTCGCGAACAAAAAACCATATACGCGCTGTATATTGCCTGAGAGTATCGTGCGGCATAAGTCTCGTTTTCCGAAACAAAACGAGGCGGCTGAGCGGCACGTTTGAAAAATCAAGAAAGGTGCGCCTTGTACGCGTGAAATTAGGGCAATTGGTTTCAACTATAATATTCAGTATAAATTTTTTTCAGATTGATTTTGTTTCTTTTTGAATTGTGTGAGAGTGCGTTAGCTATACTATCAAAAAGTCAAAAGCTTGTATACACATACACTTATCTTCTTGAAACACAGCCCCGAATGAAATAACTCAAATTAGATACATAAATGGCTCCTCCTCACGTTCAACTGAGCTCAACCTAGAAATTTCTATTAGTCCCTGCTCCAAATTCAGATATCGGTAGTTTTTTGCTCTTCTGTATGAAAAGGAAAGGAAAGGTCCTCATGGAAAGTCCTAGCAGAACCTTGGATTCCGAGAGCTGAATGGACTGCTGCCTCGAAGGCAGTGTCACAGCAAAATTTGGATGTGGGGATTTTTGCATACTATACTTCTCTCAGTCTACCTAATTCAAGTGTTCCAATTCGCAAGAAATTCGCGATAAGCCTTTGAAAACCCCGCTGCAACTTACAGATATGTGCTTTTCTGATGCTTGCATCGCATGTCTAGGCATTTAATAAATGAAACGGTCGCCTGATCCACATGTTGACGAAAGGGGAAACGGGTGAGTCGATCAGCCAAGCCAAGTCGCACTCTGCAAGCCACTTCAAGGGCAATTTTTTTCAAGATACAGGGTCAAATCGAGTCGGACTTGCGCAATGGCCTATGTAAGGTGACCTTTAACAGAGATCGCGAAGACCCGCACCATTTCATTGGTGAGACACTGCTTTTATAGAGTGTTAAGCTATATACAGGGTGTCCCAAAAAATGTGCCTACCGTTTGAATGAAAATAACTCTCTTGTCATGGAACTTTCTTCAAGTACCATTCTTGGAGCGGAATTCAACATAGATTTACAGTATGAAACGAATCCTCGATCCCCCTTCATTACTCTAGAATCACGGTGGTGGAAACTCTTAGGACATGATGCCGCTGTGAGATGGGCCGCCCAAAAATTTTTTTTCAAATCTGAAAAATAAAAATTGTGCAACAAGGTTTTCATGCATGCTGATTTTACTACACAATTTTTTAAGCGTTCGCAGAGGTTTTCAAACGGCGTAATCGAATTTTCAACGACTATTATATTTCCGTTGTTACGGTATATCTGACATAACTTATGAGAAAAGCATGACGGTGAAGTACAAGTTTCATATTTGAAATCAGCGACTCCGAATGACCTAATGCAGGAGTCTTCAACTTCTTTAGTCCCTTTTTAGGGGTCAAAGATCCTCAATGACACGAAACCCTCCCCAAATTTCTAACAAAATCCTAATTCGATCCATATCGCAAAATGATGCCTATAGACCCTCGAAAAATTTCATGACAAAGAAAGTTTAAAAAAATCCAACAGTAGGCACATTTTTGGGACATCCTGTATATATTAGGTTGGAAATTAAGTTCTGCAACTCATTCAATTTTCTCCTAACATGGTGCACACAAAACTGGCTAATGTGTGGATTGTGAAACGCACGTACTGCATCTGCTCAGACAATCGCCGGGGGCAGGCGGGCACCGGAAAAATAGATTGCTGATCTCTCGCGCCCCGCTCGCGGATTTTTTGGAAAGCAATCAGGACTTTTCGGAAGACCGCTTGCTGAGTTCTCGATTTCTCAGAGATTCAGCAATATATCTGCAAAAGATAAGAGCGAAAAAAAATTCAACAGGCGGCCTCTCAAAAATCCGCTGACAAGCAAGCGGTCTTCCGAAAAGTCCTGATTGCTTTGCAAAAAATCCGCGAGCGGGGTGCTGAGAAATCAGCAATCTATTTTTCCGGTGCCCGCCTGCCCCCGGCGATTGTCTGAGTGCTATTCTGCGAAATTCTGACGTGGCAGTCACGATGGATATATAATAGTCTATGGGAAAACTAAGAAATGTGACTGATTTTATAACCTAGGGGAATTATCCGACATGCTGATCACAAAAACTTCACTGAAGTTGCATGATAGGGGCTTTGTAAGTTGTTACTGTAGGTTTGCAATACAGGATCCTATCCTAAGGAAAAATAGAGAGGCCTTGATTCAACTAATGTATTAGGTTGTCCCAAAAGTTTTGTCCGTTTTTTCAACCTATTCATAAAAACGCGTGGAACGAAAACAAAGAAACGATTTCAGCATTATCCGACGCATCTTTTCCTTCTCTTTCTAACTGTCATGCTTCCATGCCGATTAATCTTTTGTTCACTGAGATAAACGCCGAAATTTCGAACCCATGGTTTTTACTATGCCCAAGTTTGGCAATTTTTCACAATCTTTATTTTTGACTTTCGGAATAGCTTTGGCAACAGTTAGATAGAGCAAACAAAGGGCAATATGATGCAATTTTGCGGCATCTATAGCCAGCCTTGAAAATTTTTAGAATTATTTTTCTGATGGTATCAAATTCCACTTTTGGTGATGCCAAAAGTCAGAGATCATGAAACGGCGCACCACTAAGGTATCATTCGATGCAGCTTTTCCTCCTCTTTCCTGTGAGTGTATTTTCTCTTCAAATAGCGGGGTCCTTAGCGATAAAATTTTCATAATTCTTGAATTTGACCCCACCCCAGCGTGTACACGTTAAATGCAAAAACTTATATTTCGAAGCGGTAAACGCTCATTTGCTTCGTAAAAATAGTGAATAATCGTAATCGGTTTTTGAAAGCTTCAAAATCCGATGCTTTATTAGTGTTCGAGGCGTTTCTGTATTTTAGAACTTCGCAAAAGTGAAGACTTTTGAAAAAATTATCTTTAAAATTATTAAAAAGCCAGCTAAATATGCCGAATAATTGCATTGCATTGCCCTTTGCTTACTCTATCTGAGGGCTATCAAAGGTCTTCCAAAAGTTGAAAATGAAGATTGTGAAAAATTGTCAAACTTGGACTTAGTAAAAACCGTGGGTTCGAATTTCGGCGTTTATCTCAGTGAGCAAAAGAGTAATTGACATGCGGGCGTAACAGTTAGAAAGAGGAGGAAAAGATGCGTCGGGTAGTGCTTAGAGCGTTTCCCTATGTTTGTTCCACGTATTTTTATGATAGGTTGAAAAAACGGACAAAACTTTCGGGACAACCTAATATATGGTATTCGTGTCTGGCAGGCCAAATAACTCCACTGTATGAAGTCTCGACGAACTTTGAGAATAGTTCAAAATAGTTCAAAACTGCATATGCGCGGTGCACCTTGGATCATGAATGGTTGTTAAATGTGCATTCAAAACGACAAAGTAATTGATTTAAAAATGGAAATAATAAAGAAGAGGTAATTTTTTGAATTTTGACGCGCTCCCAATAAGCAGGGGAAAATCTCAACGTGGAAATCTAATTGGCCAATTCTTTTGAGTTCTTTCATTACACCTGAGTTTCTGCTAAACAAACAAAATACTTAAAGGCATACTTCATCACTGGTTACACTGTCACCTCCAAAAAAGTCATGATAGGCATATCTTGCTCAAAAGGTCACATTACTGTATTCCTTTTTTGACGTCTAGAAGTTTCCAAATCTTATCTGAACAAGCATCAAGAAAAACCTAGCAGATTGTTTTTGAAGTCATGTCTGTATGACAGTTATATGGTAAGACTTTAATCCTTTGGATTTTTTAAACAAAGATCGCCGAAAATCATAAAATTTGATTTGCCTTCATTGGTGCACGCAATCAGAGCTCCCGATAGCTTTGATAAGGGACTGCATAGGGTTGACATCTGCTATATAAGGGCCTATTAGCGATCAAGAACAAATTTCAGACTACAATTTCTTAGCTTGAAGTCACCAAAATGCGCCATCTTTCTACAGTAAGTGCTAATCCTGCTCTGATATTTGTGATATATAATTGCTTAGTGGCTTCTTCTGCTGTCCAGCTGTGTGTCGCTCAGTATAGGTAAGTTCTCAAATGTTGTCGAAAAAGAAAAGTTAAGGCCAGTTTTTCTTAAAAAACAGCGGTAAAATCAATAACAATCAAATAATTGCATACTTCCACTTCTTCAAACTTTAAATTACAGAGAAGTGCCCAGATTATGAAATGGATACTGATGGTTATAACTACGTCGAGTTGCACAATGACATTCGACAAGGCGTAGCTAAACGCTCATTTCCATACCCTCAGAAAGACGGTGTCGAAATCGAATACAGCAAAAAAGGAACAAAGAGTCTGTTTAGATTGGTACGCTTGTGTTTGACAGTTATGCTCCAAAAAGTTCGCATGGAATTCAAAATTGGTGAGACTGAGTAGACTAACAATATGCTATCAAAATGAATAACGGAGCGAGGAGATTACAGTGAGATTCAACACTTTGAAAAGAAAAATAAGCTTCTACTTTTTCGTAATGATTAAGCCCTAGAATGCGGTAAAACGTTTGCCTTTACTGAAGGCATTATAAATTTTATTCGTCAAGATCTTGATTAGTTTTTGCAAGGACTGATAAAATAAATATCGTGCAGTTTCACTATGAATGCACGTTCGTTACGTTGGCACAAAGATCAAATATAAAAAAAACAAACATGAATTCTATGGGAGAATGTAAGCTCTGTAAGATGACTTTTGAGCGACCGCAAGAAATCGATCCTGTAATCTTTAAAGCAAGATCTAAAAAATTTTTACGAATCAGATTTCCGTTTAAAGATTCCATAAAGCTTCTACTTGGCCACGCCCATTCTCACATCAAACAATATTTTCATGTTAAAACATTGGCAAATCGAAACACAAGGTCATGAAAAGTTGTTTTTTTCTGGGTTTTCATGCTGAGTTGATATTCCTCAACAACTAGCGTTTGCGAGAGGTTGAAAGTCTATGGTTTTCTCAAATGTTCGCAGCACGTAATCACCAGTGAATCCCAGGATTTCTGCTCGGGGGGGGGGGGGGGAATGAAGAAAAGGGAGTAAAAAAGTAATTTCAGAAAAGGGGGTGTAGTTGCAGCCACTTCCGAAAAATTTTTAGCGAGGCTAATCTGAAAAAAATGCTAAAAATTATATTGCTTATTTACAACTCTTAACAAGCTTGCATATTTTGATAACTGGGGGGGGGGAGTCCAATGTTTTGAGGCATGCTAACAAAAGCGGCATGCTAACCCGAGAAACAATACCCTCCTTGCTTTTCCGTTCAACAATGTTCAGCTTGAACCGGTTCCAGCTACGCTAAGCCCCGCATAGCTTACACTGAAGAATGTTCGAAAAACTGAGTACATAGTCACTTATGCAAGAAGCAGATATTATGGCGTCAGTCCCTATGTGCGTCAATAGGAGTTATAGTATGGAAGATGTCTGATTTGGGATTCAAGCCTTAGGTTAAGAACAAAAAGATTTTTTTGCTTATTAATCATTTTTTATTTACAAGCATATGAAAACCTTCTAGACATACTCGAGTGTCCTGGAAGGAATTGCAATGGCAGTTATTGATGAGGAAAAATGCAAGCTTAAGAACCAGGAGGTACAGGATGCCTATAACAAACCCATCAATTTTGCAAGGTTAGTCACACACGTTACTGTTTAGTAGTTTTTCCGCTTGATACAGCGCGCTTGCTGTGTCGAAAATTTGCAATAAAACTTGCAAATGAACAAATGATTACCCCTTAAAGACACCGTCCACCCAGATTCTCGACTTCCATGTTTTGATCGTTCCTGGGCCTTCTAATACCCCTTATTCCGAATTTGAAGTCGAGAATCCGCGAAAACCCCAACAATCTCCGCTTCGAACCTGCAGGCCGGCTTTCAGGAACGGTGATTGGCTGGGCGCCCACGGATGGGCGGGCATGGATGGAGAGGGCGGTGCCGTCTAGAGGTCCTCGTGCATCTTCGTTATTCCGCCGCGAGTTTCTAGCTTCCGAGGCAATATTTTGCGCCGCCACTTGGGCATTGGCTTGATAGGGTGCCCCACTATCATATGCTGCAAAAGCTCGAGACCCTCAACTTAGGGTGGACGGCGCCTTTAATGCCGTTACCTGCCGCACAAGATGGCGGCATTTTGGCGCGGCTATTTTTCAAGAGAGAAGTATTCGACATCGCCCCCATTATACCAAGCGAAAATCGACTAGACTACACATTATCTATTAGGAAACATGCATATTTTTATACAGGCAACGAGTCAACAATAATCAGAACAAAAAACAAGTAGCACAAGCATACCAGTGGGCAATCGAGGATTGGCGTGACACAGCTACTTTACCTCTCACCGATGCTATTTACAACGACGATGGAATGAAACCATTTGCAAATGTGAGTTTATTTGCTGGTACTTTCTACGCTGTTTTAAGAACTAGTAGATTTCCGCTGTTTTGCAACATCTTTGACTTGGTTTTTCAGTAGCAGGCAACTGTTTTCCTTTGCTGACTGAAGTGAAATAAGGTTAAATTCAAAAAACCTACATTTGAGACCTTTCCCTACCACTCGCCTTTCAACAGGCTTGCACTTTGAAGCTAAAAGATTTTTCAATTTACGAAGTGAAAGCAAGGCTAAGCATTGAACTTTGTCAATAATCTACCTTAACTTATCCTACAAATCGCTCTAACTAGAAGCTTAGTTGTGAGCAAGCCTGGTGTAGGCTATCCTTATCTGCGGTTTGTTGTACTTTGAGTTGGGGCTAAAATACATCTCAGAATCAGTATTTTCTTACAAAGCGACTACTAAAAAATCTCAACATTTGTATTCCGTTGCAGAGCATAACTGCACCATGAGCATGCTTGGCATTCCTCAACTTGTCCGACTGTTAGGGTAAACTAATCAAATTTTAGATGATCTATTACAAGTCGCTACAAGTGGGATGCAGTCATTCTCCATGCGTAGGCAGCACTGACAAAGTTGCTATTGCATGCGTTTATAGCGAGTTGTAAGTGATCATTGATACTGAGGCTTAAAAAATATTCAATTTTCAAGTCCAAAAGTTGGAGAGCCGCTCTATCTCGAAAACAGTACGAAAACTGGCTGCACCAAAAAGTGGTGCAAAGAGATAGTATCGGATGCTGACTGTTTAAAATATGACTCTACAAAAGATGATGCCAGTCAGGAAGACACTGCAGGTCTTTGCTGTACAGCAGCAGAAAAAATAGATGGTAAAACTTTTCGTAAATTAAGATTTTTCTGCGAGAAGATTTTTGCCATTTCAGAAACTACTACCATGAAGGTCACTACCACGGCAGCTCAAACATCAACGCAGGCTGACACAACGACGTCAGCTGCAGAGACAACAACGCCAGCTGCAGAGACAACAACGCCAGCTGCAGAGACAACAACGCCAGCTGCAGAGACAACAACGCCAGCTGCAGAGACGACAACGCCAGCTGCAGAGACAACAACACCAGCTCAAACATCGTCGACAGCTCAACCAACCACAACCCAGGGTTCGAGTGGATGTATGACGGAAGACATTAGAACTCAAGTAATTACTTCGTTCAATGAGAAGCGGTAAGTTTAGTAGCTTTCAGAGAGTTCTTGACTAGGTTTCGGAAAAGAGGACGATTCAACACATCCACGAGTCGGCCGTGTTATCGAATTCTACCGTTTCGGACATACGACCCATCGGTGCCCCACTTTCTTGTGTTTTTATTTCAATCACCGATGGTCGTATGGACCACAAGGTACCCTTGTAATTTGAGCTTTAACTAGATGGTCTCGCAACATGTGCCAAAATCCCGTGTAGTTCCAATATGAACTCGCGATACTTAGAAATACGACCCACAGGTGAGTCGTATTGTTCGAGATGGCAGTACACATATGACCCACCGGTGGGTCATGTCGTGAATGTACCAATATTGCTGCGTTTCTTTTCATTTAATGGAAACAGTGGTGAATAAAAAATTAAATAGAAGGCCTTTTTCGAAAGTTAGTTGTCATTTGCTTCTAAACCGTTCATGAGCAGGCTGTAATTGTTCAGATCTTCGCTAGCAAAAGGAGAGGTGCAGAATGGACCCGCATCAGCAGGAAAGGGAAAGCTATCGCCAGCTCAGAATATGTATGAAATGGTGCGATTTTTTTGTATCTTGTGATTTTGTTCACAAAGCTTCTATGCTATATCGCGCAGAGTTATGACACTGAACTAGAGAATGAAGCACAAACGTGGGTTAGCACATGCCCACCAAGCCCAGGAAAATCAGAACTTAGTACTCGTGTGGGGCACGGTGAAACCACTACGATCATTGGAGATAAAACTACATCTTGTGCAGATTCAATCAAACAAGTAAGTACACAGCAACATTAGGATCTACAGGCATCTCTGGTAGATTATTTACATCATGAATACTTAGGCTTTGGAAGCGTGGTGGAATGAAATTGAAAAGAAAGCTCTGAACTCCGCAGTCAAATACACGCAAGTCCTGGAACAAAGCGCAAATGCTCCCACAAATTTCACCCAGGTGGGTTATTTCCGCTGAGCAAAATTTCTAAAATTTTAGGACCTAGAAAAAACGACTATTTCTGCAGCGCTCAATTGAATGTTTATATAGAAACAAACAATTTTACAGATGGCGTGGTACAAGTTAATAGGTTAATAAGTTGACGCTCAATAAGTTTATAAGTTGACAAAAAAAAAGAACTACTCGTTGAAATACATCACTTGAAGGCAGTGTGCAAATCTAGGAGCATCAATTTTTTCTGGAATGATGAGGGGGTCCTAAATAAGGCAATGCCCAATCTGCAGTGCAAAGGATTCATTCGCGGCTGAAAAATCCGTCCCCAAACACTTCGCGCCTGCGTCGTGACCGTAACTACGGGTCCCAGCGCGAACGTAGTGTTAAAGTGAGCGAAGTCTTCGGGTTACGGTCACGGCGCGGGCTCGGCGGGGTCTGGGCGCAGTGCGTTAATTAGAACCTTCTCATCAGTTTCCAGGCGAAAACTTCGTGGGTCCAGATTTGCCTGGATGCTGCCTTTAAACTGTCTTAACCTCGTGATTTTGGAGAAAATATACTCTTGAAAAAAGACACAACATGATTCGGAGATTTTTTCTGAATCGCAAAGTGGTTGGTTCAAAAATTGAGGAAAAAATGGATTCTGAAGCAAAAAACAGCATTGGAAAAACAACCTATTTATCCGATGAAAATATTCTTCCACCAAAAACACTTTGAAATATTTCAGATGGCTTGGGCTGCTTCTTATAAGGTTGGTTGTGCTGTTGGTAATTGTGAATATGGCAATTTAGTCGTTTGCCGCTACTATGTCAGGTAATCATTAGTATTGCTGATTTCGTTAAAATTCTTTTTTGAATTTCTAGGGGGAACATCTACTCGGAATACATCTACCGTATCGGAACAACTTGTGGTGCTTGTTCCAGCAAATGCACCAATGGTCTCTGCAAGGCTCCTAGTTAAATACAAAGTGGAATGGCCTTATAAACTGAACGGCCGTAATTTTGAATAAAGCATTGCATGATTGCTATTTAGTGGTTGCAAATTAAGATTCACAAAGTTTGAGGAAAACGTTCAAGCAAAGTCCAGCACAAAGGCAGTTCATACCAATATTCGGCTTGACATCTTGAAGAATCACTGGTGTATAGGCGAGAGTTCATAGGGCTAGTTTACAGGGTTTCTTTGAACTTTTTTTGTGGGAACCTGTTGTCTAGCCGAAGCCTACTGCATACGAAGATATGAACAGAAAAAATTCAAATCCCTTGCTTCTGATAAGTTTCACTTGAAAATTTATATCCCTTTACTGCGCAATCTTAAGCTTTTATTGTTTTTGACTGTGATCTTTAAATAAAGCCATTCAAGGTTAACTTAGGCTGAGTTCGTACTGATTTGGAAGTCCCGGATTGGTATGAACCAAGCGGAGTTGCAGGAGGTTGCTACATAGTTCCCCATCTGTACTGAAGACAGCTTTGTAGAACCAATGACGTAGGTCGGAACAAAAATAACGAAGAGAGAATGGAAAGCGCACGAAGGCACATCTTACGTGGGAGCAGACTGCGTTCATTTTCCAACCCCGCTTCAAGATCGGGGCTTCTTCCATCAAAAGGGGAAGCGAAGCAGAGGAGTGAGACTGAAATGAGTGAAATTTGCGAAAAAAAACGTCGAAAACGGTCAAAAAACCCTAACCACCGCCTCAAAAAGCACACGGGCGGCTGCAACGCATTCAGCACAGTTCCAGCACAATGCGAGAACTGTGCTGGAACTGCTTTGTAACTTCGAAATCAGTATGAACCCAGCTCTAGCTTCCACGTTTGGCGTGATGTATCTAAAATATTTTTTCAGATTTTGTTTAGTTTCGAGTCTTGATCACTTAATCTATTGAGCGCTAACACAACGCACTATGCAGCTCTTTGTAATGTTATCAGAGTTTGAAACTGCAACACTAGAAACGCGCGTGCTTACCCAGCATATCGGACTTGCAAAATTACTTTGGGACTGGCGATCAAAGACCTCGGGCAGAGTTCACGCGATTTGATCGTCGCGATTCAATGGTTACAAGACAAGTGTTACAAGTTCATTGCATGCCGATCTTTTTGTATTTCGTTTGTGATAGTTTCTCAACACGACTAATCTTGACAAGTAATATTTTTGATAAACAAACGTCACATTTTCGGATGGTGCCTCATCAAAAATATTACTAGTCAAGTTTAGTCGTGTTGAGAAACTATCACAAACGAAATACAAAAATATCGGCATGCAATGAACTTGTAACACTTGTCTTGTAACCATTGAATCGCGACGATCAAATCGCGTAAACTCTGCCCGAGGCCTAAAGCGACCAATTCTCCATTTGTCGAAGGTCGCTGATTAGTTCGGTCGATACATATTCGTTTACTTACTTTTTTCATTGTGAAAATTTGTTAGCAAATGGCATTCGGTTGCTTTTTCTATGGATACAATCTCCTACTCTGAATATTTTCCCAATGAATTTTCAAGTTTGTCCACTACGGGTTCGGTATGGGATGAGGCCAATGACAATCTATCTAGGTTTTCACACTTAATATCTGGTGAGGATTAAATAAAGCGATTTGTGAACGCATCACAGTTTCGGATGGTGCCTCCTCAAAAATACTACTTGAGCCATGATTTAAAAATTGTTTTAAGGTTCCTTCAAAAAAAGCCAAGGTAGCTACAGTTTTATGTTTTTATTTCTATACTGTCGGACACCAGCATCAAAACACTTTAGCACTTTCGAGACCATGTAATCGGTTCTCGAAACTACAAAAATATTATTAATAATCATTTCGTTTCAGAGTTTTGCTCTACAAGTACACACCAAGTCGAATATCCGGCAGTAAATAAGCAGAATAATTAGAAATTGCTATTTTCAAACTTGTGGATGAATGTTTGAACAGGATAATTGACATATGATGCTTAGCTTAAATTTTATTGATTATATTTTACATACCTTGAAAAACGAGATTTACCTAATGAAACAAGACATGTTAATAAGTAAAATCTTATAATTTTGATAAAGCATGCCTTTATCAAAAGTTTTCTTATGTCCTCTCGTTTTTCTCATTGCTGCACTTCTAATTAGTCGTGGCACCACAAAGAAGCATGTCAGCCGAATGCACTCGTAATGCATAACCATAAACTTCTTACAAGAAATTCTATTGGAATGTGACCGCTGTTTTCTCGCAGGATTATCGAAGCTATAAAATCTGTTTACAAGGGTTATGTATGGTTTTTGTGTATCAACAGTAGTTATGACTGCCACTGAAGACAAGTGATAGCAATGGAGAATTTTTCTCAAATCTTTTTAGAATTCACATGACAGCAGCGATATTTTTGATTTTAGTTGTCAAGCGAATGTCTTATGGAGAGACATAGAAAAAGCTACCTATTTGATGCAGACAATAAATTGTATCAAATGAATGTCTTATTAAGAAATCTAGAAAAAAATTGCATTATCTGATGCAGACAATAATCTGGAATCAATACATACAGTTTAGATAAGACGTCTTCATCTAAATTTTTGTTTTGAAAAAAAAACTACTGTGAGAAAGATATGTTGATGCCAAATTTATTGCAGCTTTTAACTGGCTGCATAAATTGGCTGCTATCACCAACCAAATTTTCAACGCTGTAGCCAAAAATGGTCACGATTTTTATCAAACTCGTAGGCTGACTTTTTGGCAACAACGCCTCAGAGCATGAAAAGACCAAGAACTATTGCAAACCTCAAGGGCTGCTTCTATACAAAAACCTAATTCAACAGTAGGCAACTAGGATGGCGAGGGCCTCGGACAGAGTTCACGTGATTTGATCGTCGCGATTCAATCGCTACAAGACAACTGTTACGAGTTCATTGCATGAGGATCAGCCTGCATTTCATTTGTGATACTTTTCCAGCGCGAAATTTTTGAATGTAAAATGAAAATGAATGAAAATCGCGGCGATTAAATCGCAACGATCAAATCGCGTGAACTCTGTCCGAGGCCTAACGGAGAGACAAGCACTGTGCTAACGTTTACCCTAATAACCTTTGGAGACAGTGCGAGCAGACACCCTCTGTTCGTAACGAAATTCATAGAACGAGTCGCAGGCAAGGTTTCAAGCCAATATTTTTGGCACAACACACAGTGCCAACATCTAGGTCCACCATGAAAAGTACGAGCAGTACCATTGAGCAGGTCCCTCAGAAATTGCACCCATATGGATCCGCTCTACTTGTGGTCTGCAAACTGGGTCTGTATTACTACTTTTCGCTTATGTTTGGCAAGTAAACGTATAAGCCATAAACTTTAGGCCGGAAAAGAGATCGAAAGTCTATCGTTCCATAGAATCGGCGCTCAAAAAGAACTGCTTGCATGAATGGTCAAATTGCCAAGTCTTTAACCTGAATAATTGGGAAGATTTTTGCACAGAGACGCGGTTCAGTGTGATATTATCTTTATGGCGACTACCAAACCATGGAAAAATTCAAAAGTATTCCAAAATCTGCACTTGTTCTTTATCTTTTTTAGTTTCATCTACGCAAAATACCGATCTCACACGAAAGAGTTTTCATAATGAATAGCTGTTTACGATTTATTCGTGAAGGGGAGCATTTGCGGTAAGTTTCAATACCATGTTATGCGAGAATGAGGGTAGCATATAGATAAAAAGAACCAGTGCGAGATTCTGGGAAGCAGAAGTGACGCTTTGGCAACACATAATTACAAATAACAACCTTTTGGTAAAATTGTTTATCGTTTAGATACACACGTACATTGCATGTCGCTCTTCCTTGCTTTATAATCCTTTTTTATGAGCAAGAGTCCATTTCAACTAGCTGTATAGGCTTCGAGACAGCTCAACTTGAAGTGAGAATTGACGAACTGTTTGACAGCTGGCATAATAGAGAAGATACCATACATCTTGCAAGTTGGAGAGATGCGAAAAGAGGCAAAATGTATTTAACAGTCTCAAAGGCAGTGTTTTGACCTTGGTTGTCAAGATCTGTGCATTTTACTAACCTATCAGCCCTTTTTTAAACACTGTTGTGGCTTAAAACCGCACGAAATTCCCAAAAACTCCGTTTGAAGGCCCCGCGGAAGCACTGTGGAGGAAGAAATGTGGACGAGTTGTGCCTTCTAACTTCAGTCTCCGCCACAGTGTCAGCAACACAATGGAGGAGGAAATGGAGGGACGTGTTAAAGGGAGCGTCCGGGCAAGATCCACCCACCCAGACTAGCACATACTTCTGCAGCGGGCCCCATGAGTATCCGATCCGAGTTGGTCCGATCCTTAGAAGTGGCCTTTAAAAGGAGATACGGGCCTGTGATACTTATCACAAACCGCCCCTCGAGGACGTGTGCTCACGCTTCAGGGGGAGGTTTCGATCATGGATTGCAACTGCACCAATGCAGTTGTAGCTCCTCTTTAGCGGCGAGAAGGGGAGATAAACAATCTGAAACTCGGCGCCCTCAAAACAGGGTCCTCAGAAATTGGGTTCTTTGAGGGTGGTGGACAATTTGAACTTTATAACTGTAACAAGGGCCACAGAAATTCCTTAGAAGACAAACACATAAGAGACGAAATTTTGCCCGGACGCTGCCTTTAAGATGCGTAAGGAGGGATACCGGAGAAGTCGCCCGCGCGTACCAAATTGCTCTATGCGTACCACTTTGAGCAAATTTTTCTCAGCGTTGAGTGAGACTTGTTGCAGTGGTCTATTTAGAGGGCTTTATATAGTACAATATGTGAAGATCCGCGCAGCCTCAATTTTGGTGGGACACTGTCTTCAAATTTTGTGTAAAATGGTGAAAAGCCTACAAATGACTTAGAATCGACTTATGATAGAACGCTTCTAGTCCACTCGGCTTTTGGCGCCACAATTGGATCGCTGATTCCACTATTTTCAACGTCGTGTATTTGTTTGCCCAACTCAGACAATTCACCGGAACTTCCGCAGGACAAGCAGAACTTGCAGCGTTTCCGCAGCACTTTCTTAACCATTGAGAAAGTGCACGCTCCAAAATGCGAGGTTTCCGCAGGAAATTGGACGTCACAGCGATCGTGAACCTGAGCTTCCGCAGCACTTTCCATAAAGCGCTGCGAAAGTGCAGTGAGGCTCGTAAGGTTTCCGCAGCACTTTGACCTGCCAGCATTTCCGCAGGACTTTGAGAGCGAATGCATTCGCGATTGCGAAATAGCGAACGCAACATCAACAGCGCATAGCGCACTCTTTTCTTTCATACTGTTTCGCTTCTGTACCTCCTCTAATCTTTCTCTTTTTTCTTTCTTTCTTCAGTGTTGGAGTAAGTAAACCTATACTCATCCATATTGTAAGTAATATCTGCTGCATGACGAAGGCGGTTGCCCAAATAGGTTGAAGGCTGTCGCGCATGCGGCGCGCGGGCAATTGTCAACCACCGGGCGCACGCACGCTCGGTCAGCGGTCATCCACTGGAGCGTGCGCGCGCCCCGTGGCTGACAATTGCCCGTGCGCCGCGTGCGCAACAGCCTTCAACCTATTTGGGCAACCGCCTTCGTCATGCAGCAGATATTATTCTTTCATTCGGTGCAGGTGTTGAACAACCATCACCAAGCTGCTGGAATGCTGCAAAGGGCTCAACGGAGGGACTTCGTCTAAGCACAACGCCCTTGTTCAGGTATGTCGAACTTCTTTGCTTTATGTGCTTTGATTGAAGTAATAATGCAAGTAATTTAAAACTATTACTTTGTAGAAAATATGCACTGGATATAAATAATGCAGAAGTGATTAGGTGGAAATATATAAAAACAAAGAGGGGGAGGGGAGAAATGGGCCACCGAAATTTCAAAGTGATCTACAAATTCTTGGTGAATACTGAGATATTTTCAAAAATTTTCAGATTCAAATTAGGTGGGACCAAAAGTGCGTTTGCCAGTTTTTCAAAAAATCATAACTTTGTTTCAAA
Source organism: Cylicocyclus nassatus (assembly GCA_958299035.1). Lineage (NCBI taxonomy): Eukaryota > Metazoa > Nematoda > Chromadorea > Rhabditida > Strongylidae > Cylicocyclus > Cylicocyclus nassatus. The sequence continues at coordinate 67,661,522 of CATQJL010000112.1, forward strand.
TCGATGAATCTCTTTGCTTTTATATTCATCCAAGAGAGGAAATCACTCTCTTTACAGCAGTGTTTTTGTCATAACTTGGCATAGAAAAGTTTGAAAGTTAGAAGCAACTGAAGAAACTTACTCAAAATTGGCATTTTTCAAGCAGGGTCACCAAAAAATTCTGAAAGTATTTTTCAATAGAGAAAGCTATCAAAAAATTTCAGAATTTCTTGGTGACTCTGCTTGAAAAATGCCAATTTTGAGTAATCTTCAATTGCCTCTAACTCGCGAACTTTCTTAAGCCAATTTATGGCAGAGATACCATTGTAAAAGGAATGATTTTTTCTCTTAGATGAATATAAAATTAGATCCATCGAGTTGAAAGGAAATTATGATTCTTTGAAAAAGTGGTGAACGTACTTTTGATCCCACCTAATAGTTGTGGAGAATTTTCGAAGGAGCTGTGCTAAGAAGAATCGAGGTGGTACAAAAATTGTAACCGCAGAAATTCAACCATTCGTGAATTTTTTTCTAATAGAAGTGGCCACACGCCCACGAACACAAAAGTTTTCCACCCTCCCCTCCCTCAAATAAATTTCTCGCGCCGCCACTGCTTTTCGTGTGTCTATCCTTTACTACTCTCTGCTTTTGATTTTTAGCTTTTTCCTCTCAAAATACCGCACACATCACAAAATAATAATTTCTGATTCAAAGATAAAAAGTTCGAAACTTACGATCCGAAATAATAGCTCGAGAAATTCGAAATTAAAATTTTTAAATAATAGTGTTGAATGATTGAATAAATAGAAATAATGTGGTAGAAATACATCAAAAGGAAGGGGCGGGGCATAATGGGTCTCAAGAATATTCATAGTAGTCTGCGACTGTAGATAATGAAAGGTCAAAGCTCTTCTAAACTTTACAGTAGTTTGTCTAGGCAATTTTCGAAGGTGTGGCTCACTCCACGCCCCTTTTTGCTAAAAAAAATCGAAGGCGTACAAAAACTGGAACCACAAAAATTCAACCATTCCTAAATCTCCCTTTGTTCGATGGCTCACGCTCACAAACCCAAATAATATTTTGTTCCCCCCCCCTCTTGAAAAAGTTTCTTGCACCGCCACTGCTTTAATGTATCTATCCTTCTTTGCTCCTCTGTTTTTGCTGTTTTAAATGCTTTTCTCTCTCCCACATACTTCCTACGTTTTAAATAGATCTGCACACGTTTATTTTCGAATTCATGTTTCCAATAGAACCTACCTGAAGTACCTTTTAATGGAAGCAAGCTCCAGAGATAGAAGCAGGAGAAGAAAATTACTCCATTCTCAAAATTTCTGCGTTTGTCGCAATACTGAAACTCGCAACGGAAATCGAAGCATTATAGGTTTTATAGCCTGCTCTTTCTGACTGTGCCAAATTTGCGCTGATTGAACCTCTTTATGAAAAAAATATGATTTTCGGAGCGAATGCCAAAAAAGTTATATTTACTCTTTCTTACGGCTTCCTCAAAAACCATAACTTTTTAAGAGACGTTCAATCAGCGCAATCTTTGTACACCCAAAAAGAGTAGGTAATAATAGCTATGATACCGATTGCTCCGATTTTCTGCAAGCAGATTTTTGAGACCAAACATGGGGATTATTGAAATGGAGTAATTTTCTTCACCGACTTTGATCTCTGGAGCTATCAAAAAGTGCCTCAGGTATCATTAGAAAGAGCATGTCTTCTTTCAAAATAACATGTGCAGATAGGATGTGAAGGAAGAAAGTTTCGAATTTTTAAAAAGGATGGAGACGAGCTTTTGGTTCATTAGTACTATTTTCTAAGTATTAACTCATGTAAATTTAACAATAATTTATAATAACTTTCACTTACACATACCTGCCTTAGAGTCTGACACATACCTGTTTTGTATGGAAAGCGCTGGAATATCAAATTGGAACAAAAGTTCTGTCGCTCCAAATTTGAAAATACCAAAAAACCCGAAGTAAAGCCTTGTTTTGCAGAAAACTCTTGTAATTTTCCAATCTGTTTAAGAGCTTCTCTTGTTGAGATTTCGAAATTTCCGAATATTTTGAATGAATCCTCCAAATTTATTTATTTATTTATTTATTTATTTGTGCACATATGTGCGCTACAACAAAAACTAAAAGTTAGAGCGTCCAACTCAGCGAACTCAAGAGGGGTTAGTAACATGTAACAGGCAAATAGACATCAGGTCCACCGCTAGAAATAAAGGCTTTTATAAAATCAAGCTCATTACTGCTAAAACTGAAGTCGTGGTTTCCCCAAGCGTAAACAGAGATAATAGTTTGCACACCATTCGGCCAAGTGTGCGCTGGTGCGCCCCTAACACCAAATGGCAAATCTGCTCCCTTTCTTAGCGAAGAAGTTGCAAAGTGGAACACTTGCGGCAAGACACAATTTACATCAAGAAATCTCAATTAATTCTCATTATAGAAAGGAAGGGAGGCCGAAGCCGGCTTCAGTTGCGCGGACAAGATCAAAATAACACCCGATAAGTGGAAACGGTTTATTTCCCCACAGGACCATCTTCCCTTTGAAGCACACATTATCCTTTGTGAATGAGATTGTTATTCTTGTTTTTATCTTATTCTTCCATTATTCTTTACTCTTCCATCAGTATATTGCTTTTTAATCCTTAATATCTGCCGATTTAACCTTATTCGGTTATGCGTATATGCTCGAATGCTTCTCTGATTTTATGTATATTTATTTATGAACACTTCGTTGATCTGTTTATTTGCAATTATCAACTTTGGCCTATTGTGATTCTGTATGGTACCCCTGCATAAAACAATGCACTGTGCCATTTGCTTTCTCATTAAAACTATCTCGCTATATACGTCTCTTAGCATTTAGAAAGTCTAGAGGAATTTCCACATCAAAGGAATAATGCCTTAGTGAAAAGCGAAAACCTAGTATTGGAAAGGAAAACCTAGTATCAAAAAGGAAGCTTGAAATGGAAGAAACGGATCGCGATTCGCGAATCAAATGTGAAGATCGCAAAGTGCTGCGGAACTCCAAACAAAGTACTGCGGAAACCCTGTACCCTGAGATTGCAGGGTTTCCGCAGCGCTTTCGCAGGATTTCCGCCGGGTCACCTGCGGAAATCCTGCGAAAGCGCTGCGGAAGTTCCGGTCGGTTGTCTGAGCAATATTTGTGAGCCATGAATTCTAGTTCAAAAATGATTAGGCCTGTTCTTCTGCCAAAGCAGCACTGAAAAGGAATGTTTGCGTAATTAGTCGATTACTCAAGATTTTACTTGATAAAACGAAAAGATATTTGTACAGAGATGTAGCCGTTGTTTATTAACCTTTTGCGAGCAATGGTATTGGAATAACTTCAGTTATTCATTCAGTTCGCATTTGTTCTTCTGCAGAAAAGTCTCTTCCTTCCAACACCGATTTTACATGGAAAAGCTTTAGGAATACATATGTTAACAATTTATTTGTGATGTTCAGAATTGTGTGGTGAGTTTCAAAGTCATTATTATGCGATCAGGAGGAAAGCAAACGGATAGAGAACCAGTGAGAACTTCTGTGAAGGAGAGGTGACGCGCAGCACCGGTCAGGGTGTCCCAAAAGTATGTACACACTTTTCAATCGCCATTATGTCTCTTCCCAATGGGTCTTTCTATGCCAATCAAATACCATTCTGTAGAGCAGGCTTCAACTTAGATTCACATTGTCGAGCAAATCACCGATTGCCCTTCGTTACTGTGGGATTACGGTAAAAACTTCCAGCATGTGGGATCATTGACAAATATGCCATCTGACAAAATTTTTTTCAGAAAAGCTGAAAAATTGTGTACTAGGGTTTTCTTGCACGCTGATTCCACTACACAACTTTTTACGAGTGTTTTCAACTTTTCTGACGCTGTAATCACATTTCTGACAAGTACTGGGAATTCGGTCATAACGGTTTACCTGGGATAACTTTGGAAAGAAGCATCACAGTAAAGTGGAAATTTCATATTCGAAATCATCGGCTTCCATTACCATAGTATAAGAGTTTTTGACTAATTTGGTTTTGTTCCGAGGCGGAATATGGCTTAAAATGACCTAAAATCCTTGTCAAAGTTTCTACAGTAATCCTACAGTAATGAAGAGCGATCTCTGATTCGCTCGATACAGCAAATCTAGGTTGAATCCTCCTCTATAGAACAATACTTGAGAGGCGGAAAAAGACGCAATGAGAAGAGAGATATTAAAGATTGAAAAGTGTGTACTTACTTTTGGGACACCCTGTATATTATTGCACAATTCGCTCATTGAGAAAGTTACACAGTGAAGTCAAGTCCCTTACAACGGAAGGAACTTGGTCAAAGCGGAGTTTCAATATGAAATGTTTGCTGTCTTTTAGGACACGGAATGTGATTCCGAATTTGCATTGAGTATCTGCAAAGCGCGAAGGAGAGCTATGGACTTTTATAGGCAAAAATTCAAGTTTTCGCCTGAGATAAAAGCAGGTGTTGAGAAAATTCAAGTTTTCGCCTGAGATAAAAGCAGGTGTTGAGGTCTTCTCGACGCTTGATGACAATAAAGACTAGCTCAATTATATTATACTTGATGAGCTGCATAAAGGTCATGGCAGTAATCATGATCCCCATTTGAGCACACAGACTACAGTTCTAAGATTTTGTTGTAGACGCGCCCTCAAGTTTTGCTTCAAAATTTCACAAAACTCCTATAGCAGAGGCTGCTCTTTGCAGCAAAATCAGAAATCAGGGTTCTACAATACCACCCATAATTCGTCAAAAAAGTCGCCGAACTGCGGCGCACTCCGCCGAAGTGCGCTGCAGTGCGGCGCACTCCGCTGCACTCTAGTAGACTGCGTCGCACTCCGGCCACTGCAGCGCACTCCGGCGGAGTGCGCCGCAGTTCGGCGACTTTTTTGACGAATTATGAGCGGTATTGTACGCTTCAAAGATAGTGTACAATTTATATGAAAACGCCACTTCGATCGAGTATCCTTTCCTTCTCAGTGAAGTCATTAACACAAGCACTGCATTTCTATATTGTTAAAAACCGTCGACGTTGAATGCTCTTTTCCAATGTCCACCAGCAGTTAATCCAAAAAGCTATAAAGCGTTTATAAAGCTATCGTGATGCCTTTTAATGTTACACGTTGGAGCAAATTGACACTTATACGTTGACATGTGGCCGTGAGCATCTCATTCGAGCAACTCACACTGCTGACATGTTCTTTGAACTATCTTATTCAGAATGGTCTTTGTGTGACTGGAAAAATGGACAGCAGTAATTTACTTCCTGGGTTGAGTACAAAAAGTGCCAAGAGCAGAATCATCAAAGTTTCAAAAATAAAACGATTCAAAACCGATGCGCTAGATACATGACGGAAACACAAACTTTTTGTACTTACTTTGAGTTCAAAGAGTATCTATACAAGAAGAGGAGAATATTGTTCTGCGTGATATTTAGACTCTCAAAATCCAAATTCGCCTTCATATAAACCTTGTTGCGCTATGCCATTTGTTTATCTAGGCATTGCTTCGAAATTTTCAGCTAAAGCACGTTGATTGCAAAGACTTGTACTCGAAACACGAGTTCGTCTGAGTGCAAGAAAACCGTGTAAGACGCCATGTAGTAGTACGAAATGTTTTAAACTACAGTCAAATTCGTTATTGCCTCTGCCGTACAGGTTTGTTATCACTTTAATATGCGATCTTACAATTAGTCGTGAATTACCCGCTCCATTGGTTTTTTGGTGAAAATAAAGACTCTATGGGTAAAATGAGGCTCAATCACCAAGAGATCACGGTGTGTGAAAGTGCCAGCTGCTTCAAATGTATTCGACTTACAGCGATGATTTCGTGCAGTCTTGAGGGGTCGCCGACACGACTAAGCATGCCTCAAGAAACTCCTCCAATATTTTATTTTCGTGAATTGGAATTTAGCACTTGTAATGATAATGCTGCATTTCTGACATTCTATGTATTCCTAGCAGATTCATCATGCTCGACTCTTTTTCCTGCCACGCGCACGCGCGAGGGATAATAAGTTTCACCAGTGTAGTTTCAAAAAAAAAACGGTCAGGCTAGTAAACCTCGTCAGCTCACGATTCAGGGAAGGGGGAGACTGAGTTGATTGCGGGGCCTACAGATGTACTCAGATCAAACAACTTCGTTTCTGGTTCAATTAACGAATGGAATCCTTAAAACATACTAGACACACACACACATACACATACACATACACATACACATACACATACACATACACATACACATACACATACACACACACACATACACATACACATACACATACACATACACATACACATACACATACACATACACATACACATACACATACACATACACATACACATACACATACACATACACATACACATACACATACACATACACATACACATACACATACACATACACATACACATACACATACACATACACATACACATACACATACACATACACATACACATACACATACACATACACATACACATACACATACACATACACATACACATACACATACACATACACATACACATACACATACACATACACATACACATACACATACACACATACACACACACACACATATACACATACACATACACATACACATACACATACACATACACATACACATACACATACACATACACATACACATACACATACACATACACATACACATACACATACACATACACATACACATACACATACACATACACACACACACACATACACATACACATACACATACACATACACATACACATACACATACACATACACACACATACACATACACATACACATACACTCACACACGCACAAAAAGACAGACGTTTAGCGCTTTATCATAAATCATGATGATATTTCATGTTTCTTGAAGAAGAATTAGCATGGTGCTTCTAAGCTGTAGAACTACAGCTAAACGTCGATGGTTTTTTCGCGTGGCGACTATTTTGGCTTTTACTTTATCTGCCCTGTCACTTTGTTGCTTCATAGTAGTAGAAATTTACACCTACATACTTATGTATACAAACAATGAGTCTGAATGTCATAAGAGGACCAGAAGTAGTGCGATTGCGAGCTTCTTTGAGGACATTCACGGTAAGTTTCAATTCTCAAAATGTGGCGCTTCCGCGCATACAGTATGCTATCGTAACCCTAGGCAGCGCGTATGCGGCACAAGCGTGCGGAATGGCACTGCACTTGCAAAACTTTGTATACCTTATCTTCCTGCTGCATTTTAGAACGCTTATCCCCACAACCCCGCTTGCTGTTACGGTAGCTCATTGTAGGGGAGCAAAGGAAACCAAAAGTATCGCGAGAGTACAGGATGCGCTCTGTCTCACCTTCATCGACTTGAACAAGGCGTTTAAATCGGTTGAGACTGAGGCGGTCATCAATGCCTTGAGCAGTCAAGGTATTGCAACTCAATACATCGCGATGATTCGTGAGCTGTACAACAACTTTACAACCAAGATCACACCATTCTATGAGGACATCACCATCGACGTGAAGAGAGGAGTACGACAAGGCGATACTATAACGCCGAAACTTTTAAGCGCTGCTCTCGAACTCGTGCAGAGAGTGGGACGACAGGAGTGTAAAAGTCGACGGCCGGCAACTACACCATCTTCGTTTTGCTGATGACATAGTCTTGATTACACCAGACATCACGAAAGCGAAACGAGTGCTGGCCCACTTTGACGACGTGTGCGGGAAGACGGTTCAAAGCTAGATCTGACGAAGACGATGTTCATAAGATACGGATGGATCCCTGATGCTCCTTTCTCCTGATTGGAATGACGATCGAATGCTCTAGCTACGTCTACCTAGGTCGGGAAGTAAACATGATGATTGACCTAGCCGCGGAACTGAGCAGGATGGAACGAGCAGCGAGGGGAGCATATAAGGCAATTGAGGACGCAGTGAAGAAGACGAAGAACACTCGGCTCCGCGCCCATCTCTTCAACAATACGGTTCTGCTGCTTTGATGTACGCTTCGGAAACTTGGACCATGAGGAAGCAGGACGAAATGCGGTGAGCGTCATCGAACGCGCTATTGAGAGAGTGAATGTTAGGAATGACCCGACTCACGCAAGTGACGGAAGAAACACCCTATGTCAACGATCAAAGATCAGGGATGCTGCCGCACACGCTAAACAGAATAAAATCAGATGGGCCAGACACGTGATGCGTTTTGACGAAATTGGTGGACCAGAGCTGTAATGGATTGGACGCCGCTGGACGTCAAAGGAAACGGGAAGACCGCCGACTCGGTGCTCGGAGACATGTTCACGAAGTCCTTCAAAGGCACCGTCCACCCACATTGGGATTGATGAGATCTTGATGCCTAACAGTAACGGGGCCTCCAGCTGTATAATTGCCCAATTCGCGCTGTCAAATGTCGCTTCCGAAGCGAGAAAATTGCTTCGAAAATCGCTTAGATGACAACTTTGAGTGGAGCGTGACGTTGGCCCCCCACGCCTGCCACTCAGCCGCGGGTCAGCTGCCGGCCCATCGCGGGGCAGGGCGCGCTCTCACATAATTTAATCGATTTTTTGACCTTTGCGCCTGCTAGGCGAAATCACTGCGTGGACGGGGCCAACTTCACGCCCTACTCAAAACTGTCATCCAAGCTGTTTTCGGGGCAATTTTCCCGCTTCGGAAGCAACTTTTGCCAGTGCTAGTTAGGCAGTTATAAGTTGAAGGCCCGCTACTATTAGGCGTCAAAATCTCACCGACCAAGATTTGGCTGGACGGTGTCTTGAACACATTGATGACCGCTTGACACAAATAATGTGTCAAACAATGACTTACCCGTAGAACCGTTTGACACACCATGTGTGTCAAGGCTTGAATTTCGTTAAAATGGCTACTATCCTGGGATAATCTCACTCCACGAGTTTTCTTTTGCAGTGAGTCTAGGAATGATTTCTACCTTTTTAGTCAGCCATTCAGGTCTATTGTAGTGTACTGTGACTGACAATATGCGTAATTATAGTTGAAAAATGTGGGTTGGTCCGTGAGAGGCTTGGTCCCAGAAGGCAGACAGCTAAATATCTGCATGGTCGTCAATGTGTTAAAGATTGTGTTAAAGATTCAGGAGTCCCTCGCGTACCTGGTGCGATGAGAAGACCTGTTCAACAATTGCTCGCACAGGGACGAATGGAGGCATCACTGGATCCCGCTGGTGTCAAGCGATGATCAACGGGGATACAAGTGATAAAGGTGATAGTTAGCGCTATTGCTGCTCACAGAAGAACAAGTTAGCAGGCGTTGGACTGCACGGAAAATGTAGTTCAATACTTGCTGACTACAGTAGCTTGTCAACGGGGATACAGGTGATGGTGATAACAAGACTTGTAAATTAGGTTGAAAAGCACAATGAAACACCAGCAAAGTGCGAAAACATGCCAGACATGTCACGCATGAAAATGCAACAAACAATATTGCTTACCTTGTAATCTTAAGCAGATCACAAGTGCAAGTTTTGGATTTAAGTGACTTTTGCGCCACTTGGAAAGCCACCTGAAGTGACTCTGTAAACAAGATCACAAATTTCTCTCTTTTTTCAGAAATTTTACACATCTTTTACGTGACTGTAGAGTTCAATGGTCTATTCTTTGTTTTTGAGAGTTATTGGAGCACTTCGTGCTGTCCTGACACAGGTGCTCTGTTTTCCCCGCCTTGCGACACCCTAAATACCAGTTCTAATGTGCACAATAGTTCCAATTTGTGTTCACATAATCAGTTTAGGCTCAGAAGTTTTTCATGTTGGCCGCGCTCCTTTTTTGGCAAACTTCGCCCACTCCGTTGCCCTCTACAAGAAGCTTTTTTCGTTCTCAAATCGCATACAAAAGCTCGTAGATAACTGAGGAACCTTGAATAATTTAAATTTTGACCTCCCCCCCCCCTCACTATGCAGGCCCCACTCCCTGAGTGGCGAGCGCCGCCCACTTTTCAAAAATGCCGGAATTTGCACGAATTTATTGATTTTGAGCAAATTCCAGCATTTTTGAAAAGTGGGCGAGGCTTTCCAAAAGTGGGCAGAGCTACCCCGCCCACTTACATTTTTGTACCCCATAAATAGATCCATACATACAGTCGAGTAAATTTCACGGTAAATATGGTGCGCCTGCAGACGCGGCAGCACTGGTGCGTGATTAATTGCTGTCGAGCGAGATGTTCCAGGTAAAGATTTTTCAGTGTTTTCTTCGCTTATTCTAAATTTTTAGGTACATTTCAGTGAAGAAGGAGTGAAAAGTAAGTTGAGAAGCAGCTTTTCTTGTTTTGACCAGAGAAATTCTCGTTTGAATTAAGGTGAACCTTCTGGAAGCTGCATCGCGTGGAGTACCTTGACGTAACCCTTCTTTTTTTTTCACTATTTTCCATCATGGGGCAATTCTCAACGACTCTAGTAGGTTTCTTCCTTCTACAGGATGTTCCTTTTTCACATGAAATACCCATTTGAGGCAATTTAATTTCAGGTGACCGGGGAAGAAGAAAACGCAGATTTCAAAGAGTTTTTTGCTTCTGATGAGTACTTCATTATAAAAAAGCATGGTTAAGTGGAGGTGCGCGGCAAGCAAACGCTCCATGGGTGGATTTTATTGTTTTCATCTACTCTTTTTTCTTCATGATCTTCCGAAGCTATCAGTTTTGCTCACTATGTGAAGCAAATGACAATACATGTGGTGTGTACTTTTGATCATGCGCTTTTTGTCCTCTCTGCAGCAGCGCCAAAGCAACGGGTTCTTGGTGGATAAGGTTCTTCTTATTTTTCATCTTTTTCCATTCTCCACGAAGAAATGTTTCTTCTGAAGCTTTTAATCTTACTCATATATGATAGTAGTCACTTACTTCCTAGGTATTTTAGTGATTATAATTCTGGATAGCTTTTATGTCTCTGTTCTTGTTCCTTTGTCAGTTTTATTTCTTTCTTCTTTCTCTCTCTCTCTCCTTTACTTTTTCTGGTACTCAGTAACGTGCATCTGTAAATCCTGCGCTATCCGATTGTATGCAGCTACATGACGACCATTTACTTTTTTTGTGAGAAAGTGAAGTCTGTTATGTTGGCGCAAACGGTGTTATGTTGATTCTTGTCCAGCAAATTCAGGGAAAAGCATGAGAACCGAGTTCCTCCACAAATGGCCTCCACAAAAATCACGGGATATTCCTTAATGACGATGTCACATTACTCCATTTGCCCCTTTCGCGCAAGCAGTACACTATTTTCACTTTAGTCTGAGACTTCTTTCCTCACTGACGAGTTCGCAAGAAGTTCTATTCACTCATTTCTTTCCGTCTGAAGGTGGAAATGGACGCAGGTTTTGTTTGTTTTTTGTTCACAAGCTTTGTAATTCGTGTATTGCGTTGTTTTTATGCATTGTTTGCACGATACGAAGCTTTAACATGAGCTTACATGGGCATCTTTAAATTGCACCACAACATTTTGAAGGATTTGGTTGGGTGAAAGAGTGTGGTTTTTGTATGGAACCGCGAAGCTCAAATTTGAGCTTGTACGAGCGTATTTTGGTAGCTCACGAAATCTAGCAAGAGTTGTGGTTAGAGATATGGTTCTAAAGGTTAAGGTAATCGTGGGAAAGGATTTGAACGTTGTGAGCTTGATAAAATGGGCTGTGGATTGGAACTTGAAAGCGGGCCTCTTCACGTAGCTCCTTCTCTCTGGCCATAGAACTTGTCATGAAAGCGAGAAACCGCGCAGTTCTTTCGATTTGCTCAGTTGTTGAAAGTTGTACGGTCTTGTTGATATAATCAATCAAGCAAGCGTGGACTGAATTGGACTCGCAACAAGTGTGCCATTTGAGGGAAATATAACCAGGGTTGAGCTTGGAATTAGGCGCGCCCGACCTAAGCATCGTGTTGAAGGTAAGAGTGAAGGGAGGGGGTCGTATCAAAGATGAATTCGTTTACAAAATGGAGGGGATGCTACGATTGAGTGAGGTGAAGAAGAAGAATGCTATACCAGTGAATATGATTCCACCGAAGAGGAAATGACTGTCGTTTTAATTACATATTGGTTAACTCCACTAACGAAGTCTCTGCCAACCGTAAGATCACCAAAGAGTCTTGCTGTGTATAGCGGATAAGATTTCCGTAGCCAGCATGACAACTTACCCATACGAGCTCTACACACCACCATTATTACATTTTCTAGTGTTTCCTAACGTCTAGGAAGCGTAATTTTCAAATATGATTAACTTGACCACAGCAGTGAAAGAAGTATGCCTTCTTCTGCTCAAAAAGAAGCGGTACTCTTTATCAGTCTATGGTAGATATTAGATCTCCTATCGATTTTAAAAATGAATCAAGAAATGCTGCCAATATTTCACCGCATTTTCCACCTGGGGTGCTTCAACTCAACTCCACCAATCACCACAAAGCCGGAACAAGTCCAATTAAACTCAAAACTGTAGAATTTTCGAGGTTTGTGCTAACGAATCACATAAAACTAGGATGGGAAAGATTTTTCGGTGATAGAGTTAATGGGTTAGGCGCAACCAGCCCGCCTGTGCTTTTTAGAGGTTGCGCCTGATCCCCTCAAAGGCAGCGTCCACCCAGAATTTGGCCCTCTATGATTTCGTCATTTTGGGGCCTTTCCATGGCCCTGATTACAGCGGCATGCCAGCGGGAAGGAGCTGCAATTGCATGGGTGCAGTTGCATTGCAGTGTGCAGTGTGCAGCTTCTGCTCACTGCCATGTCAGTAGGTGTTGAGAGACAGACCCTGGCTGGGCGGAGTCTGATATTAGACTCCGCCCAGCCAGGGACTTCTAGGCCCCTTATCTCCATTCAGAGACAACGTTAGAAGACCGGACCAACGCAGACCCTTTTCTGAGCCCTACATTCAGGACCGTCACTAATCGGAGGGGGTTAGGTTTAGCCTGGACACTGCCTTTAACACGTTTCGGAACGCGAAATGGCGCGCGGCGAAAAAGAGTGGACTTTCAGCCGTTAGCCTACAAAGGGACCTTATTTCCTAGCCTGTGGGCCACATTTGTAATCAGCATGTCAGATAAGCTTCATACCCAAAGTTCTGAGTGGATTCGAAATGATTAAATTTTGTCGCTTGAGAGGGACTTTTGTGCTTTCTTGAAAGATAGGAACAAGAACTCAGATTCTAATAGTATTCAAAAGTATCTATGTTGTACACGGCACATATCAGTATTGAAACTACGGTTTTTCTCTTTGATATCGAAGCAAAGGAAAGTTGCGACGTCGCACGCGTCGTTCGCGTCGCCGCACTTCGTTGCAACTGTTGTTCGATTTGTGCTTATATCTCTTGAACAAATATCGGCGGCACAACTCTACAGAGTCATTTAGAAAGTAGGAGGTTAGACCTTTAACTTAACAACTTTAGACTAAAAGGAAACCTCCTGCAAACGCCAGAAAGATCCCTCAAAGCAGCGTGCTGCACCATGTGCAGCACCGGTCCGAAACGTGTTAACATGTCTTCAAAATCCAGAAATCGCCCCATTCCTGGTATGAACATTGATCTCATAACTCCTTCTTGATATAGTGAAAATTTGGAGCCAAACACTCCAGCCTCAAAGAAATTATGATTCTTGTAATAAACCCATTCCAATCAAAATCTAACGTCAAATTACGTGTGTTTGTGAGCGCAAACACAGAAAATCGGGCGTGCAAACTTCAAAAATCCAAAAATTCTCTGGAAAAGGATGGTGTCCTCCAGAATGTCGCTCCCTGAGGTTTCGGAGGTGAAAAGGAAGGAGAAGGGGTCGTTTGGGGCTTTCAGAAGGGAGGGGTAGTCGTTTTCGAAAGACTTGTGTATGATCTCTTGCTCAACTCTGAATATAACCTGGATTGTTAGGCACGGCAAAACCTTTCAGATGAGCAGTTCTGCTATTGTAGCGCAGTGAATTGTAAATGCATATCTTTCCAAAAGTGATATTTGCCTGCTAAGAGCAGCACTAGGCATCAGATAAGTCGAGGTAAGAAGTTGTAGATAAGTATTTGCTCCGTTACACCTATAGTTTTGTCTGATCGTTTCTATGCGCAAAGTTTTCAGCGTTCGTTCTCGAACTAAATTGACAAAACGGTGGATAGCTTCAGCTACACTTAGGCAAGAGATTTTTTATAAGTTTGTGTTAAAATGAAAACCTTTGGTGGAGCTTTGAACTCGATCTTCGTGACGTACTTTGAAGTGGACCAATTTATGACTACCCATGGTTGAGAAGTCCTGGCTAACTGAACATCAACAATTTAGCGCGCAAGCAGTGCTAGCAACGAAGTAGATGAGAACTCCATGCTGGGAGATTTGGAGCTGTATGAGGCATCTTTGGATTCCCTATCTACGGAGTCTGAATATTACTACTTTGACGAAGACCGACTGATTCAGAGGATTGCAGAATCATCCACTGGTGGACAAAGTATTGTAGGGCACACTTCGTTCTATGTGGTAATTTTGTTTGAGAGCGAATGCTAACTAGAAACAATTGGTACGCTACGAGATAACAGAGGCGATTGCAGGCACGTGGAACATGTCGCTTCCGCAGCCTCACTCTCGACATGTTGCGGCAACAAAACATCGCGACGTGCAACAGGAGTCCGCAGCGAGGATACACCACCTTGAGGGACGAGCGAAGGATATTGTAGGGAAGGTCCGGGAGTTCTTTGTTGAGCTGAAGCGTCAGCTAAAAGATGAATCCATTGGCATAATCTTCAATTCCCCCGCTCAGCTAACGGATTTTGCCTGTGGAGTTACGGTAAAGACCGCTTGGGATTGTACGCGACGTAAGAGGGGCGTTCAAAATCCCAGAGGACGGAACGAAGAGCAAATAGGAAGAGACTGGCTGAAGCGATAGTAAGAAAGTATAAAATGAGTGGATGCAGATCGTCCGCTTCCTGATTCATAGCAAGCTGCGACAGGAATCGGACGTTACCATCGAAGAGATGCGCGCAGAACTCCACCAGAGCCACCCCTCTTTTAAAATGTCTCACTGCACATTCTACTATTTTCGGGGATTGGGGTTTCCTTACAGAATGAAAAGAATTAGCGTTTCATCTTCAAGCGCCCGGTCCTTGTGCAGAAGAGGGCGGTCTATCTTTCGGCTGTGGAACGGGCCAGAAGTCGGGGCAGTTGCTTTGTTTACATATATGACTCTTGATCATCCCATCTCTCTATTTGATGGGATGATCAAGAAGAGAGGATGGAATGACAACAGCATTCCTCGTTTCGTCCCCGCCCCGACATTCCAGAAAATTTCATACGGGAAGACGGCAGCGAAGAATAAGGGGCGGAGGGTGATCGTCATTTCTGCAATTACCGAGAAAGGTGCAGTCTCTGGATGCACTAAGATAGTCATCAGCGGTCACAGAGAAGCTGACGATGACTACCATCTTGAGAATCACGGGGTGTTCAAAGAATGGTTGCGAGAAGCTATCCCGCACATGAAAACTGTCGCCGGTGATCCGCCGCTACATTAATATTAGATAATGCACCAGACCACAGTTGTCAGCTAGAGAAGGTAAGCCCACTCCATTTGTATCGGGAATGGCACAAACTGCATTTAGATACCCACTCAATCTCCGAAAAAAACTGAAACTGCGGGCGATCTTAGGGCACAAAATGTGGAGATGGCGGTATGCAGCACTAAGAATGGTCTTCTAGGAGATGTATTTCTTTCGCTTATCCCCGAATCCCTCAAAATTTATCTACTCCAGCTTCGCACATTTATATTGGGCCACGGCGATGTAGCTGCTCTATGCAGCTAGCTGTAGAAAAAATCTGCGGTGAGCAAGGGGTTACAGTGATTAGGCTACCACCTTATCACTGTACTTTCAATCCCATCGAGATGTGTTGGAGCCAGATGAAAGCCCACCTATGCAAAGTAGGGAAGCCGGGGGACACTTTGGAACTGGTAAGAACTTTTCCCATCAACTTGTACGCCAAGGCAAGAATTTGAGGTCAAAACGAGGACAGTCGAGTGGAGTTGCCTGCGTCGTTATGTAATGGATGGTTCCAGTACGTTGTTAACGATGAGAACGCGGCGAGGTTGAAAATCGCCGTGGATCTGGCTAACACCAACAATAGAAGGAATGATCGGGGATGGCTTGGAAATTAGTCTTCCTCCGATGAGGAGGCGCCCGACCCAGACGAAGTTCTTACAGATTTTATGCTTTGATAGACATATATAGATTCTTTGTAGTACACCTAGTTATTATTCTAGTAACTGTTAGAATTTTTAGGGTAGTCAGTAACGGGTATCACTTGATTTCATTTCTCTATGTTATTACTAATTCGTGCTTTCTCAATGTTTAGTTATTTTATGCTAATTTACATCTGTAATTCTTTCAGAGTCATAATGAAGATCTCAAACTTATGCTTTCAGCCCCATACGTATATGAACAAAGGGAGGAAGGGGGAGGAGAGCAGAGTGAAGGAGGGAGGAAAGGGAAAAGGGTGGAGAGGGGGGAGGACGAAAAAATGGGGGGGGGGGGCTCAGGGAGGCAGGAAGCGAAGGAGAAGTGTGGAAGAGGCGTAAGGAGAGGTAGGAGTGAAGAAAACAGTCAAAAAGCGCACAGTTAAAACCAGACGCACATATACTGTCAGTTGCTTCACATATGTGAGCAAAACTGATAGCTTCCGAAAGAACATGAAGAAAATAAAGAGTAGATGCACCCCCACTTAACCATGCTTCTTTATGATGAAGTACTCATCAGAAGCAAAAAACTCTTTGAAATCTGCGTTTTCTTCTTCCTCGGTCACCTGAAATTAAATTGCCTCATATGGGTATTTCATATGAAAAAGGAACATCCTGTAGAAAGAAGAAACCTATAGAGTCGTTGAGAATTGCCCCATGATGAAAAATAGTGAAAAAAAGAAGAATCACGCCAAGATACTATAGTTAGAACGACCAAAAAATTTCGTCGAACGAATGAATTTCGAATAATCGGCTTTTGAAAAATATTCGAACGAACGAATATCATTCGATCTGTAATTTTCAGATTATTCGAATTCGAATATTCGAATAATGCTACATTTCAAAATTCGAATGAACGAACATTCGAATAAATGGGGTTGGTCGAACATTCAACTATTCGAATAATCGAATAATTACATATGATCGAATATTCGACTATTCGAATAATTCGAATAACCTGACACCTCAAACAATGCTGGTTTTTTTCTTTGTTGCGGTTTTCTGCAAAAAAATTTATCGCTATATCTTTGTAGCTGATAATTATATGTGCAGCAAGTGGCAGGATGACTGGGTTATTGTCGTTGGTTAGCAGAAGGAACTTCACTCAAACATGTAGTTCGAGGTGTTCATGGCCTTTTAAGATGGCTACTAAGCCTTACTTTGTAATCGTTTCAAGTCCGCATTTATTTTTCCTCACAGAACTTTCTTTCGAAGCTACACAGAACTTCTTCCCAAAGCTAAAGATTTAACATGGAAAACATTTTAGATTAGGTAGTCCTTTGTAATTTAATCGTAATGGTCAGCATTGCGTGAGTTCTAAGAATAGCACTGGAGGGGCACGAGGAAGGCCTACATTGATAGAATGAAATGAATGAACCAATAAAACTCAATGAAGCTCTGCTATTGTCCCGAAAGTTTTGTCCTTTTTTTCAAACCAGTATGAAACCACGCACAATAAAGACTTGAATGAATTTCAACATTCGATGCAGCTTTTTCTTCTCTTTTTTGAGAATACATTTTCGAACCACAATCTTGTATGCTTTCTTTAATAATTGCCAAAATTCTCCATCCGTCAATTTTAGCTGCTCAAAGTTAGGCTACTTTTTCTGAATTTCACTCCAAAGTTTCGGAAAGGACTAAGTATGGATCAAACAGAGCAATTATAAACACAAGGTAATATTTTGGATTCTCTTAATTTGCTGTTTTTAGCTTCAAAAACATTATATCTTCGGAAGTCTCGATTTCTGGCAAAGTCATGAAACACACAATTGCAGCAGATACACGAAAGCTTTTGAAACTTTTGCGAATTAAAATATCTTATCAAACATTATTTATGCTACATAACCAAGTTTGATTTGCTTTGAAAAAGCAGCTTCTTGGAATTTTCGGTACTTTCATCAAAAAGGCGCAGTTTTAATCAAAAATACTTATAAGGAACTTGGTAAACATGGCCCATGTAATCTAAAATGGGTACAATGTAGCCAAAGGCTTGCTCTACACGACATTCATCAGCGCCTTTTGAAAACATCAGGATAACATCAATTTTGAAACTCAGTAAAAATTTGGCGTTACTTCTGAGCTGCTCAGGAAGCTGGTATTAACATTGCAAAGACAGAGTAGATTAGACAGCAAATACAGCTGTAAGAAAGAAGATATTAAATCGTACCTGAACTGATCATGGATCGGTGTTCTCTGAGTCCTAGTGAGCGATGATAAAAAACGGACAAAACTTCCAGGACAGCCTAATACTTTTGTGCTCATCTAAATCTGAAAAAGGAAACTCGTGGTAACATCGTATATTAGCTGATAATCTAATACTTGTTGGGGATTATCAATCCCCGAGTTTCACGGTTTCTGCTGTAGGATTGAATTCTCACAAAGCTGTTTTAGTTTTATATTTGAGTTTTGTACTTTTGTTGTAAGGGATCTTCCATATCTTTTACTCAGGTTCAAAATAATTATTGTTCAACCTGAACGCCTACTCGGAGTATTATTCCTCTACGAACTTTGCAATAATGCAAAGTTCGTAGAGGAATAATACTTCGAGTAGGCATGTAACACTACACGCCTACACGCGCCTATACGCGTACTTCGTGTAGGCGTGTAATTCTAACATTAGTTTTCTACGCCTCCTGACTATAAGGGCAGCTGATTTGAGTATACTGACTGACATATAAGCTGCCGCCACAGATCAAGCGGCTCAGGTCCTCACGACCGCCTTGCTCTGGCCTTGCGTTGTAACGTATCTTCAAAGTATTTTGACACGCGAGCGGTGATTAGGCTGGCAAGGCAAATGAAGACCTCGAGATGAAGGATAGAATGTTGCCTATACCTGCTGCCTTAAAGGACTGCTGGTCCTTCACATGCTTATGCAAGCTGTCCGAAGACCAGTGGTGCGCTAAAGGGCGCCTAATGATGGCTTTGCTTCTTCACCCAATTTAGAGCTTGGATCTGCGCGTGATTACGTGTATCAACTTCTCAGACGCGACTTCCAAAAGATAGTTTACCACTCCAAATAAATTATGCTTAAGGCTTGTCATCACTATGCTCTGGCATGACTCGCGACTCATGCCTTAAAAAGGGAAGCTTGCTAGCCATTCTGTCATTTGATGATTCATTTGTGTGATTGACCAATCGGGGACATACTTGTACTCAGTGTAGAACAGCCAAAGTTTTCTTTTGACATCGAATGTTCGAATGAATGCTCTTAAATATTCGAATATTCGAATGACTGTCTTTCAAGTTGGCTCGAATATGCGAATATTCGAATAACCGTCTTTTAAAATTCCTCGAATAAACAAATATTCGAATAACTCATTTTTCCAAATCATCGAATGAACGAATTATTCGAATACAGGTCTTTTTCATTTATTCGACTATTCGAATAATTGAATAATTGGACTGTCTCGAATATTCGAATATTCGAATATTCGAATAGTCGAATATTTCGAACAAATTATTCGAACACGAATATTCGATTCTAACTATACATGATACTCCAAGCGATGCAGTTCCAGAAAGTTCACCTCAATTCAAACGAGGATTTGTCTGGTCAAAACAAGAGAAGCTGTTTCCTAACTTACTTTTCACTCTCTCTTCACTGAAATGTACCTAAAAATGTAAAATAAGCGAAGAAAACACTGAAAAACCCTTACCTGGAACATCACGCACCAGTGCTGCAGCGTCTGCAGGCGCACTATATATACCGTGAAATCTACTCGTCTATACATACATGCAGCCGGCTGTAAAAATGCCCGGAAACGGTTCGTCCACAGGGACATACGTCAAAAAAAAACAGCTCGTCGTCAAAGTGTAAATTCATACAAGTTTTCGTAATTTTCCGCACATAGTTCCAATTTGCATACGAGGCAGGACGGATATTTGCGTCTTCACAGCGAATTATATGTCCATATGCTTCTCGTTGTAACAAATCTCATTTGATTTGGAACGCAGTTTCGAATATCTGCGCTTGCATGGAGAGTATTTTGGGGCGGATTGTTGATTTGCAGAGGTTGAAATCAGTAAGGCAGTAAAGCATTTGCGAGTGTGTTGATGGGCATGGAAGGCGTTTAATGGAAGTTTTGTCTACTTCGTTGATATAGAAGAAATCCGCTTTTTCTCTTTAGTAATCTGATTAACATGTCAAGAATGAATGCACTGTTTAACTCTCGAACTCTCTCACATCAAGTAAATTTGTTATGTACAGAGTGACCGAACTATGGAAACCAAAGAACAGCTTTCGCAAAAGCTTCCTGTGAAAAAAAGCTTTTCGCAAGAGCTTCAACAATGTATCTTTTGCATATTCTTGGGCTACGATTAGCCATGCGGCCTCTCAAAAGCCCTTTCAGGTGTTGAACCGTGTTGCTTTGTTGAAAAATAAGAAAAAATAGCGCTTTAAACTTATGATAATCGATCAAAATATTTGCTGCCGATAAGCTGTTCTGTTGATCAAAATCATACGTGTCTAATCGAAGAAACCAAGAAATAGGATTTTCTCGGAACTACTCGCGTATACTGCTACATTCACGGTCGAATCAGTTCACATGATCACGTGTGTTACAGTCACAGAGTCCTTTGGCTTCTCATTCTGGATTCTTGAAACCCTTCAGGTAAGTGTTTTCGGAGTTTTTGTTATTTTCTTCCCTATCTAGATACTAATCTTGTCAAAGTGATATAATCGACAACAATCGTTTATCCTTGCTATTTAGAAATCTCAAATAGGAGAGTAGCGATTTGGAGATGGTAGAAACGAGAGGAACGAAGTAGCGATCACCACAGTAGTTTCAGGTTGAGGGATTCACATCGGATAATACATAGCTGCTGTTTGCTCTATGCTCGTGATTGAAGAGCGATGTTCCGCCAAGGCGATTCTCTTGAAGACTGCATTGAAATCCGAATTGGTCAGGTTTGATTCGTACTTTTTGCAAACAGATTTTGAATAGAACAAAGAAGAGTTAAACGGGAGCTTGGAGGGGCCGTAGTGTTGCGGCTTTCTATGCCTTACTCCCTGTCATTGACTTTCCCGTAACCTGCCCTTTTGCACCATGAACGAACGATCACTTGACCGCTCCGTGACATCTCGGAATTAGTAAGTTAGGTAGTTGCAGCAAGTTTTCAGTTAAAGAGGTGAAGGTAGCAAACCAGCTCCACAAACAGCAAATTTCTTCGGTTTTAGTGACTACCCTCAGTAGTGGCGTACCCAGGATTTCCGTTCGTCGGGTAGGGTCGACAAAAATTCTTTTTGATGAAGGTGCATGCTGTTGAAGGCATTCCAAAAACTTTCGGTATGCTTCCAAAATTCTCGCGGGGCCATAACTCCAAAATCTTAAAAAAGGGAACGTGGAGCTAGCCAAGCCCCTCTTTCTTAAAACTGGACTGGAAAATTTTAAAAGTTAAGTTTCATTCTTTTGTAAGTATGAAAAAGTCACTTGCACACTTGGGTAACTCATGTAAGTAAGCTTCAAAATGTCGCGAACCGTCCCGGGGGGGGGCACTGCCCTGAGGGCAAGGTTAAATTTAGATTATAGAAGTCTAGGATTTGGTATAATCAAATAAACATTGGAGATACCCACAACAAGATTTTCAAAAGAGACTCTGTACCAGTGGTGCTACCCCTATACTGTTTATTGATACCTGGGCACTCAGGGTGCCAATTGCCACCTATCGTTATTCTTGACATATACCTGTACCAATACGCCCTGTTTTGTTGGAAAATTGAAGGACATATGTGTGTCAGATACTGTCTTGCGTGTCAAATGTATCACATGTAATTTGCAGCAAATTTACAACTCCGTCATGTGAATATATCAGCTTTAACATACACACTTATATTCACGATAACACTTAATGTTCGTAACAGTGTGCAGAGATGTCTGAGTGGCTTAACTCAGAGCGCATTAGCTCTTTCGCTTTTCTTTTTCGCGGTTTTCGTTTCAATAGTGATAGCGCAACGAAAATCTCTTTCTCATGTAATCGCAAAAAGCTGCTTCTTCTAAAAAAAGATTGCGACAGGTCGGTCAATGAACATGTAGCACTAAAGACGCGTTGGTCAAAAGGTGTATGACTCACAAAAAGAGGGCGCTGTGAAGACAAGAAAACGATAGGTATCCCAAAACTATTTGAAACTTTGTAATATAGTAAACTTGCCATTATGTGTCAGCCTTCGGTCAAACATTGCTCATAAGTTTGTCGTACTGTTGTTAACAAATCTTGGAAAATTATGCTGTTCACTTTATGCATTCTTAGGTAATCGTTTTTTAAACAGAAAGTTCTTAAGGCTGTATCGATCTATTAGGTTGGCACATAAGTAATGCAACTTTTTATATAACTTTTGTCTATTTGAACGTAGCGCATTCATTTTTTGGCAATACAAGGAATATGATGTAAGCTTTTAATGCACACATTTTTGTCGAATTTTACCATCTTATGTGAAGATTACGGTAGGTTTACGGTACTATGGTAAAAATTTTAGAATGCATCAGATTTTACTGAAACTTGGCCTGTAGGGCTTATTTGACATGCTGATCACAAAAATGATATCCGTTCCGCATGAAAAGGCCTCGTTCGTGAGATCAAAAAATGAATTTCATTTTAGCGACAAATGAATATGATATTCGTGTTTACCGCATAGGATTACCCTATAGTGCAAAGTTATAGCGAATTCTGACTTTTCGCAGCTTAGTTATTGACAAATTGCCTTTAAAACTTGACGCATTTGACTTGTTCAACTTCTCAAAGGCGTCCCACCTTAATTTGTGTTTGAATTTCATTTCTTTTTCACTGATTCCAATGTGCCAATTTCCAGCTACATGCTGCCTATAATTGCTTTTTCATATGTTTGAATCAGGTTTCGTAGGGCTTCATGTTTGCCAAAAAATCGTGAAACCTCGATTTTCAGCAGTTTTCAAAAAATGCTTAGATTTTTTGTACTACGTTATCAAAAATCAAACGGTTTGCGCAGACTTGCAGCTTACATCACGATCTACATGATGCCACAAAATGAGATTGCTACATAAAATAGGAAAAAAGTTACGGGAAAAGTTGCAAAACTTATGTGCCAACCTAATAAGTATGTCCACCGTTTAAGCATAAAAACTCCTTTGTTCAGCCTCGCATTATAAAGCTAAGTTTACTCTATGAACACAGCGCAAAACAAGACCCCTCTCTCTTGCTTTACATTTACAAACAAATTTTGAATTATTGTCTGCCGCTAAGAAGAAAAGCTTTAAGAGCAAAATTTTGAAAAACTGGAAACTCTGACACCAAATCAGTATGAATCGCCCATAAAGCTAATTTCATCCATGAAGTTCGCATGTGCATAAGAATTTTGTTCGAAAAATACGCCTGCACATTTCTTCCCTTAATGACCTCAAAAACCCGTATCCTGCGCCTGCTGCCATAGCGAGCGGTCTTTTCTTTTGCTCTCTGTCCTAGCCTATCTATCTTTTTCTTGCTTGATCATAGTGGTCGCTTTTCTTCACACTCGTCATATTCTCATCTACTCTTTTTTCTCTTGCTGCTTATTGTAAACTCTGACAAACCTCAGTCTTTGAAACTCTGTGGGGGGGGGGGAGGGAGGGGAAAGTTTAATTCTGTTTGTTTCTGATTGTTGTCTTTTCATTGATTTTTGATATTTTCTGGGTCATCGACTGATAATGCCAGCCCGCTCTAGGTCATGTTCTCAAGCGACTACGTTTCAATCTCTAGGGTAAACTCGATATTCAAAGTGGCCACGTTGCCGAGGGCGAAGTCGCCGGTGACGTGAACTGCAATGATCTCTCTGTAAATGAGATCATCGATTCCATATTGGAGCGTATTGGTGATCCAGTCATAGAACAGATGGTTTTGGCAGTAAGAAGGAAAATCCCTAAAGAAAACGGAAAGAGGGAGAGGAGCGTAGTCCTTGCAGGATTATCTAAAGCTCCACCCGAACAGTCGCTTCTGGATAAAAAGCAACATCAGAGGAGGATGTGGCCCAGGTAGATGTGCTCCAGGTCGATACATGGTTTTGCGAGATTTATCGCTTGGACAAGATAACTGAAGGCAAGTCCCGCTTTGTCAAATGTGTTTTTTTCGCGTGGTCTCAAGCCTTATCAAATTCCTATCGTTTACGTCACTCTCTTTTATCCCATGTGTATTTGAGTAAAAGCATGACCCCTGCGGAATGCCAGCTAGATTCTGACTTACATCAGCGTTTGAGAAAAATCGAGGGGAAACAGTCAAAGAATGGGTAGTGTATAGGGGAGAAATCAAACATATATCGCAACTTCCTTAACGTCCCACAAAAAAAACGCTTAGTTATGCCAGATACTAATAAACATTTAACTTGTTATTTGTTTGATTCAAGAAGTTTAGTGAACAAATTACACTTCCTTCATGCTTTCCTACATCATCATTGTCCAGACGTTCTTTTTGAAACTGAATCATGGCTAAGCTCTAAAGTGCTAGACTCTGAGATTGTTATTGATTTTCCATATTTGATATATCGATCAGATCGCAAGGGCAAAAGAGGAAGTGGAGTTTGTTGTCCAGTGAGAAATGATTTGCTTGTGCAACGGATAGATTGCACGCAATATATGAAATCAGATATTATGTGTTTGGACATTTTTTCGCCTCATTTCCAATCTTCACTGAGATTCATACTTATTTATCGACACCTTCCTCTACTGTTGAAGATGATGAAACTTTGGCAGAAGTTTTTGTGGACTTTTGCGCCCTTCCGTCTCAGTCAGTCGTACTTGGCAATTTCGATATAAATATGATTTCTATTCTAAGAACTACACAAAACGAGCGCTTAATAGGTGCTCTCCTGGGATGTGACCTTGTTCAGAATGTATCCGTACCAATTAGAGGTAGAAGTGCCATTGATTAGTATTCTCTACTCCTAACACTGTCATAAATCTACAGCCGCTTCCTCCTTTCGTTACATCTAATCACAAATTGATAGCTTTTGATACGGAAATTTTCATCTTTGGAAAACTATTTTCTGCCGTTTCCTAATTTTTACAAAGCCGATTATACAAAGATGAAAAAGGTAGTTCTGCGTCTAAACTGGGTGGATATTTTTGGTGAGTTTGAATCGGTCGATGATCTATGTTATTGTTTTTGTTTGGTCAATTACGATACTCTCGCTAAATTTGTTCCTTCTACCTTCAAAAAAGTTATACTACATGCGTATTTTTAACATATTCATGACTTGATTGAGTGAGAAATACGTCCCTTTTCTATCCTCCCTGGTCCTCTGACCAGGGAGGATAGAATAAAATTTGTAAAAATTTGGAATATTATTCAAAAAGTTTTTGAAGCGTAACGAGCTTTGTCTTGCAAACCGGGACAACAAAGAATTGTTTCGATATCTCAGATATCGGAACCAAAGGTAATGCTGAATTACCGAATTTGGTGGATGATTCTGAGGTATCTTTCAAAAGCGACAAAGAGAGGGCCAGTGCTCTGGCAAGATATTTTGCTAAGGTGTTTGACAATGATAGTTTGAGAACCAGGATCTATTGAATTTCTCCTAAGAATACCATTATTGTTACAGCATGTGATGATGAAGCTCAATCCTCATACTGTCTAAGAAATTCTAAACAGACTGAAAGCTGTTACAACATTCACATATGATGGAATTCTCCAGATTGTGCATAGGAGATGTGCACGAATATTGTCCTTTCCCCTTTTATTGATACTCTCAACGTCTCAACGATTTGCTAAGGTACCAAAAATTTGGGAAGAAGCTCTCGTTACTGCTATCCGAAAGAAAGGGTCACAAAACACCTTCTCGAATTATCTGCCTATAAGCATAATGCCTCCTGCAGGAAAAATCCTAGAGAAGATAATACGAGCTAAGCTTTATGATTGGTTTGACAAAAATGATGTGCTTCCTTCTGAACAACAGGGATTTTTATTGGGTTGTTCTACACAACTCTACTGGTTGATTCTACTTTTGATTGGATAATTGCTTTGAATAACGGACAGTCGGTAGATATTATCTACTACGACTTTTCAAAAGCTTTTGACAAGGTAAATCATAGCGAACTCACACATAAGCTGGAAAACTGGCATAAGAGCGACTTTCCTGTGTTAGCATCTCACCTAAATATAGGGGAAAGACTGTATGTTGGAGAAGACTTTTAGGATCGTTTATCATTGTAGTATGGCATACCCCACTGTAGCATTCTCTCGCCATTGCTGTTCCTTATTTTCGTCGCCGAGCTCCCTAACTTTCTAAAAACCCATCAGAATCTATCAGATTAAGTCATATTTTTGTTACGATCTCAACCAACAAAGTAAAGCATTTACTGCAATTTCTTCATCTCCAAAAAGAATGGAGATGCGATCAAAAGAGTGAGGTATTCCGGTTAATGCCTCCAAAATTACGATAATGCACCTTAGGTATTCCCTATGTAATGCGTACAACTACAATGATATCAATCTTGAATACTCAAACTCTTCACGATCTTGGTGTCATGATAGATAACTCTCCTACTTTTGCTACTCATTTGGATACTGTCATAGAAAAGGCGTCACCAACGCTTTTTACAATTTTTAGAAATATACATAGTAATAATCCGGAAATCTTCTTGCGATTTTACAAAAGTTACGTGCTTGCTTTTGCTTCATGCTTTTGTGATTACGCATCTCTTGCATAGTCTACAACAAGGTTAGAGAGTGACTGCTATTTACATTGCCTGTTTTGTTACTAACCATAGTGCTTTCACCAATGTATGATCAACCAGCCTCATAAACCTTGAGCGAGAACTCGATGTTTATCCAACAATTTGAAGTTTCTAACAGTTATTCGTCATTAAACTAATACGTAAGAGGGTTCAGCGCTCCAGCTTCACTCTTGTACCCATCATTAGTTTTTTAGATTTACATTATATGCATCGAATTTTTCTCAAACGATTTCTGTTTACCTTATGATTGCATCTTTCTAATGAAGGTACATGCAAAGGTGCGAACTTACTGCGTACTAACATCCACATAAGTTGAAATGTTAAATTACTTCTGGGTGCCTGCATCGAAGATTTAGATTTCCAATCTTACCTATAATAGGGAAAATATGGGGACGGCATCTGCAACGCTCCACTGTCAAAGAGACCAGAAATGATGGTGAATTTTTCTATTTGGAAACAACCAGAATGTTCGTATTGGAAATTCCCTACATGTCACGAATATGAACAATATAAAAATATTTAAAAAGTTAATGAGACATTAGGTGATAAAGTAATGAAGATAATTGAGAGTAATCGGCGAAATAAAAAATTGTCATCTGTTCTCCAGAAGTTGTGATAAGACATGGCGGTCTCAAATTCCTCTGGTCTGAACAAACTATTGAGTTTTGATAGGGAATTTGTTGAGTGAGCTTTGCCCCCTTCAATATACCACATTGACAAGGATTTCTTCAACAGTGGAGTGAATTGGGCTGCAAAATGGAGAAATGTGCCTGTTTTGCAGAGGCAGGTCAAATCGTAAATAGTCAATTGCTAGGTTAAATTCAATAAGCTGACTTACTATATTGCAAAAAAAAAAACGCTTTTTCGCGTTATGCTCTTCACCGTCCACTCACATCTGTGGTTGGTGAGGTTTCCGTGTAGAACAGCGACACCCCTGACTACGTAATTGCCAGTCCCGCTACAAACGTTAGTTTTCGGAACGAAGAAATTGCTCTCGAAGGTAAATGCTACTGAGTTGTTCTTACAAGAGTAATGAAATTATATTCAGCTCATTAGTGTTTAACAGTATATAGCTGACTGCAAGGAATCTCCCAGACTGAACGCCTGCGAGCGTGTCCCTTGCGCGGCTAACGGCATTCAAGCGCGTGAGTCATCATAACGCCGTTACTCGACAGCCGCGTTGCAGGCACGCTCGTGTGCGTCCAGCTTACAATTACTCAAAGTACGGGGTGGGGGGGGGGGGTCGATATTGTGCTACATGGGATTTTCGACAAGCTCGAAAATGGGTGTGGTGTCTAGTTGCGAAGAAGCACTCTAAGCGACTCAAAATCAGATATAATATTACTCGTATTGCAAAAATCACGTCGAGGTCTTCCTCCAATTTCCATGAACTATGTAAAGGTCGGATAAAATCGCTGTAACTTCAAGCAGATTGATTCTATTTTTGAATCTACTAACTTCATTGCAAAGACAATTTTGTCGTTCTCGTGATAGTACGGAGTGATGCTCTGCAGGGCCTGGCACCAGGGGCAATTATAAGGCTGGAAATTGTTTCATGTGAAAAGTCAAGGGGGTTTTACCGTACTCACAATCGTACCCATTACATGCCTCCTAGACATGTTCAGCCCCATGAAGACCAGATTTTCACACGAATACTGTGTTCGAACTTGATAACGTTTAAGACGCCAATTTGAAAACTAACTTTTTTGCACAAGGTGGTAAAGAAATGGGTTGATTACGGCGCACATAAAATTATGTTACCAATTCTGGTATGTAGACGGATAAGGGATGAGGAAAAAACTTTAAAAAGTTGTGAAAATTACGCCAATGAAAGGCGCGGTAAGTGTTTCTTTGAGAATTTCAACTACAATATGGGGAAATGACTCGTTTGCAACCCACAGATGACGATGTGCGAAATGGTGCGTATACGCGCATTAGAACTGAGGAACAAAATATGAAAAATTATTGAAAAGAACTTATGTAATTAAAGAGCTTGCCTATTTTTTTCTAACGCCTTTTTTGCCTATTTTGCCCAACTGAGGTAGAAAAAACTTCTACTTCACGTAAATTTTTTCAATTTACATAGATCTTTTCTAAACCTAAAGCTTACTATAAAATAACATTTTTGTTTTAAATCTCCTCCTCACTCCTTTGCTAGGGTCCGAAATAACAAACGAAAAGCTCTAAAGGAAAAAAGCGCGATTCAATCCAAACTGCGCAGTTGGTGCCAAAGAGGAAACCGTGATATCAAATGGAAAAGGCGTATTTGTTCCAAAGACCATTTGCCACCCTTGTGCTGAGCTCCGATGCTCTTGTTGCTGATCGGAAACCACTTTCTGTTTCTTTGAAATAATAAATATGTCCAGACGACTTACTGTATCATGCTTTATATGACTTTAATTGGTATCAAAAAAATTTGACAGTTTCAATAAAAGGCTTGTTCTGATAGCATTAAACTTGTTGTTTGATCACTGCTGCTCTTACTGAGACGCAGGGCTGTCGACAGGTTGCCAAAATGTTCCTTCTTCCACTGGTAATCCTTTTCATTCCTTTCATGGCAGAAAAAAAATTATAGCTGTTTCAGATTCTCTTGGTTCTGCCAAGTGTTGCATTGTGTAAGTTAACCCACTCGAATCAAAACAATCGTGTTATAGCTGTATACAACGTAGTTCCACCAAAATATTACAATCGAATCTAAAGAAGATCATTTAAAACAGTCGATACTGCTGCGGTATACCTATATCACAGTTTCTTGAAGCCCTATAGAGGCAAATAGCATAATTTCTGTCATAATTAATACGCTTACAATGTAGTGCAGAAACATCCCCGAATGAGTAGCTTAGAAGAGAATGATGGGTGAGAGAACTAACAAGGGAAGGATACTTGGTCGCAGTGGCGTTTCCATGAACAATGTATATTATCTAATAGAACATCGAACATTGATTTTGAATGCTTTCGCTATCTGCAAAGCTCCTCCGAGAGGGGAATTATTGGAATTCTTCGAAACGAAAATTGGAGAATTTAGCTAAGGCAAAGCTAGAGGGACCCGTCATACTTCGCCGAAAGAGGCCCAAAAGCGCAAGAGCAAAAAAGCGCAAGAGCGCCAGAAAGAGCCGGAACGTTGGAATAAATTCTTGCTTGGTAGAACTATTATTTTGATGTGCAGACGGCAGAAAATGAAACTAGAAGACGCAGTTACGAAATCAAAACACATGCCTTAGCGCCGAAACTTGCGCGTGGGAGGGGCGCTCCGGCTCTTTCTGGAGCTTTTGGGCTTTTTGGGCTTTTTTAAGCACTTTTGGGCTCTTTTGGAAGGTTTCGGGCTTTTTTCGGCGAAGTATGATGCGTTCCTAAGCCCTGGCCAGACTTCGCTCAAAGCGCCCAAAAGCGCTCAAAAGCGCCCAAAAGCGCCCAAACTTCTCTTCTCTCTCATCTCTTTCCTCAAAGTGAAGAGACACCAGAGGAATTTGGGCGCTTTTGAGCGAAGTCTGGAAATTTCCTAGGTGTTGAGATCTTTCCGATGCTTGAAAAGAGTGATGACTAACATAAGTTTATTGCAGTAAGGTAAACTGCATAAAGCGCCTTGGCAGTAAAGGGGGCAGCAAAGCTTACAGATCTGATTGATTCTATCGCACCAGCGCGTTCAAATGTTTGTCTCAAAAAATTCCCATAACTTCCCTCTCAGAAGAGCTTTGCAGATAGCGAAAACAGACTTGGAATCAGCGTTCCAAGCTCTGTAAGACTGTATATCTTATATATAAAACTGAATGTATGTTTGTCTGTCTGTCTGTATGTCTGTATGTCTGTATGTCTGTGTGTACGTATGTTCCGAATAGAAAATTCCATTTCTAAACCGATCCGGACCAAACTTGGCACACATACACATCGGGCCCCGGCGGGTGTCATAGACCACATTTCGTCATCGATCGATATCGATTTCATCGATTTTTTGCAAAATTTGAGCTACGAGGCTGGGAGTTGGCAGAGGGGTGTAATCGAGCATGCTGATCTTATATATAAAGCTGAATGTCTGTATGTATGTCTGTCTGTCTGTCTGTCTGTACGTATGTGCGGAATAGAAATTTTTATTTCTGAACCGATCGGGACCAAACTTGGCACACATATACTTCGGGGCAGGGAGCGTGTCATAGGCTACTTTTCGTTATCGATCGATATCGATTTTATCGATTTTTTGCAAAATTTGAGCTACAGGGCTGGGAGTTGGCACAGGGGGGTAATCGAGCATGCTGATTACGAATATAATAATGACAGGCCCGGGCGGAGCCGGGTTTGCCAACTAGTTACGAATATAATAATGACAGAGCCGGGCGGAGCCGGGTAAGTCAACTAGTTTTCATATAAAAATGCCACTTTGACTACGTATACATTCCTTATCAGATCCTTACGGTGTTGCCGCAGCGCAGTTAAGGAGTCCATGGAATTTCGTGAGTTGTCGGCAACGCTAGTTAGCACCGTATGCAAAGCAATGTGTGTTCTTTGCCACACAAAAGCCTCATCCTTATTCAGAAGCGCACGGGACGGTGATTTCGCAGTAGCGATATTCCGACATGCAAGTTGTTATTTAAGGGTTTTTCATCATGTTATTTCCACATACGCTAGCGGATTTGTTTAAGGTCTTAAATAGAATAACTTATCG
Organism: Cylicocyclus nassatus; assembly: GCA_958299035.1. Taxonomy (NCBI): domain Eukaryota; kingdom Metazoa; phylum Nematoda; class Chromadorea; order Rhabditida; family Strongylidae; genus Cylicocyclus; species Cylicocyclus nassatus. The sequence continues at coordinate 67,693,059 of CATQJL010000112.1, forward strand.
TATAAATCTGAAAAAATGGAAAAACGAAGAAATTTTTAGGTTCAAGAAAATACGGTAAATGGATTTCAGCTATACAGGGTGTCCCAAAAAGATGTGCACACTGTTTGATTTTGAATAACTCTCTTATTATGAAGTCTTTCGAGAAGCGGTAAGCGCCATTTTGTAGGGCTGGCTTCATCTTAGATTCGCAGTATGGAGCGAATCACCGACCGCTCTTCGTTAGTGTAGGATAACGGTAGAAATTTGAAAGAGGATTTTGGCCATGAAAGGCCATATTTTGCCTCAGAAAGGAATCAAAACAGCCTGAAAACTTTTACACTAGGCCAATTAGAGTTGCTGATTCTAATTGTTAACTTCCCAACCTATTATGATGTTTCACTGAAGAGTTACGCGAGGTAAACAGTAGCGGCCATTTTCTCAATGTTCCTAAAAAGTGCGGTCACACCGTTTAGAAAGCTTCGCAATCTTGAGGATAGTTGAGTATTGAACTCAGCGTCCCTAAAAACCCTATTACACAAGTTTTCACGTCTTTTTGAAAATTTCTGAAACGGCAGCTTTTTCCACATTGACACCATATGTTCCAATTTTCTACTGTATTCCTACAGTAACGAAGAGCGGTCGGTGATTCGTTCTATATTGTAAATCTAAGTTGAAGCCAGCTCTACAAAATGGCGCTTACCGCTTCTCGAAAGACCTCATATTGAGAGAGTTATTCAAAATCAAACAGTGTGCACATCTTTTTGGGACACCCTGTATATTAGGTCGTTTCAAAAGTAGTTTCGCTTTTTTCAAATGGGCGTCACATTTGATGGAACAAAGGTTTTTGAGAGATCTTGGAAGCATTCGATACAGAATTTCATTCTCGTTCTAATGGTTATGAAATTGTTGCAAAATAGTCGATGAACTTTCAGAAAATATGCAACCCATGCTTTTTGAGATGGTCAAGTTTTACGATTTCTTAAAACTTTCATATCAACCCTCCGAAAAAGTGCAAGTAACGCAAGCAAACCCTACAGAATGCAAAACTACTGTTTTCTCCTTTCCATAGCTTGTCATACAATCTTAACAGATTTTTAACTGATGCTACCGATTTCCATATTTGGACAGCTAAATCCTCGTAGAACATCAACAGAAGAGCAGCTCGCGCACTATTCGATGCAGCATATTCTCCTCTTTCTCTTGTTTTCGATTCATTTAGTTTCCGGGGAGAAATCATAATAACTCATTTTTTTAGCGAGCCCCAGGCTGTACCCGAAAAACTCGAAATTTGATATTTCGAACTCGTAAACCCTCACTTGCTTTGTAAAATTGATGCTAACTCATAGTACCATCTTGGTAGTCTCAAATTCCAAAAAATTATGATGTTTGATGCGATTGTGGCTGAGGTGGGCCTGCCAAAATCCGATGGTTCTGTTGAAAAATCTTTTAAAAATTTACGGCGAGCTACGAGAAAGAGATAAAAGTTGTAATATATTTTATGAGGTTTACTCTATCGAATCGTTACTGAAACTCCTTCTGAAGATTGATGTGAAAGTTTTAAAAAATCGTGAAACTTGAACATCTCAAAAAGCATGGGTCGCAGATTTTGGTTATTTTCTGAAAGCTCATTGACTGTTTTGCAACAATTTCATAACTATTAGAAAAAGAATGAAATTCTGCATCAAATAATCTTTGTTCCATCAAACGTGTCGCCCGTTTGAAAAAAACGAAATTACTTTTGAAACGACCTAATATAAGGGTGTCCCATGTTTTTCGCTGTTTTTACTTTCTCCCGCAAAAACTCATAATTGCAATAAAATTTTGCAACGCCATTCGAAATAGCAAAGCAAGCTTTACTAGATAGTACCCAAACATATACTTAAAATTCGTTCTACCTAGAGTTCGAAGCCGGAATTCAAGAAGATGTGAATGCTCGAAGTCGAGAAAAAGTCGTACCTCCGTTCACAAACCTCCTCGAACTTCCTACTTGGTTAGGCATGTACGCTCAACATCAGATATTCGTCTTTCAATTTGCTTATTTCAACCATGGCCTCGAGAAACATACATACGCCCAAAATAGGCTAGAAATAGGAAAGGTTTTTTTTGGAGGTTTTTGCGCTAAATTTAATATTAATTACTTACTGTGAAAAACCCAAAAAGCAGCGTAAATATTTTTACTTTCGAAGGTTCTTACTATAGATATACCTACGAAGGAGCAACTTTGGCGAAACATGAAAATTGTTTTTTCTTAATTTTCAGCTGAGGAAAAAATAAGCAAATTAGTATACAAATACCGGATGTGCGCAGTATTTGCCTAAGCAAGTACAAAGTTTGTGCGAATCTTTTTGAACGGATACATGACTTTTTTCTCGACTATCAGGCATTTAGGTCGTGTTGAGATCGGCTGCGCACTTCATGTACAAACGCTGAGCAAACGTTTGAGTTGAGCTTGCTTTGTTCTCTCGTATGGTATCGCAAACTATTTGCGAAACAAGAAGAGTATGCGTTATTGTAGTAGAAAGTAGAAATGGTACAAAATCTTCAGACAACTTAGTATATACGTTCTATTTCTATTTTGAATACAAAAAACGCAAAACGAAATCTGTTACTGATATTGTTATTTTTGCAGCTGTTCGCATCAAAATTTTGTGAGTGTTTGAGCAATGTCAGTAGCATGTCCGCAAAGAGCACGATATAAATGTCAATTTTTACACAAATGGGACGAATCGCTACTGAACTTTGTTCAAAATAATAGTGAAATTTTGATTTTATGCACTTCTGGATGAAGAAGAAGCTACTGTAGCACGGGGCACACATGAGCTCTGCGTGCGGTGCGAACTATCTTGCTGACAACTTGTGATCCCCATGAATTGTATAACTATACACGATTCATGAGACGCAAGGACTGGGCGCCACTGCGTCCGCCGAAGATAATTCGTGCATGGGAGAGACAGCAGGTGGTCAGAGAAACGAAATAGCTCTTGATTAGTGAGACGCCGATATGTCCGCAGTCTTCGCGTGCTACGAATCGCCTATACGCTGCGGCAACACCATAAGGGTAAGCCATACCTTTTAATTCAGCTGCCTTGGAAGGCGGGGCTTCGTGACCTAGTTAAGGCTAGATAATGATCAGAGAGCACGCGTGCCAAAGAGACGCAGACTGCGTAATGGACGAATTAGGTCACAAAGCCTCGCCTTCTAGCTGCCAAGCCAATTGAATCAAAGGTTACTACGTTGGTTTTCTGGGGAAAATACGTAGTCAAAGTGGCTTTTCCACATGATATGCAAATTAACTTCAAAGGCATGCAACGCTGTTTATTATAGAACAAAAAAATCAAGCGTAAAAATCAAGCGTGCAGTTGCTACAAAACCATTGTTACTATATCTCTAGCCTAAAGCAGCATTTTGGTTACGAATAAATGAAACAAAAATAAAGCATACTTTCTGACACTAGCAGCTGTTCCATTTTAAATTAATTGTAACGATTGATTCCTTATTGCGCATTAGAGTTTCTGCTCTAATAAATGCCCACAACTCCTCGTCCAGCAGTGCTTGGCAGGTAAGGCCTGAGGCATACTTCTCGCGATTCCGCGAAGTCGCTACATTCACGAGACTTGGCTACTTGCCAGATGTCTGCAGATTAACAATGGTCTTAAATGCGTGGGCACGTAGATCCTTATTTGTAACAGACCAGCATGTCTGACCCAGGCAAAGTGTGTCTACGACCAGTCATGAAGAGTCGTTGTAGTGCCAGATCGCGCAGCGACTAAAATCGCATGAAATATGCCTTAGGCTTGAAGAAGTCAAATTTAGAATCAGTGTTGCATGCCTTCCAAGATAGTATGCATTTCGTGTGAAGTTGTTACTTTAATCTTCAATTGGGTATCCTTTCGGCAGTCCTACTTAGCGCAGGAAATCCGAAGCAGCCAAAAACTTACCTGGTTTTTCTAAAAGCGGAATTTCATAAAATGAAAAACACTGGCTACATCCAGAAGCAGCATTTGAGCGAATTTTTACCCAAAATGGACATTGCTTAAAGCCCGATAGTGTCAAATGCTTAGTCTGGCTATGCCTCAATTGGAAGAAGACAATTCTACAGTCTTGCTCTTTACCTAGGACACTGTTAACTTTCACGGAAGAGTACAATGGTATGAATTTAGGAATGTTTTTTAAACCGCAAAAACTATCAAGTGGGCAATATCTTAATAGGAGAACCTTCAACCAGTACCATCGAGCGTAATTGTCTGGACAACGCCTTTACTATAGCACAGTAGTTCAATGCCATTGCTGGGGTACCGCTTGAGGTGCTCCTAACAATGCAGCGGACTCCGCCTACTTCCAGGCCCCGCCCACTTATTACACGTAGTTTGAAGCAGACGTGGACATGAAGAACCTCGAAAAAAACTCATTTTTGCCATTTTCAAGCCCTGAAATTTTCAGATGTGACTTCAGCAAGAAGGCCCTAAAAAGGTGAAAAAGTGGGCAGCGAATTTTTGGCGGGACACTGCCTAGGGGGTTTTTTAAAACCACAAAACTACCGTAAATTTTTTTGAATCCGATTCTGCTCAGTAAAGAACTTCGTATCTTATTGCTTTGTTACAGCACAGGTTGTTCCTTGCGTGGAAGGTAAGGAATTTCTAGACACATATGGAGCGTTATACGAGCACAATGTACTGAGGAACCATTTTGCTACCCGGAACATCAAAAAAGGAGTTTATGGTAACCTTCCAGGAACGAAAAACATGTTCAAACTGGTGAGATTGAAACTTAGCTAATGCGACTAAATGGAAAAGGATACAACTTGAGCTGAAGATTGAATGCAAGACGTATACACTCGCTTCCTTAAACGCTGAGTCCAAATCTGCTATCCTTTCTTGTGGAGCAACTTTTCGAAGCAATAAATCTGTCAAACTTGAAATGACATATAATCAAAAAAGCTTTGCAGAAACAAAAGACATAAAGTTGAGCATAGACTTTGCATCGAGTATATTAGACACCTATTTTCACGAGTATAAGACGCCCTTTTTTTAAACTGGACCAGCCTAAACAAACCAAGTTCCGACCAAAGAGCCCTAGACCGTTTTGCTTATTGCATGAGGGCATTCGTACGGCATAAGTTTCGTCCTCCGAAACACATCGACGCGGTTGAGCTGCTCGCTAGAAAAGTAAATGGTGCGTCTTGTACTCATTATATCAGGGTATTTTTGTTAAGTTTTCGCTACTTTATGCCGCTCAAAACTGGACAAATTCAGAGATCAAACTGCTCAAAACTTCTTTCTGAAAGTTATTTCGCAAAAAAGGAAAGCAAATTTGGAACAAGCGTTTGAAAACGTGTTTAGTGATATACCGTCCCAAAAAATGTATCGAACGTTTGATCTTTAAAAACTTCCCTATATGGAGAGCTTTCGAGGATCTTTAGGTGCCATACGGTAAAGCTGGGTTCAACTTAGTTACAGTACAGAGCGAATCCCCAATTCGTCTTAGTTACCGTAAAGTATGGTAGAAATTTCAACTAATTTTAACTTTCTGATAGGCAAAAACTGCTTCTAAAAAATTCAAAAAAAAAACCGAAGGACATTAAACTAAGGTTCGGAGATGCTGAACGTAATTACAAAGTTTTCAGCTACCGTACTGCGCATCTTCCTAAGGCATGCGCGCTGTAACGCTAAATTTTGGACCTTTTTTTCAAAATTGACCAAATCAACGTTGCATTTACAAACGTCGTCAAAAGCCTTCTGTTGATAAATAACGAAATTTAGTCATCATTTGTGAAACTAGGAATTTGAAAGGAGATTTTCATTTAATTACAGATATTTAATAGTTGCTTCAAGGGTTCAAGGTTTCCTTCTTCAAGGTGAAACTAAACTTTGATTGACAAAGACAACCTTGATTTAATAAATTTTGAAAAGCGCATACCGTAGGAAGATAAGAAGTACGGTAGCTGAAAACTTTATAGTTAAATTCAGCATCCCCGAAAACCTTAGTTTAATGTCCTTCAGTTTTTTTTTTTGAATTTTTTAGAAGCAGTTCTTGCCTAGCAGAAGGTTAAAATTAGTCGAAATTCTTACCGTGTTCTACAGTAACTAAGACGAATCGGTGACTCGCTCTATGTAAACCTAAGCTGAACTCAGCTCTAACGTATGACTCTCAAAGATCCGCGTAAGCTCTCCATATAGGGAAGTTATTGAAGATCAAACGTTTGGTACATTTTTTGGGACACCCTGTATACTGTCTTGATCGCCAACTCAAGTTGATATTTCTCCTTATAAGACTTACTGTTGTGTTCAGAATTACGACTGTACTCTTGAAAGTCTTGCAAAAGCTGTAATCAGCACAGAATGCACTCGAAACACCAGATTCGACCTCAAACTTCTAGGATATAGCACCAACTTCTACTCGTTAGTTTGCAGCATTGCACAATCCAAACTTGATGAGTTATCACATACCTCTAGGGAAGTCTATATTGATAAAGAAGACCCAAAGGACGATATTCTCAAGCAATTTTATGAATTTGCTGTGGATGAGTGGTCTATGGCTGATAGCACTTCACCGCCTATCGGTACGGATGTGGTATACAAAGATGAGAGTGCTGAGAGCCTTGCCAATGTAAGTCCTACTTTTCATTTTTGACTGGAAGTAGGATAAATATGAATGTTCTATTATACTTCGCCAAAATATTCTGGCTGCGGGGATGTAAGGCAACTAAAATTTGAAAAAGAAACAATTTTTCAGAATAATAAAAGCTTTTGCATCTCAAACAATTTATCGGAAGTTTCGTTGAACATCTAAGGTACAAAATTTGCCATAAATTCTGCAAAAATTCCCGTGTTCTATGCTTAAATCTCTGTGATAGTAAACATCTTTTAAAACGCTGCAAGTCTTTCCTGTTTCGCGGAAGTGCCATGGGTTGTCAGCATTGCGGTCCTAGGATTTCTATTTGGGGGGGGGGGGATTGGAGGGAGAACGCGGCAAAAATTTTTTCAAATGAAGGTGCCACGCACTCCGAAAAAATTTTAGGGGTGCTTTTCATTTGTGGGTCCTCAACCCCTAAAATCTGAAAAAAAGGGGCGCGGTGTCAGGCACGCCCCCAAGAAAAATTTTTTTGTAAAACTAATTTGAATTTATAAGTTTTGAAAATTTTAATTGTTTGCAAGAGTAAACGAGTCACTTGTGCATTTTTATAACCCACATAAGTAAATTTCAAAAATTTCGGCGCTCCCTCCCCCCTCGGTCCGCCACTGGTTGTCAAAGATATTACTCTTGCGACCAAATATTATTGACACTGATTAGAAGAAAAGCCTTCCAATATGCAGTCAGGCATGAAAAAATAACTCTAATTAGCGACTAAGAATCCAAGCTTTATTTTGTTAAACATACTGTTTATCTTCCAGATGATCTACTACAAGACCTTAGCCATTGGATGTGCGCATAGATACTGCTCTAATGAAAAACACATTGCCGTGGCTTGCGTCTATGGAGCTGTGTAAGTTGCTTGTTTTACGCGTTTATGGATATCCTGCCATATGCATTGCTTTGCTTACCGTTGATGTAATACAAAATCCTGTTTAGTCTATTGTGTGGTGAAAATAGGCTATGGGATCAAATCCAACCAAATACAGAGATAACTTGTGTAGAGATACCGTGAGCGCCGCCTCCACGGACTATTGGATCATAGGGCATGTCTGTTTCTGCCATCTGCCTATCCACGACGGAGGCGTTTGACACAGTACTCCACCGCTTCCTTAGCGCATATTGCTTGAAGGGTGACGACCGGTAGCTCAAGGAATTGCGCCTATAGACGGCATTTAGCTTCCCTATAAATAGTTAAAAATTTATCATTTTTCAAGCAATTTTAGGAATATATTATGATACACAAATAAATTGGTTGAAAACCTTTACTAATTGTTCAAAAGAGTAAACCGAAGGTTACTCATTCGGAGAGGGGCTCGCGAGTTAAGAAAAGCCACAGCGCTTTCATTACAGCGTGTCCCCAAAAGTCCGTGCGCTTGTAAAAACAAAATAAAATAACATAGAGACATAGAATTTGGTGCACATATTAATCAGGCGTTAGCAAATACACTACATCATTCGAATTTCGTGCTAACATTTTTAAGTAAGGATGAACCTTCAAACTCTTGGCGATCGCCACTGCCAAGGACGCAAGTAGTCATCATCAATTTCTTCCTATGTTTTGACGCAAATATTTGCTCTCGCTCAGAAGACATGCTCTTTGATACAGCAGCTTCCTGTTACAATGCACTATAAAAATTTTTGTAAGCTTTAAGATTGAAGTTACATGAATTTGAATATAGGCATGTGTAGATCGATGTTGGAGAGTTTTGTACACAGTCGCAGAAAATGAAATCAGAAAGTCGGCTACAATTTGTTTCAAGAATTCACTGTCCGAGTTGAATCACATTCATCGTCTGAAGGACATATATAGGAGAAATCATTCAGATCCACTCTTCACATTTGAATTTGAGTTCAAGATATAACGGCAGTGGCACGCGTTCAGAGCTCCCTGATTTTTCTTCGCCTTTTTCGATTTAATAGATTTTTGAATGCAGCTACTTTAGCAAAAGTAGTGCAAGGCCTCCTCCATACAGCAGACATAAAATTGCACCACAATCTCCCAAATTTTTCCATTAGCGCAGTAGATGGTGCACCCCGAAAAAATAGATTTTTGCGTTCTGAAAGAGAAATGATTTTCTAATTCCATATTTTTCATTTGAATGTGTAGACCATTCTAGGCTCAAAAAACTGTTTTCAAAGGATAATTTCAGCATCCTGTGACATAGATTTCAAATCAAAATCACTAGTGATTTGTAAGTTATGTACAGTCCGTGCACAATCACCTAGGCTACAAGTAGGAACACCCGTAATTCGTAATTTTGGTGAATCTCATTTTTTTCTTTGGGAAAAATGCGTATGAATTATAAGTTATGGATTCCTTTCAGTGAGCGATTGTGTAAGCGATTTGCTGTGTACAGATACTTAAGTATATTTAAGAGGAACCTGGAATAAAGTGCATGGGCCTGAGGATTTTCGACTAGCTTCTCTTTCTATCATTGATGTTCTTACATGGTGTCCGAGTAAGGCGCTTGTGGAATATTTTATTCCAATTTTTAGCGTATATAGACTTAAATGTAGGTTCTGTTTTGACTTCACATATCTCACAATTCTCCATATTGTCTGATTCAACTGGTAAGGCTTGCTCCTCGATCGATTGAATGAGCGATTGTTTGCTTTGTGTTCACACTGCACTGTTCACAACGTTCTTTTTCTTGGAAGAAATGATATAAGATTATTTTGTGGATATCCACGAAGCAGGTCATTTGTGCTAGGTGGACCGTATTATATGTAATGACAGTAATTCGACAAGGTCATGGAAAGTTTTTGAGGTAAAGGAGTGTGAGAAACTTTCAGACCGGAACTTGGGCAGCCTCTTTATTTTGCCACTGTTACTGGAAAGAAAGGTTGCACTGCAAATGCAAGCTGTAGAAAGGTTGTGCCCGGCTCAGCTACAAAATGTATTCTTGGGGAAGCGGATGACCCTGAGGGAAATAACATGAATGGTCTTTGCAGTAACGAAGACGTACATTTTGTTGAACGTAAGTGCTTGCTAGACCAATCTTACCTTCAATCCCTTGCGGTTTTCTAGCTTCATCAACATCACCAACATCATCAACATCACCAACTTCACCAACTTCGCCGACGTCATCAACATCACCAACAACATCAACATCACCAACATCACCAACATCACCAACATCACCAACATCACCAACATCACCAACATCACCAACATCACCAACATCGCCAACAGCAGGAGAGAATGTAATGACGGACGAACTTCGCAATTCTTTCCTTGCAGTTCATAACTACCGTAGGTTAGTTTTGCAATTCTTGAAGAGAATTATGGAGGGAATTCTTTTGTTAAATAGAGTCTTAATTGTTTCGAGATGTTAAGCCTCCACCAAAATTGTTGCAACTTTTATTTCGGCTGACGTTTCGGCCAACTCGCCTTCGTCGGAGCCTGTAAGTGAGGAACAAATGAGATTTATCCTCCCAAACGTCTCATCAAATGCAAGGAACAGACAAAAGTTGGCTGGAAACGGAAACGATGCTGCCTAGGATTAACAGCCCCACCTGAGACTTTGCCGAGTGCGGGTCACGGACCACCACTGACGAACGGATGAATGATTAGTGAGCTAGGTTCCCGGGTTGCTGCGGTTGTGGGTCAAACCCGCATAACTCCAGGAAGGGCGCGAGTTCGTTAGTTATTGCAGTGCATTCATCTTTCCTGTTCATTTGAGGATTTTTAGACAAAATCCAACAGGCTTCTAGCGTCTTGCGCCCCGCGACCTCTGCTTCTCGCGACAGAATTGACACTGTAATATCAAATTCTGTACCATTATGCTGCAGCATCCGATGAGTGCTTAGTGGTGTAGATACTTTTGACTTGCGCGTCCCATCCATGTGCTCCTTTATCCTAGTGCACAGTGGCCTCCCCGTTTCTCCAATGTACTCGTGCCCGCACAATTTACAGGTTATGAGGTAGATAACGCCTGAGCGCATACAGTCTCCCGGCCTGCTCGTTTTGCAAATTATGCAGTCTGGTGTTACGCAGGCCGTATCGTATGCTCTGCTGCGTACCAAGCGCTGTTTCAAGTTTGAGGGTGGCAATTCTACAACTCGCAATGACTCCTGCAGACCTGCTTTGCGCACGCACGCTCTTATTGCACTACTCAAAGCGTCCGAAATGAATGAAATAGCTCACTAATCATTCATCCGTTCGTCAGTGGTGGTCCGTGACCTGCACTCGGCAAAGTCTCAGGTGGGGCTGTTAATCCTAGGCAGCATCGTTTCCGTTTCCAGCCAACTTTTGTCTGTTCCTTGCATTTGATGAGACGTTTGGGAGGATAAATCTCATTTGTTCCTCACTTACAGGCTCCGATGAAGGCGAGTTGGCCGAAACGTCAGCCGAAATACAAGCATATCGTAATGCCAAGATTCACTGAAAGTCGAACGTGGAGAGTCTTAATTATTGCATAATATGGCACTTCCTTAGAGCAAAGTCGTCGTTTTTTTTTAAAGTAGCTTAACACACAGTTTCATGTTATACTTATAGGCTAGTAGATCTGCCAGTGAACTGCACGCCCATTCAAATCCGATTTAGAGCCATCTAGAGATGAATAACAATATGGTGACATGCAATTGCTTCATGCTACGCTTTTCTTTGAAAATCCACATCTTTCCGAAAGTCTTGATAGTTTTTACCCTACTGACTACAGTCGAGTAGAATTTCGCTCAATATAGTGTGCTCGCACTGCTGGTAAAATGCAGTAAAATTTGCGTGTGAACGAATGCTTACGAAATTAATGCCGGTATCTTCGCGCGCGTGATTAGTCGGCGTCATTGGTAACGTGCAAAATTTTCCGCATTTTATTTGCGGTGCGGGCCACTTACAAGCGGAGAATCTATTAGGTTGTCCGGAAATTAATGCCCGTTTTATATTTCAACCGCAATAAGTCATATATTTCTCACTTCTAAATAGGTTGAAAGTACCATTCGATAGAGCAAATCAAGCTCTACAATATGGCTATCCTGCTTTTGCAACAACTCTCATCCACCTCGAATTTCGAGCCAAAAACTAAAAAGACTCAGCAGCCGAAAAATCGAAAAAAGTCGTAACTCAGTTCACAAAAATCCTACAAATATTTTTACTTGCTCACGTAAACACTATCCATATAAAACATCTATATACGCCTTTGTTGTATTTTTTCCTCTGTTAGAAACCAAGAAAACGGAAATTTTCGTGCATTTGCCAAAGTCGTGTTGTGCCGTCCCCACATAGGTAGTTGTATACTACAAACCTGTAAAAGTATAAACGTAAGTTCTCAGCTCTCCACAAGCTTTAGTTCTCGAGAAATTTGAATTTTAGCTTGGACCACCTAGCTAAAGAAAACCATATTCGGTATTTCTCGAGAACTAAAGCTTGTAGAGAGCTGAAAATTCAAGTCTGTACTTCTACAAGCTCATGATGTACAACTACCTATGTGGGGACGGCACAGCATCACTTTGGCAAATGCACGAAAATTTCCGTTTTCTTGATTTCTAGTAGAGGAAAAAATACGGCAAAGGCGTATATAGATGTTTTATATGGATAGTGTTTACGTGAGCAAATAAGAATTTTTGTAGGCTTTTCATAAACTGAGTTACGATTTTTTTCGATTTTCCGGGCTGCTGAGTCTTTTTAGTTTTTGGCTCGAAACTCGAGGTGGATGAGAACTGTTGCAAAAGCAGGATAGCCATATTGTAGGGCTTGCTTTGCTCTATCGAATGGTGTTTTGCAACCTACTTAGAAATGAGAAGTGTATGACTTATTGCGGCTGAAATTCAAAACGGGCATTAATTTCCGGACAACCTAATACTTGACCGTACTTATTTTCAAAGCGGTGATGGTCAATACAAACAAATACAAATAGCTGTGGAGAAATGAGTGCCCAGTTGCGGAAAGGCTAACCGAAACATTTTTGTGGTTTAAAAAAACTAAACTTGGCAAAAACTTGGTTTAACACACTTTTAGTCTCTTCTCATACGCTGTCCAGCCTCAGTCACATTTTGAAAATGGTTTGTTAAATTTGAATTTTACGCTAAGGGCACTTGTCCTGTCCATGGGCTCATTTTTACTAACTCGACCTAAGAGGCTTGTGATAACTTTCAAACCAAAGCCAATATGTTATCCTTTGTGCTTATTTAGAACCTGAAGATTCTCAAAAAATGCAATATCGTCCTCTCATTTTCTGCAGCAACTCACTGTGCACAAAAGTAAATGAACGCTACGATTGAGTCAATGCCCCACTGAAATTCATTATCGACGCTTGTTTTCTTCATTTTTTTCCTACCAACTCGGACTTCAATAAAAGCATGGAAACATGGGAGAAACGTACCCTGCAGAACAGAGATGCAATGTTATAAAGAGACTTCGAGAGAGAAAGAGAGATTAACACCAACTAGAAAAGCTTTGAATAATGCAAACGTTTGTAAATTGAAGTCAATTTAGATCCTCTCTAGCTTTGGGGAATGTTCGGAATGGAGCGGAAGGAAACACCAATTGCCCTATGGCTCAAAATATGTATCAAATGGTAAAACAGTTTGCTATAGCCTTGTTTGTCGAACTATAAAACTTTACAAGTTTACAACTTACAACTTTACTTTACAACTTTACAACTTTACAAGTTTCCCGTTTAGAAATATAATATTCATTTATTTTCTTGAATACGGACATGTTCAGGTGTACGATAAGAGTTTGGAGACAGAAGCACAAAATTATGCGAATACTTGTCCTGCCGGAGATTCGGATGTCTCGACGAGGCCCAATTCTGGTGAGAATACACACATCCTCGACTCTGGAACAATACCATATATGGACGCGTGCGTTGCGGTGAGTTACACATTACCAGCTCTTAATTCACAAATAAGGACTAGAGTTGAATCTAGGCTATGCAAGCCTGGTGGAGTGAGATTTCCGTACAGCACATAGATTTTTCGCAACCCTTCAGCCGAGTCTCAGCAATGCCAGTGGCTCCCACGAAATTTACTCAGGTATGAATCTTCTAAATTCGGACATGTCTCTCTTGTTATTTGAATTGACTTCTTTTATGATTCTTCACTTCCGGTTTCAATTTTCACGTAACATATACAACCACGTAAACAATCATAATTCGCACTGTCCAAGTGGTAGAACTTGTTCCACATTTCATGGATCTAACCGTTTTGGGACTCCACCGCGAAGAACGAAGACGAAGTGGTGTGCGTTCAACGAGTAATATTCCACCTACGAATAACCGAGCAAAGCGGGCAACTCTGAGTTTAGCACGATAATGGCTTCTTTGCACATCATTCAAATTACATGCAGTAGAATGTAAGAAAGGACGAGTAGTTTGCGGAAGCTACCTTTTGTTTGATTGACGTCTTGTTGTCCACCATGCCAGATCAAGCATTGGTTGAAGCCCTTATTGGTAGAGTGCACCTTATTGGTAATGCTGCTGAAATGGATGCAGCAGAACATGATCATAATATATCATCTTTAGCTGTTAGGTCTTTTAGGAGAAGTTATGAGCCATATTCACCAATTTCGAAAGTATAAACAATCAGCGCAAATTTCCAGCTACGTCAATAAAGTTTGCTAAACTTTATAAGCTTTATAGTGGGTATCAAACGGCAACCGAAGTAAACTGAGCGTGCTATTTGTTTGAGCCTTAAGAAAACATCGCTAATTCATATATTCCTTTCCGCTGGCGTACAGGTTTTCACCGCACATTAGGTTGTTCCATGAGTTTTTTCGACATACCGACACCAACATACTTAACTTCTTATCTTCCTTATACGAAGCGGTGTACCATTTGACTGATTGAAGCAAGCTCTCAATGATGTTTCAAAGTTCGCACGCTTGATCCTTTTTAAGTTTTAAACCAAAACAGAAAATCCGTTCCTCAGTTTAGAACAGTTCTGCGGATTTCCTATTTGTTCATGCATTTACTTCTTCCATGAGACATTTACGCATAGACTTGCTGCATTTTTTGATGGCTAGAAATTAAGCAAACTGATGCGCTAACCTTTCAAACTTTTTCTATAACGGTTCTGTGTTTTTCGCAGACGTGTATAACTCATTCACTCAAAAATACTGTTGTGTTTGTCATGGCGTGAGTAGAAAGACGATTGGAGACCGAGTCCTTTACTTGACGGCAAGGAACTAAGAATCGAACTATGCTTACTAAGGAATGTCTATATATAGTGCACACAACTATATCACATATCATAAACAATAGATCAACATATTCGTTCATTCTTCTCGAGCATTGATTTCTTGTGCGGCTGCACAACACCTCCCCTTTCAAGTGAAGCGGTGGGAGCTTTCCTGAGTTGAAACTTCATCTTCTTAGGTTGCACTTTATGTTTCTCGTCAGCGAGTACAGTGGACCTGGAGCTGTCCTGAATTGAGTAATATCATAAGAAACAGGTACCTCGGCACTTCCAAATTGACTGGATTTTGAACGGGTTTTGCCGGATATCTTGCTCTCATCCTCTTTTTCGAGCAAAGGCAGCCGTTGCTTTCGTGCCGTCTTCTGTTTTAGGTTTGAACACTTCTGCGAACTGTGTTGTCAGGTGAGTTTGCTTCTTGTCAAGTGTATCGTTCGTAGCGGTCACTACATTCAAATTGTGACAGCCGATATCACTGTGAAAGGCACGTCGCTCTGGTTCCAATGCACTTCAAGTAGAGCTGGTCCATCAAGTACATTTGTGATACCATTCAAGGCGATGCCATTTAGCGCATGCTCACATGTGCCGTGTCCATGGCATGTAATGCTGGTCCCATTAGCAGCAGTCGAATTTTGTTTCGGGTTCTTTAGCTTGTGTCGGCCAGTCTTGATCCATGTGTCGCGATATTCAGCTCCATAGTCAAGTCGTAACTCGATGCTTGTATTGCTGATTCTCACATTGCAGTACGACTTCGTTTCTTTAGGCGGTGAGATGACGACAGGATGGACGTCCTCGGCTTCATCGACAAATAGTTTACGTAGACAGTACCTCTCTAGATGTCCACGCTTCTTGCAGTAGTTGCATTCAGTGATCGGCTTCTCGCACTTCCTGGTCCTATGGGTCTTCGCTCCGCAGTTCATACAAAGATGTGTTCTGGGCTTGTGACCGATGAATGGCTTCCGTTCTCGTCTCGCTGCATCGCGTTGACTTGCGGGTTCTCATTCATCTGATTTACGCTGACCTGAGGTACCTTGGCTTTGTCGATCATCTGTATGTGATTCTGCAGTTCCAAGTAGTCTTTGTACTCTTCGTTGGATTCTTGCTTCGTCAATTCAGCCATGGGTTCTCGACAAGACTTCCACAGTTCCATGATTTGCTGCTTAGAAGGTGGATCGTGTCCGTGTCCGAGCTTGAGTTCGGGTCCTGATCGCCAGTTGTTGTGTTTGCTGGCGTGTGTGGGAAGACGATTGGAGACCGAGTCCTTTACTTGACGACAAGGAACTAAGATTCGAACTATGCTTACTAAGGAATGCCTATATATAGTGCACACAACTATATCACATATCGTAAACAACAGATCAACATATTCGTTCATTCTTCTCGAGCATTGGTTTCTTGTGCGGCTGCACAACAAATACTGTTACAAATTTGCATGCTTGTAGATACCCTGGTTCTTGAAAGCTATCAGTTTGAAGGTTTAAATTTGAAAAGACTTATGGGACAACCTAATAATTATGTATAGAAATCCGCTAGTAATCGCAAATGGTATTTCTGTTTCTTGTTTGAAGTTATAAAAAGTTGTTTATTTTGAATACTTGCGTAGGACATCTTTGGCTCGTCTTGAGCTAATCAATCGATAGCATCGTTTTGCTAGTAAAGAGGAAAGCTGACAAAAGTGCAGGTAGTACTATGGGACTTTATAGAACAGCTGTGTAGTACTATTTCCTACGACTTTCCAAAGTGACAGTCTCTCTAACCGCCAATGGCGTTTTGCAAATCGATCAATGAATCTTTGAGCGGATGTTATTTTACCGTAAGAAACGAGAGCTCGCTTAGGCCTAAGGCATACCTTACGCGATTCCAGTCGCTGCGCGATTTGGTGCCGGAACGACTGCTCATAAGTGGTCATCACAGCGTTTTTTCAAGGCAGGACTTGGTCGGTTTGCAACATGTTGCAGAAGCTACGCATCCATGTGTTGAAGAACTGTGCACGATAAATTTGGAGATATCTGGCAAACTGCCAGATCGCGTGAACGTTGCGATTTAGCCGAATCGCGCGAGGTATGCCTTAGGCCTTAGGCGATAGCACCCAACCCAACATCAAAATCTCAGGCCCGAAGCCTCGCGGTGGAGGAGAGGGATGTGAAAGTGAATGCGTCATATCTCGCTACTCTAGATATCTTCCTTCTTCTTACTCTATCGGTTGTGAAGGCTTTCTTGCCCTGATACCTGCGCATTTACTGCCATACAAGACTAGATTTTTGTTATTTTGTGTGATCCCGTGCAGATCCCAAGGGGATCATCTCATTTTCAAAGGCATATCTTTTTGGATGTAGTACGGTACTGCTAATGCTAAGCATATTTTCGACAAGAGAAATACAACCAGTTTTGATGTCTATAATCCTTAGCTTGCAAGCAGAAGGATAATCCTTGCTTCATCGAAGCTTTTGAAAACCTGAGATTCACTTATTTACTATAAACATGGTTAGCAGTGCCATATTATATCCTCAGTACAATTCTACAACGTTTTGGTTGAGTTTGGAAGATAAATGATAGATATGAGAGGTGATCCCTCTGCGGATCCCCAGCTAATCACACAAAATAGTGTTTCTGATCTTGTGTAACAACACCTTGGCAGCCATTATGCGCAGGTATCAAGGCATAAGAACTTTCATAACCCAGACAGAGAAAGAGAGGAAAGATATCCAGAATAGCGAGATATAACGCTGCCCCTCTCAGATCCCCTTCTCTTTGGGATGTACGCGCATACGGGCCCTAGACTTCAGCTGAACCGGTAGCAGAGCTTTCTCATTCTGCATTAATTCCTGCCCCATTGGATAATGTATTAGATCGAACTGCACTTCATATTATGCCTTATTTTAGTCCAGTCATTACGAAAATGGAAGAGATTATCGTAGGTCAATTGAAGCGCCTAATAGCCGCCTAATAAATTCGATAAACATAAATTTCTCGAAGGTCCAAGCTCATCGGTAAACCGGTAGCAGAGCTTTGCGCTAACGTCACTTATTATGAAAATGAAGCACTTATCCTTTAATTAACTCGAACGCAATGAGGTTTTTTATTTTATGAGTCAATTACGTAAATGCAGCTCAACGAAAGCTAGCTGACTTAGTGAATCGGCTTCAAAATTTTTTTTTCTCCATTCAAATACCCCTGTCATTTTCAATGGAAAGTGAGCTTTTGCTGCAATATCGCCCATTTTTAGTTCATTAATGTTTTGGCATAAACTGATGCATGGTTGCATTAATCAAAATTTTCCAGATGGCATGGGCTGCTACTTACAAAGTCGGCTGCGGTATGAGCCGTTGCAACTCCAACACCCAGACTGTCGTGGTTTGCCGCTACAGTCCACGGTAAAAAAGGCACTTTTCAGTAGCAAAACTTTTACTTTACAAAAACAATTCAGTGGGAATATTGACTCGCAGTACATCTACAAGGATTGCGGTGATGTCGGTGATAGCAGATGTGCATGTGCAAGTTGTTGGGGTCAATGCAGCGAAGGACTTTGCAATGCGCCCTCGAGTTGAAAAATGCAATACATGACACTCTGTGGTGTTGTAGCTAATTCAACAATTTGGCTAACATCTATAATTTAAAACATGACTGAAGTGAATGTATCTTGTCATTGCCATTGAAGTACAATTTACTGTCGCATATGGCTGTAGATTTGTGTTACCTCTACATGCTCATGCTTCTCATCTATTAGCACCTTTGCGCGAACTGCAATGAAGCGCACGCGTCGTTTTTTTAAATATTAGGTTGGCCCGAAAGTTCTTCCGCACCATTTTCAAAAATTCGTAACTTTTGATTTTCTAATCGATTTGGCTGCTTTTATTTTTATATGAAAGAGTAATCCATGCTCTTTATAATGACGCCTTAGCTGCTTACTAATGGACATCCGTTGCATAGATAGGAGCGGTAGAAAAAATTGGTCGAAATTTGAAATTTCTGTGCAGAGCCATAAAAAATCGGAAACTTGCCACAAATCGGAGCAGTCGGTATTGTAGGTTCTTCACAAACTCTTTCTCACAATGGAAAGTTTGCGCTGATTGAACGTCTCTATGAAAAGTTATGATTTCCCTGAAAAATGCCAAAATAAATCAAATTCGCCTTTTTGTATTGCTTACTCGAAAATCATAATTTTTCATAGAGACGTTCAATCGGCGCAAACTTTGCACTGTTAGAAAGAGCTTGTGAAAGAACCTACAACACCGACTCCTCGGTTTTTGTTGCAAGTTTCCGATTTTTTACGACCCTACACAGAAAATTCGAATTTTGACTGATTTTTTTCTACCGCTCCTATTTGGGCAACGGATGACCATTAGTAAGCAGCTAAGGTGTCATTATAAAGAGCATGGATTAGTCTTTCATATAAAAATAAAAGCAGCCAAATCGATTAGAAAATCAAAAGTTACGAATTTTTGAAAATGGTGCGAAAGAACTTTCGGGCCAACCTAATAACAATCTTTGTCTATGTCTATGTTATTACAATGCCAGGAAGAGCTATGAAAACACAAGGCACGAGCGTTCAAACATCAATAGAACATCTAATTACTAACCGAATAGATCCGTTCACTCGCTTTCAACCGGTTTCCCACATCTGATACGTGAAAACTACCGTATCCTTTATTCAATGAGTGTGAGTTTGGGAAAATGCCCTCAGACACGAGACACGTTTGCAATTGCTTTGAATGACCCAAGAAAGGGGACTCGCGAGAACCGGAGCCGCGCCGACCGTGACACTCATGGAGTCCCCTTAATGGGGCACTCAGCTTGAAGAAACACTTCAAATCTATTGGAAAGATGGCGGTTGGAAGTCGCATATCTACAATCAATTGCTCTGTTCGGATTATGCTTAGGCTCTAGACTTGGAGCAACCATTTCAATTAGTTGTTAAGTATCTATGCGAATTTTCAACTTCAGTTTTTCCTCTTCCTGAAAAAGCTTGGCATTTTGCTGCCAACATATATTGACGAAGAGAATTTTTGCTGGAAGCAATTGACAGCAATTTGCTAATCGCCAATAAGAAGGTGCTCACAAGGGATGCTCGTTCAGCATAGGTAGCTTGAAATGAAAGTACACCATTAACTGCATGCGCTTCCAAATCTGCCTTTTTTTCTGCCTGCGTTCTTGCGAAAGTAATTATGAACATTCCTTGCCACCAAAAATTTGCATTGTCTTGATAATGGAATCACCAATGATGTAATGGTCATTCAAGCACTATAAAAGAGCGTTCAAATAATGTGAACCTCCACGTCAAGCTCAGGAAAACTGTCTCCGATTATCCGAGTCCAGAAAGACTGGGTACTGGCGACTCTGCTACCTAGATTCCGTAAATTCTATAGAAAAAAAATCCATAACTTCGTTTAGAGAGTCACGCAGCACCCGATAGACATACAGCGACCTCCAAAAAGTTGCGGACAAGCTTCCCTCCCTTTTCATCGCTCTTTTTCAGAGGGAAAACAAGGATGAAAAAATGTAATGATTGCATGAAGTGATAGAGCTCTTCAAGATCTACAATCCACACTTTGAGATTTTCGAAAAACATGTGTTCTAAAGATTTTAAGAATCTTTTTCTAAAAAAAGTCCGAAAATGACCGCGTCACAATGCCGCGGACAATAATTTTTCGAACGCAAAAATTTTCTTTTGAGTCCTATTTTGAAGCAGAAACACAAGTTATCCGGACGGGTAAGCATACTAGTATACAGAGCTTGTCAAGGACTACACACTGGTTATGGTTGCTTCCCCAAAGAACGCAAGCTTGAGTTTATTTTAGTTTTTTCAAAAAACAACTTCTAACCTTTATCAAGCCGGATTTCTTCGCAAGGAAACCTGTTCAAGCCGTTGGGATAAAATAGATGCCTTTGCCATCCTCTATGCATCGGACGTGTGCTGATGAGTTTCTTGGCTGATGGCCCTTGGCAGTGCTTGCACATGACCCCACCTGCACCTCATTCGTAGTCTAAGCACTCTTCAGCTAAAGTTGAAAAGAGCTCCTTTCGCTACCATTTTCAACCTGGAAGTTCAAAACTGTCAATGCTCTTGCAATAGATCCGTTTCGAAGCTCTAAGGCTGTTCTGTGTTCATAAGAGCTTTCACTCCAATCACCTCTGAGGCTGCCCTCCACCACCCCATCCGCCAAATCTCTGTTATTCCTGAAACTGAACTCATTTGCAAACCATCATGTAGAGGAAGTCTCGTTCTTTCTAATGAGCCTAATTGCAGGCTCAAATATTGACTGCAGGCCGAGTTACAAGCCTGGAAAGCGGTACAAGTCAATGGTGAGGTGCAGGTGGGGTGATGTGCAAGCACTGTCAAGGGCCATTTTCAGCCAAGAAACTCATTAGCACACGTCCGATGCATAGAGGATGGCAAAGAGCATCTATTTTATCCAAACGGCTTTGTTGGGATGTCTTGAACAGGTTTCCTTGTGAAGAAATTTGGCTTGATAAAGGAAATTAGAAGTTGTTTTTTGAAAAAACTAAAATAAAACTCAAGCTTGCGTTCTTTGGGGAAGCAACCATAACCAGCGTGTAGTCCTTGACAAGCTCTGTATAGTAGTATGCTTACCCGTCCGGATAACTTGTGTTTCCGCTTCAAAATAGGACTCAAAAGAAAATTTTTGCGTTCGAAAAATTATTGTCCGCGACATTGTGACGCGGTCATTTTCGGACTTTTTTTAGAAAAAGATTCTTCTTTAGAACACATGTTTTTCGAAAATCTCAAAGTGTGGATTATAGATCTTGAAGAGCTCTATCACTTCATGCAATCATTACATTTTTTCATCCTTGTTTTCCCTCTGAAAAAGAGCGATGAAAAAGGGAGGGAGGCTTGTCCGCAACTTTTTGGAGGTCACTGTAAATTTGGAGTCAGCGTTTCAAGCGCATCTAAACCTCACTGCAAAAGACCACGGTCACCAAGTATCTTTCCTTTGTCACTGCTCCCATTCCCCTAGCCTCCGCGTGGCTTGTCCTGCTATGCGTGTTCAGCTTTTCTTACGCTCAAGAAATTAGACCCTCAAGCACACATAGCTCGCTGTACGCAGAAGCTTCACGACTGAAAAAAAAACACAAAATAAGATGTTCAAATACCGTTTAAAGGCACCGTCCACCCAGATTTTTCCATGTTTTTGTCCTTTCAGGACCTTTTCATGTTCCTGATTCCGAATATGATATCGAGAATGCTCGAAAACCCCGACAATCCCCGTTCCGAAGAACCCACAGGCCGGCTTTCCAAAACGGTGATTGGATGAGCGCGCACAAATGGGCGGGCATGGGTGAGGATCCTCGTGCATCTTCGCTATTCCAAAGCGACTTTCTCGCTTCCAAAGCGGCATTTTGCGCCGCGACTTGGGCATTGGATTGATAGGAGGCCTTATATACGCTGCCAAAAGCTCAACACCCTCAACTTAGGGTGGACGGTGCCTTTAGGCAACTAAGTGCTATCAGCTGCAGAATGAGACCACAATCCAACATTGCAGACTGATTTCATCAAGACTTGAGATAGGTCTCGGCACGATTCGTTCCCGGGGTTTGTATAAACAAAGGTTTCCTCACTTTCTGAAATTTCATGAGCCTTTCACCCTTGACGGAAGTCTATTGAATTAAAGGAAGAGTAACCGAAAAAGAGCCACTAGTTTGAAGAGGAAACGTAAGATAAGAGAGGAAATTCAAAGCGGAGCTGAATACTAGGCATGAAAAAAACCTGGCATTGAAGCGCTATATCTGACATACATTTGTACAGAAATCGATGCAAAAACCAAGGAAAGGCAACGACGTGGAAATGTCTTTATGCTCAGGGACAGATTCTTGATTGGAGAATTCATCCATGATAGAATAAAACTTATATGAACATACCAATGTGTGCCCTATTCAATCTCAGATCGCATGATGGCTGTCTGGAAATGGACTTATCTTGGAGAAGGTATTACTTCACATAATCAGGGCATTACCCACAATTCTTCCGTAATATCACTCTATGCCCACAGACCAAATCTGATGTCATATATTTGTCTAAACTTTGTAAACAAGCGTTTAATTTTGCTTTGCTTCGCGCGCGCTCTTCGCAAGACACAATGGAGCACGTCTATCTTTTAACTCTTGACGACGATGTGGACCACCGGTGACCCACGTACTTTTTGCTGCAAGGGACGATGTGGACCTCCGGTGGCCCATACCTCTTGTAAAGTCATATTATTTGTAGGCCTAGTATTTTTTATGCATAGTAATATTTTTTCCAATTTTTTGCAGGCTCCGTTGCTCAAGGAAATATTTACAGTTGTTTACACAACCATCTTGCATTTCGTAGGTAACCACAAAACTTCCCCACACCGGAAGTGTTGTGCAAAATCGCGTCGTCCTGCAGCCACACAAAATTAGGCGTTGTGTAAATGGGCTAATAGCTTGTCATTGAAGCTTCTCACTACAAGAAGTGCGTTCAGTTGTCTTGCACACTGTACGTGCAATTTTCTTCCACATCGCGAGTACAAAATTGTGTATACTGCATGTACACAATTTTTTCGGGTCTCCTCTCGAAGCCCGCCAAAACCATATTCCCTTTGCTTTGTATTCCAGAAACGAAGTATAGCCTGTTTTCGATTAATCTGTGCCGGGCTTTGACTTGAAGTAATGGAATTTTGCAGTTTAGAAAATTTTACAGAGAGGTGTCTCTAATTCGGCTCAAATACCATCTCTTCAAGTCAATATAGGCAGTCTTAACATTTTCTGCAACACTATATAACGAATGATAGACTTTGCTGCAAAACAGCTGTGTATGAGGCAATGAAACTATAAAGATAAATGCTTTGCGAGATAAAAACGGTTTATTGCTTGCTCCTATTTGAGTTGAGATAAGACATGGTGGTCTTAGCATTTCTTGCACCAACAAAAAGGCATGATCACAGATAAAGTTTTCTCCTGCTGTCACCCATTTTTTCGCTTTACGCCAAGACTTCAAAGTTGATAAGCATTGGGCGAAGTGCAGAAACGAAGTGTCTTCAGTGATACTATAATTTGCGAAAAAACGTTGTGTCCTGCAACGAGAGAGGCGATCTAGAATTTGTTTTCTCAAAGGCATATTTGGGGAGTAAATACTGCTATTACGAAGCATTTTGAAAACAGTACAAATGAGCTGAATAAGTGAACAGCTATGAAAACTTCTTATCTGTGAATAAAAATTTGGGAATGAGGTATGCTCTATTCATTTTCATTCAGTTAGTTCATGGTTGCATAAAAAGAGAAAAATTATTCACTTATACGGCGAACGCTAACTGGCAATAAATCATCATGTAGTTTCAGCTTAGCTTTTCAGGCTAGATTAATAGGAATGTGAAGATTTAACGAGCTTGTATGGATGACTGCTACTGTCATCTACGAAGAAGAAATTGAAAAACCATCAGTAGCTATGGCTAATTTCACGCTGACGCATAGAGAAATGAGTGCTGTGAAGTACCAACAAGCTAGGAAATAAATTCTGTTTCGCTTTTGTTTGTTTAAAAGCGGCCCACACTAGATGCGGTCCAGCGCAGATATCCTCTTCCTAGGGCTTACTTATGGACCTTGTGCTAATCGGGTGCATGCATTTTGCCTGGACGCTGCTCTCAAAGCGATTTTAGAAGCTGAATATGAATGAAATTGTGCAGAGTATCTAGAAAACATGGCACGTGATGGGTAACAAGTGGAACAATTCTTGACAGTTCTGACCTGACCGCAGTGATGGCAATTATCAGCTTTCTCATGATGTTTCATACGTTTACAAATTCTTATGAGCTGAGTCTTGAGCTATGAGCTGTGTATATACATCACGTGTTCAATCGCTCACCTATGCCAATAAGCTGAAAATTTCGCTACACTTGATTGAAGATTCCACTGACAATGAGAACAGTCTGAAAGATTACTGACAAGGACTTCAGAAGAATTTCTTCATGAGGGATTTTTGTCCTCATGTTCTCATGTACCGTCCTCCCATCAACATTCGTGGCCTGCAAGCCATCATCACGGCGAAGAACGTGTTCATGAAAGCGTGTTCAAAATTAACTCAAAGACTCTCATAGTCACTCTAGGTGATCGCAGGCAGTGGGTGTTTATCGGATGACATTTTGTCCGAATGTTAGTGAACCACGGCACTGTGTACAATTTTTGAATTGATTCTCGCTCCTTCTGCCAAAATCAATAACTTCTTGCGGATTGAGATTTCGACGTCCTCACTTTCAGGAAGTCAGAAATACGGCTCATCCACCCAAAACCTTTGAATCATGAAAGCACAATCAACATTGTGAGCTACTCTTGCGTTTTGAAAAAGTTAGTGTGGCGAATGGAAAAATCTACAGTCACGCGCATCTGACAAAGTGATGGAAAAGCCGATAAAGCTAAGAGTACCTTGAAAAGTTTTTTTTGGTAAGCGCTAGGGGAACATATTTGACCATCTTCTTCTGAACTACGAAAATGGGGGCTGCCCGTGTGTGATAGGCAAAGGTCACTTATGTGAATGATGTTTGAGTTGCAGCCCCCTTATTGATTGAAACAAAAAATCTAAGTTTGTGGATAAAAATCAAGCTGTACTGTTAATTTCCGTCCAACTCAAAGGCATTATCCAGGTCGACTGGAGGGGAGAGGGGGGGGGGGGGAGATTTTGACCCCGGCTCTCTTCTGATGCAACAGTTCAAGTCTGAGTCTGCTCGAAAAACGAGGACTCTGAAGCGAGAAAAATCGCTTCGGCAAAAAAGGGCGGTACGCTAATCCTGCCTCCTTGACAAGTTCTGACGTGACGAATGCTGTAGATCTATGTATAAACACGTCAAAACTTGTCAAGGAGTCGGGGTTAGCCTACCGCATTTTTAGAGTTTGCATCGTTGAACATGCAGCATTTTGTAATTTTGTTCATGATGCCACAGATTTCTTCAATAAAGCGTTCCGCAAGATCCGAGCAAACTCTAAATCAGCATTCATCACTGACTTCAGCAGCATATTTTTCATCTCAAATCGCCGCTTTTACTAAACGGCATCCTCGGGAGAATTTATTTGTTTCAAAGTTCGGAGCGATTTCAAAAGATAACATTGGTGAGCGCAGAAAAACTGAATTATAACTTTGCAAGATTCGATTGGCCTTAACAGAAACGATACTTGGTGACCCCGGCCATTCATAATGGTTTGCATATCAAAAAAATGCGCCTTTCAATGCTGGTTCGAATACTGTTTTCCATACATGCGAAAAAGAAAACCTGGATGGAGTTATGATTATTTTTTCAAAAGTGAATTGCGCCACTGCGGAGGGTGAAAATCATTAATAAAAACTTTTCTTTCCTCTTCAAATGCTGAACATGGTTTAAATAGGTATAATTACAACGTTACACCTTTCAAGATTTTCCTCAATAGCTTCAAACGGTAAAATAGATCAAATCGGGTGATTTTAACTACCTGAAAGTACGCAAGTTTTTTATACACAAAAAGTTCTTAACTGCCTTTTGATCATTTTGCAGATTTCAAACACAGATCCAGAATCAGCGTTTTAAGGCGCACCTTATGGTATACATCGCATTCCACATGGCTGTGGTCACCAAGTATCATTACTTTGTTAGAGGTAAATTCCATTTTAATTGACCAAAAACCTCTCGACATTTCCATGAAATAATAAATGTGTCCAAAAATTACTGTAATAGTTTTTATTGAGCTCTCTATACGTGATGCCCATGTCGAAAACAATTTTATAGACTCAATATAAAGCCTACTTGTGATGTTACACTACTGCCATTCCTTCGGAGTTGCAAAAATATCGACACCTTATACCTTTATCGCAATGCTATTCCCGCTGGTAAGCTAAGCGTTTTTCATATTAGAAAGAAATTGTCATAACCGTTCTAGATCGTTTTGCTACAACTGTGTACAACAATACGTGGTGAGTTCATTCAATTCGAGAAAATCAGGGTCCGGAAGCAAAGCTGTGGGTTACAAACTTACACCCGTACTTGTAAAGTCTTAAATTACAATGAGATAATTTCGATGGTTACTAACCCTCATTATTGAGTTCGTTGATTTAGACGCTCTAACCTTCATTCGTTGATTGTAGCGCACTTCATGTGCACAAAATAAAATAAAATAAAATAAAATAAAATAAAATAAAATAAAATAGGGTAGTGGAACTGTTCGAACTTCTATAATATTTCTAATTGTACCAAAGAGCCGTAAGAGCTGGTTTTAGCTACGATTTAGCGAAACTTATTGGATGTGCAAGTCAAAGATCGGTGATTAAGGAATTATAAGGGTTTACAACTTGTTACATCACGCCCGATGCATTTTGTTAGAATGTCTTCTGAGTTTGAAAGATTGCATTAGATACCTTGCGAAGGGTACATCATAAGGCCACGTCACAATATATTGCAGTGCATTGAAATCTGAACAATTTGAGAAAAGAAAAAAACCTCGTAAGAGCCTTCGAACCAAACCCCAAAAGTCTTACGAGGCGGCTTGGACTCTTCAATTTCTTAAAATTTCGACTATAAAAAGTAACTTTGGCACAGTCGGTCCCATTTTCAAACAACTCACATGCTTTACCAAACCAATTCCACTTTGAGGGCATAGTAATTGCCCCGTTCAAGGGGTGACATTCAAACGTGGTAGATTTCGTGGTAACATTTTCAAAGCTGCTGCATGTTCTCAAGCCCATCATCTTTCGGCAATAATAGGCTAATGTAACCTTTCTATTGGTGAGGTCCTGAACATGCACAATGTTTTGCTTCGTTTTTCGCTTTTTTTCAACCCTGATTTGCTTCAAAGGCACTGCTTTTTTGCCACCTCTCAGATAACCGCCGGGGGCAGGCGGCCATGCGAATTTTGAGCAAGCGCGCACCGGAAAAATGGTTCGTTGATTTTTTGCGGCCCGCTTGCAGAAATTCGGAAGAAAGATGGCAAAATTGAAGACGAATGCTTGAAGAACAATCGCGGTTTCTTTATGGATTAGCTGGCGCAGTGGTCGCATTCTCGCGGACTTTCCGCGAGAATATGCAAAAATTTCGAGGGCCGCACGGTCCTTTGTGGAGGACCGCGCAACCCCCAGGTACTTTCCGCTGAGAAAGTACCTCAAACTTGAGTAATTAAACCAACGGTGACAGGTGACACCTCTGCCACACAGAGTCTTACCTGCGCTCGACGTACGCCCGAAAATGCCATAAAAGAGTCCGAGCGCTTGCTGAAAGTTTGGCCAGCGCTCGCTCGAAGATATTATTTGACGAGCGCTCGCAGAAAATTCTGTATTGCTGCCCGCTGGCAGAACGCGGAAGTACCGCCCGCTGAAGGTTCGGCCACGCCCCAAAATTCTGCTGACCGCCTGCAGAAAAGCGCGAGTTTGCGGACCGCCTGCCCCCGGCGATTATCTGAGCTTGTGTTAACTCTGTTTGTTTGAATTCAGTCGTAACACCGCAAGATTATCTTTGCCAGAGAGATGAGGACTCAAAAGATACATACAAGTGTGAACTATAACTCAGACGGTCGATGGAGTACCTCCGGAAGGCAAAATAGGGGGGAGGGGGCGGGGTTCGGCGAGGCTCGATACTCGCTCTCCCATTTAGTGCTCCTGATGTCCCCGAGCGGCATACTGTAACTAGCCCTAATTGAGCTCCAAACCCCAATTATGCCCCTAAACCCCAACCAAATTAGCTCTAGACCACGGTTGAGCAAACGGTGTGGCACACGACCAAGAATGAAGACAAGACAAGACATTTATTTCAAATTAATTGCAAAACACTTTTCTGCAAAATGCAAATGCACCTCACTAATATCCAAAGTGCTCATCCATCACTGAGTGAAAATAGCATAGCCAGGGTCAAGCAAGGGGTGTGTCACACGATCGCTGCTTACGACCCCCCCCCCCCCTGAATTATATACCTAAGATAGCATTACCTGAAGGCCCTGTCACACACAATCTGGACCGATTTGAACCCAAACTTGGCACACATGTACTTCGGGGCAGGGAGCGTGTCATAGGCTACTTTTCCTTATCGATCGATATCGATTTTATCGATTTTTATCGATTTTTTGTAGAGTTTGCCTACGGGGCTGGGAGTTGACAGGGGGCTAAGTGGGCATGGGGGTTCCGAATACACCATTTTTGAAATTATCCATTACTTTTATCGATTTCATCGATTTTTTGCAAAGTTTGAGCTACAGGGCTGGGAGTTGCCACAGGGGTGTAATCGAGCATGCCGATTACGAATGCAATATTAGTCTTTGGAATACCTATTATTTTTGTCGATTTTATCGATTTTTTTAGAGTGAGCTGAAGGGCTGGGAGTTGGCACATGATGGTAAGTGGGCATGGTGATTTCGAAAACAACACAGGGAACGGGAAATGAAGTGTAGAAGTGGGCACAGGGAAAGGCTGTCGGGGATAGGGATGGGACCTTTATTACAGTGTTTTGACAGGGCCGAGCGGAGCCGGGTAAGCAAGCTAGTCTGTTGTAATTGGTCTACCAGTCAATCTTGGTCCAATCAGTTTAGTCGCAAATACAACATCGGCGCAGACAAACACGATCTGTTCGATTATCAATATGTAGTAAAAATGATGTTCTTGTCGCTGATTAGAAACCACTTTCTGTTTCTTTGAGATAATAAATATGTCTAGAGCAACTTACTGTACCATTCTTCATATGACTTGGGCGACTTTAACTGCTTCTGAAAAAATTTTACCATTTCAATGAAATGCATACTTTTGATAACATTGCACGCTTGTTGTTGCTTGCCGCTCGTATTGAGACATGGGACTGCCACCAGGGTCGGTAGTAAACCTGTCGAAACGCGCAGCTCAAAGTTGAAGTTAACTCAGAGTTAACTCCGAGTTGACACGCACCCTTCAGGAACCATTAACACCTGCATAAACAAATCAAATGGGTAAAAGAGTGATATGCCAAGGTACCCTGCAAGACGTTTATCCCAAGTATGGAAAGTAGCGCAGCTCGATCAACACAAAAAGCTACGCGACAAAACGCGCAGCTTAGCTGCGCGTTAACCCTGGTTTGATGCGCGTTTCAGGTGCCCGCGAAATTTGGTTAGAGAAAGAGAGTGTGCAGATGAAGAATTGCAGCAAAAGTGCTCCGGTAGACAATACTCCTAGTTTCAGCAAGCATGAGATACGTGGTGCACGCTAAAGCAAATAATTTTGATTTTTTGTGAAATTTTGGCCCTGGGGGTTATCCAAGGCGCTGATCACTAATACAATGTTCATTTTTTGGCATTCGGCCGCATAGCGAGGTTACGGTGGCTTTACGGTAGTTGAGCGAAAATCATGAAATTGAGTGAAACTTGGTATAGTCGAATCATTTTATCTGGTCATGTGCGCGTTGCACATACCATATATCTTTGGCGTTCCCATCTTGAACCTGCGATCCCAAAAAGCAAGAGACTGACCTATTGTTATCGCTTCCGTCAATTTCAGGACCTTGGTGCCTAAAACAGAAAAAAAACATGAATAAACATTGACAACATTTACCTAAAGGCGTGTTTGCTCGAAATTCCAGGATGGAGACGCCAAAGGTGGGCAGTGTGTGCAGTGACACACATGATCATATGAAATGATTCGACTGTACAATGGGATTATTTGACCCGCTGATCACGAATATGTTATTTATTATTCGCTGCAGAACCATAGAGTGGGATTACGAGAGGCTCACTGTAGACAGGAAAGAATTGCATGGTCTGAGGGGTTGTCAGGATGGTTGATTGCGAGTACGATATTCATTTTTCACCACGAGCAGGATGAGTGGGGTTACGGTAGGAATATGGTAGTCAAGTCAAAGTCACATGATAGATTCAAAATTCGCTAAGTGGAGTTATGTGCTGACCACGACCGTATTGCCTACATTGCAGCTTGTAAAGCGCAGCTACGGTAGAGATACGGTAGAATCAAAATTTTAAATTAATTTTTTGTCTTGTAAACAGAATAACCGTAAAAAATTATTTGAAAATTGTTATATTATTCAGTGTTCATATGAAATTCATATAACATTCGTTTTCTAAATGATCTCTAGATTTTGATTATTATTTGGAAATCGATTTTCCAAAAATTCTGAACAAATATTTTAGAATAACAAGTTTTAGATAGATTATTCGAAATAAATTTTAGTAACCTTGTCTACCATTATGATGACATATCAAATTAAGGAGAGAGGGGAGGGACGGGTTGTTGGATTATAGTCTATGTCCATGTTTCATCTGTTACTATTTTGAGAATCTATAGGATATTTTATGGCTAGGCATCTCAAAAGCAAGCCTAACGCCTCTCAACTGTCTTGAATCTGGATTGCGGGATTCATTAATTCATAGCGGCAGCTTCAAAAAAAAGCGGCTCCTTGGCCTAGTGGTCTAGCGTTTGGCTCCGTGTACCGAGCAACTGAAGTTCAAGCCAGGCTGTGTCGGAGTGTTTTGCCTTAGTGTGTGTGGCGTCTCCTCAACATCTGTACCGTCTTCTCAAGTAGCAGAACGAAACTCCGAATCTGAGAAACGAAACTCGGGGTTAACTCGGAGTTTCAAAACAAAACTCAAAGTTAATTCTGAGTTAACGCGCAGCTTTAAACTCGACCAGATTACTACCGGCCCAAATTTTGCCAACATGCTCCTTCTTCCATTGGTGATCTTTTTTTTCATTCCCTCTATGAAACAAATCATAGCCATTTTCGATTACTATGCTTTTGCCCTGTTTTGCGCTTTGTCAGCCTTTTCAAATTTTCTCCAACGCAATCTATAGAATTAAATTTCTCGAAATTCACTAAAACAAGTTCAAAATTCATACACAATTGTGCCTTATTAGTCCTTACGGCTGAAATTAAATGAAGTATGTTTATTATGTGTTTTTAAATAAGCACAGTGATATTTGGCGAAGGACACATGTACTCAAAAATTTGTCCGAAATTTTGAAAACAAGGAATAAACAGCAAGAGCAGCAACAACAGCAATATCATTTAGATTGGGCCTTTGATATGGACCAGAGCGTCACGTCTGCTTTGCAGAGGCTGATTGATTGATTTTCTTTTTCTGAATCAACTATCGAATAGACAATACCTTATACAATTCTTCAATCAATTTCACTAAGCGTAGGCAGTGATTTGAATTTTTCGTACTGTCTCTAATATGTGCCAATTGACGTGCTCCTTATCGAAGCAGAAGAGTCTGCTAGAATTATTCAATTATAAACCCTAAAGGCTCACCAGAAAAATTAGAACGAACCCTTCTCCTGTAATCTTCTATCAACCGAAAGTAATATTGATCTTATTTTCTTCTTACAGCCCAGGTATATCCTTGCGTGGAAGGTGATGATTTCAAAGACACATACGGAGCGTTATACGAGCAAAACTTACTTAGGAAACATTTTGCTACCCGAGACGTGAAAAAAGCGGCCTACGGTAGTCTTCCAGGAACAAAAAATATGTTTAAACTGGTGAGATTGATTCTTGATTCCAATGCGACCAAGACTCAATATTGTATTCAGAATTACGACTGTACTCTCGAAAATTTTGCAAAGGCTACAATCAGTGTAGATTGCACCCAGAACACCAGATT
Source organism: Cylicocyclus nassatus (assembly GCA_958299035.1). Taxonomy (NCBI): domain Eukaryota; kingdom Metazoa; phylum Nematoda; class Chromadorea; order Rhabditida; family Strongylidae; genus Cylicocyclus; species Cylicocyclus nassatus. Next base: position 67,725,369 of record CATQJL010000112.1, read on the forward strand.
CGACTCAAAGCTTTTAGGATTTGGCACCAACTTCTACTCGTTAGTTTGTAGTACTGCACAATAAAAGTTAATGAGTTGCCACATGCCTCTAGGGAGGTTTATATCGGTACAGCGCCAAACGACACTATTATCAAGCGATATTATGAATTTGCTGTGGATGAGTGGTCGATGGCTGATAGCACTTCACCGCCTTTCGGTACAGACATGATATATAAAAATGAGAGTGCTGCGAGCCTTGCCAATGTAAGTTCTACTTTACATTCTCGCCTATAAGTAAAATAAATCTCCATGCAATCCAACAAGAAATCCTAACCATATGAATGAGGATGATGCTAGACCGATATTTTTGAAAATATTGAGAGTGCTACTTCTAATCATAAAAAAATTACCCGCATTTTGTACCGCCTTTGCGACGAAATGATGTGCCTAATTTTACATAAAAAACGGACCCTTTTCATTATTTCAAGCAAGCAGCTCGGCTGCACCACCGTGCTCAACGAAATGATAGCTCTCCTACACAATATTTATTAGGTAAAGAGCAGCACGGGTTTTTGCGATATTTTTTGGTGTGTTTAAGCTGGTTGAGTTGAAGTATAATTAGGGTACTGATAAATTATTAGGTCGTCCCGGATTTTCTTTCGCACCATTTTCAAAAATTCGTAACTTCTGATTCTTCCAACCGAATTGACTGCGTCTATTTTTGTATGAAAGAGTAATTCATGCTCATTACAAAGAGATCTTAGCTTCTTGCTGATGATCATCTGTTTCATTGGTAGCAGCGGTAGAAGAAAATTAGTCAAAATTCGAATTTTCTGTGTAGGGTCATAAAAAATCGGAAACCTGCAGCAAAAATCGGAGCAGTCGGTATTGTAGGTTCTTTCACCAGCTCTTTCTGAAAGTGCAAAATTTGCGCTGATTGAGCGTCTCTATGAAAAGTTACGACTTTCGAGCAAGCAATACAAAAGGCGAATTTGATTTATTTTGGCATTTTTCAGGGAAATCGTAACTTTTCATAGAGACGCTCGATCGGCGCAAGCTTTGCACTGTTAGAAAGAGCTGGAGAAAGAACCTACAATACCAACTGCTCCGATTTTTGCAAGTTTCCAATTCATGACCCTACACAGGAAATTCGAATTTTGACTAATTTTCTTCTACCGATCCTACCGATGCAACAGATGATCATTAGCAAGAAGCTAAGATCTCTTTGCAAAGAGCATGACTTACTCTTTCATACAAAAAAGCAGTCAAATCGGTTGGGAAAATCAGAAGTTATGAATTTTTGAAAATGGTGCGAAAGAACTTTCGGGACGACCTAATTTATGACAATAAATGACATTCAATATACAGTCACGCATGAGGAATACAAGGAGGACCCGGACTACAGCGCCTTTCGCTCACATCAAGCGCCGTAGTATGGCTGCGAAGGAAAAAATCTTATATATAAAGCTGAATGTCTGTTTGTCTGTCTGTCTGTCTGTCTGTCTGTATGTATGTCTGTCTGTCTGTGTGTACGTATGTTCCGAATAGAAAATTCCATTTCTGAACCGATCCGGACCAAACTTGGCACACATACACTACGGGCCCCGGCGGGTGTCATAGGCTACTTTTCGTCATCGATCGATATCGATTTTATCGATTTTTATCGGTTTTTTTGCTGAGTTCACCTACGGGGCTGGGAGTTGGCACAGGGGGGTAATCGAGCATGGGGATTCCGAATACAATATTGGTTTTCAGGATTATCGATTACTTTTATCGATTTTATCGATTTTTTTGCAAAGTTTGAGCTACGGGGCTGGGAGTTGGCACAGGGGGGTAATCGAGCATGCTGATCACGAATACAATATTGGTTTTCAGGGTTATCGATTACTTTTATCGATTTTATCGATTTTTTTGCAAAGTTTGAGCTACGGGGCTGGGACTTCGCACAGGGGGGTAATCGAGCATGGGGATTCCGAATACAATATTGGTTTTCGGGATTATCGATTACTTTTATCGATTTTATCGATTTTTTGCAAAGTTTGAGCTAGGGGGCTGGGAGTTGGCATAGGGGGTAATCGAGCATGCTGATCATCCCCAAGGGGGGTGATCAGCATGCTCGATTACACCCCTGTGCAAAATCCCAGCCTCGCAGGTCAAACTTTACAAAAAATCGACAAAATCGATAAAAGTAATGGACGATCCTGAAAACTAATATTGTGTTCGTAATCAGCATGCTCGATTACCCCTCTGTGCCAACTCCTAGCCCTGTAGGTGAACTCTGCAAAAAAATCGATAAAAATCGGTAAAATCGACATCGATCGATAATGAAAGGTGGACTGTGACACCCGCCGGGGCCCGAAGTGTATGTGTGCCAAGTTTGGTCCGGATACGGCGGAGCCGGGTAAGCCAGCTAGTGGTCCATAAAACGCTGACTTCGAATATGTATTCCATATCTCTTAGCGCTACGTGGACGATGTCATCAAATTCGTGGTCCACGGGTCGAAAAGGCCCAAAATATGCAAAAAGATGGAAATGCAAAATCTGGAGGGACACTGCCTCAAAGTTGTGTAAAAGCAATGGGGTGGAGATTCTGGCGATCAACTGGGCGGACTCAAAAGAATCTGAACACAAGTACTGCATTCGACACTGTTACAGCGTTTGTTTCTCATTCTTCTGAGTGGTTCGAGCGTGGGTCTGAAGATCGGCACAAATGGATCGGCCTTATTTATTAGGTTAATGCAAAAGTTTTCTCGCAATATGAACAAAATTCAACAACTTTTTATGCAACCGAAATTTATCAGTTCTTTCCTTGAAATAGTTGGAGGCATGGGCTCTATTACACATATTGGGATAACTTTCTATGAGCTGGTAGCCAAGAAAGAAGCTTCCAAAAACTTTCCAGAGTTTGAGTTTGGTGCTAAATAATTGCAAAGAGCCTCCAGGTAGTCCTAAAAATCAGTAGATATTCCTTGCATGGCAGTAGTCCACATCTCAATGTGTCAGTTTCAAAATCTCTTGAAAACGCGAAAACAAAAGATTTAGGAGATTAGATTTTTATTCGATTTTTTGCGTTTAGATTAGATGTTGGCTTTAAACTTTCCTGAGATAAGAAGCAAAGCTGCACGGTATGGCTTTGTCTGCTCTACACACCTTCCACGCATCTTTGGTGCGCGCGGTTGTGGTGCTATTGCAAGCAAGTAAAAAGCGCCATTATTTTCTTGACACTCTGCCTTAATTTACGCCTCGCGAAATGGTCTCCATCCCACGTCTTTAGTAAGGAGCAACGCGGTAGAGAGTGCTTCAGTCGCTAAACCTTTTGGGTGCTTAGGCTGGTGGGGTTTAGAAACAGGTGCGTCCTGTATTCGTGAAATTAGGGTAGTATAAGTAGTCATACTGGCTTCAAAAAAACGCTTGTTTGCATTTTGCATATTTCGCGGTCTTTTCCGCCAACTTGTAATAAAGTACTTTAAAAAATTCGCTCAAATTAGTTGATTTTTATCTGATTTCTCTCTCATTTGTATCAAATATGTATGGCCCAAAGAAACACAAGGGGAAGGTAAAATCAAATTCAATCATTTTTGGTAAATTATGTGCTCTCTTATAGCAACTCAGACAATTGCACCGGGAAGTTCGCGGGTGCTTGCTCGGCCACCAATCATCCATGCCGCGAGCTGCCCGGTATAAACCGATATTGGACCCGGTAAGGGACCGCGGCACATCCTGTAAGCGCCCGATGGTTGACCCGATTAGCATGTTTGTGAGGCCTGGAGAGTGAAAAAAATTTTGCCTGTCTTTCTGACAACGACTGAGTACAAATTGAGCAAATTGCTAGCTCATCTGTCGACATCATCTACTGTCGTCGATGACACTCAACCGATTGCTGAAGATTGTTTCGTGGGTATATAAACTCAAGTGTCACACAACCCAACCCGAGAAGCGATCACCAGCCGCACAAACACTTAGGGTAGCTCCATCGCGGCGGCGTACCTCACACGGGTTGCTTTTTGAGCTACAGCGTGTAAGAAGTGCGGCCTTTGATAAGGCCCGCGGCACGCCGAGTAAGGTGATTGGGCCGCGACTCTCCCGATAAGCTCCTTCCAATTTTAACTTTGGCCGCGGCGTGCGCGGCTGGAATTTTAAGGGCCGCGGCGCCCCATGTAGCACGCTTTGAGGCCGCGAACTTTCCGATGCAGTTGTCTGAGAAAGCGAGAAACCTTGCGATAGTAACTGGTTCATGATTAGCATTCAATGCAATTACATCACAATACTGTCAGGTTGGAAAGAAAGTTCTTGGACATCGCCTTCAAACAAGGTTTTTGTTTCGATGTAAGCAATAGTTGGGGCATGCTGCCACCATTGAATAGAGAAAAGCAATCTCTACAACCTATGTTGAGCGCAAGCCTTATCATTGTTCTCAGTGGAAATTGAAGCGCATAATCTAAAGCATAGGTTTTTGCCCTAACCCAGATCTCCAACTTCTATAAACGTTATGAAAACTACACATACTCCAGTTTACGGTATACATATGCTTACGTACCTACATGCACAGTTCGGGTGGAATTTGAGCTTGAACGACAAGAATAACCAGGTAATCGAAAAGTAACAAACTTCGCTCCTATTGATCCTAGGCTCCTCCCACTTGCTCAAATTTTAGCTAGAGGCAAGTGAGACTACAGCTGCAAATTTTTGCGCATGTACATGCATTAGATTTCGAGATAAAACAAATTTTAAAAAATGTTCGAAAACTTTCTTTCCAAAGTAGTTTATCGAAACATATGTAAATCAAAGGAAAATGAACAACGACATGATACACGAAAGAAGATGTCGCACACGGAAAAACTGAAAAAGCTTTCATTTCAAGTTCACGTAAAATTTGTGAAAAGTAGGCAATGATGCAGCGCTGGGAAAACGACCACTTTGTAGTAGAACCAGGGCCCGACAGGAGGTGGCGTTTTAGAATTTTGAAAACGATATCCCCTTTGAAGCCAAAATTTCTTACGACTTCCCCTTTGACCCTATTTTTGACCCCCGTAAGTCCCTGACAAGCAGATATACACAAATAATAAGATGGGCGGCCTCAGCGCTTATTATAGTAGTACTGCTGGCTTTCCTGGTCCAGCCCGGGTCATCAAGGTTTCAGCTCAATGGGTTCATCCGCAAAGGAATCTATAAAAAAAACATAGGATCAAGATTTGCACAAACTTTGACGTTCATTATCATCATTGCCGGCGCGCTGAGCGGTCGGATCTCCTTTAGCGGTCATAGCGCCCCTCATTCCTCAGTAGTTTTTTCTGATTTTGTCGTGTTTCTTCTTCATTTTTCGCTTCCACTCCTTCCTCTCTTCTCACTGTTGTTTCTGGCACCACCCTCTCATATTCCGCCATTTTTGTTTTGTTTAATTTTATCTTCTTCCTATTTGTGGTGGTTGCCAATCGATCTTGTGACTCTTTCGCGCGTGGGGTAGGTCGATTATCTATCTAATCATATATCCTGCCTATCATTCCTCTCAATCCTTCCTCTCCTTTTTTGTCCTCTGTGGTGTTTTTCTTATTTGCTTGTTGGTGATTTTGTGGCACACGTTGCTGCTCACTGCATTGCTGCTCATTTTCTTGTGATCGTTTGATTTTTCAATCTTTTTGTTGAATCAGTCATGACCAGAAGTACGCGTACCTCTAAAAAGACTTCGTCTACTAGTCCATCTTCATCTTCCCAAAGGGATTATGCTGATGCTAGTAGTCAAACGGTCATGTCTGACTTCAGCGAAATGTCGATTGAAAATTTGATCGATTGCATACGTGAGAGGAATAGTGACCCATTGATTGACAAGTTGCTTGCCCTCCTTTGTGAAAAGGTGTCGGGGGTGACCACTATTGATCCGAGCGCCGAGAAAAGGGCTCGGAGTGTGGTCTTTAGCGGGGTCAGCGAGGCTGAGGGGGATGTCGGCTACCAGGAGAGGCAACATGATCTTGAGCAAAAGGTGGGCAATATCCTGGAGGTGCTCAGGGTCGAATGCCGTCCGGTAGAGATCTATCGTATGGGCAGCTTTAACTCCGCTAGGCCAAGGCTGGTCAAGGTTGTGCTGCCATCGAGGTCCCACTGGCGCACAGCCCTGACCAACTCCAGGCTGTTGCGTCGCTCTGCTTTTCCTAACGTGTACGTTAGGAAAAGTATGACTCCAGAGGAGCGTAAGAGGGATTACGAGCTCAGAATCGAAGCTCGTCAACGCAACAGGGGTAAATTGAAAAAAGAGTGGGTAGTCTACCGTGATGAAGTGGTACACATCTCCGCGCTTCCTCACGCTTTTCAGGGAAACGCTTAGGTGTGCATGGTCTCCCTCTATCTAAAATATGCCTAATTAATGCTCGTAGTCTCTGTAACAAAATACATCTCTTGCAAAGCTTCATCTGCCATCACAAGCCCGATTTAATTTTTATCAATGAAACCTGGCTCAATTCTCATATTTTGGATTCTGAAATTGTTGGAGGTTTACCATACTTGATCTACCGAGCTGATCGACGTAGACGCAAAGGTGGTGGAGTTTGTTGCATTATTAAAAGCCATTTTCTCGCCACATGTGTTGATTTGAACGTTGAAATCAAAGCTGATTTACTCGGAATTAAAGTTTTTGACGTTGACCGAGGGTGCCAAATGCAGTTTATCACGGTTTACCGCCCACCCAATTCGAATAGTAATGATGATGATGAATTACTGGAGATTCTTAGCAATTTTGCTTCTGAGAACATTCCAACTATCATACTCGGAGATTTCAATTTGCAAATTGATTGGATGGCCAAGAAATCCCTCAATGCTGCCTCTTGCCCTTTTCTGGAGTTTGTAAACAACTGTGGACTAAAACAATATGTGACCTCACCGACTCATGATAGCAATACTCTCGACATTGTGCTCTCGGCCTTTCCGCTCATCTCGCATGTGGGCACACTTCAGCCACTTGGGTCCTCGGATCATAGGATTGTCACCTTCGAGATCGAATTTTCGAATTCCTCTGCTTCCACATTACCTTTGCCTGATTTTCTCAGTGTTGACTATTCCTCTCTTAATTCTTACTTCTTTAGTGTAGATTGGCTCTCCTTATGTAATAATTATACCTCATGTTCTGAAGTCTACAAAAGATTTTGCCTAACAGTTTATGAAGCCTTTAGCAAATTTGTTCCGATTAGGGTCAAAGTTCCTGGTATTCATAAGATCGACCTGCCACCACACATTCGTGCCTTAATATCTCAAAAACAACGTCTTTTTGATACTCTGCCCAATCCTTTGAGTTGCCCGTTGTATAAAAAAGTTTGTGCTGATATAGATTATCACATAAAAAAATATTTGTCATATCGTGAACGAATGCTTGCTAGAAGAAAGTCGTCTAAATATCTTTTTTCGTATTTGAAGAATAAAATGAAGCCCTCCCAACATTTCTCTACTTTGACAAATTCTTCTGGTACCTCTTATGTTAGCGATAAAGATAAGGCAGATGCTCTTGGTGCCTATTTTGCCAGCGTTTACTCTCCTGTCGCTATTAATGACAGTGATAGTGATGCTGACAGAATAAGCGCTGATGCAGTGCTGCCTCGCCATTTTTGCAATAATGTTCATTTTCATCCCGCAAATGTCTACCAGTTCCTTATCAAACTAAAACCTTCCATAACTGAAACATTTGATGGCATCCCTCAGATAGTATACCTAAAATGCGCCTCGTCGCTTGCGGCTCCGCTTGCACATATATTCAACATTTCGATGTTGTGGGGGGAAGTCCCTGACTTGTGGAAAGAAGCTTTGGTTACAGCAATTCCAAAAACTGACGGAGCATGTCGAATTGATAAGTTCCGTCCAATTAGCTTGCTTCCCACTCCTGTTAAGATCATGGAAAGAATCATACGTGAAAAACTTTTGGAATGGCTAAAGGTTTCGGATTTGATCCCCGATGAACAACATGGCTTTTTGAATGGGGCTTCCACCACAACAAATCTGGTTGATAGTGTGTTTGAGTGGAGCTTAGCAATCAACGAGGGCAAATCGGTTGATATTGTTTATGTTGATCTCTCGAAAGCGTTTGATAAGGTCTGTCATGCTAAATTACTAACTAAAATGAACAAGTTAGGGATTAAAGGAAATCTTCTTTCGTGGTTGACTTCTTATTTGCATAATCGGTATATGACTGTGAGAGTTGGTCATCGTTACTCCAAAAAGTACTTCTGCACTAGTGGTGTTCCACAGGGTGGTGTCTTAGCCCCCTTGCTTTTCCTGATTTACACCCTTGACCTACCTTCTACTTTGAAGACTTCCGCTAGCGTACACATCCGGATGTATGCTGATGACATAAAGATTTTTGCAGTCTATGATCCGGAAGTAGCTCCAGAGATTTAAATGGACTTGCAAAGGTCTCTTGATAATTTGACCAATTGGTGTGAGGTCTGGGAATTAGCGTTAAATTTTGACAAATGCTCAGTGCTTCATCTTGGAGGTGGAAATAGTACCTCGTATCACATCAAAGGCTCTATATTGAAGTGTTGTTATACTGTTAGAGATTTGGGTGTCGTGATTGATACAAATCTTAACTTCACTGAGCATATCAATACGTTAGTCAAAAAAGCTTATTCTTCACTCTTTCTGCTTTTCCGCAATACTAATGCTAGTTCTCCGAAGATACTTATACCGCTTTATAAAGCATTAGTTCTTCCTCATTTAGAATACTGTTCTCAGGTCTGGTCCCCCTTTCGTAAAAAGGATATTCGCAGAATTGAAAAGGTTCAACAGCTTTTTACACGACTGTTGCATAGACGTTTATCGCCCGGAACCACCCCTCCCGATTACCAGACCCGGCTTGAGAGGTTTCATATGAAATCCTTAACAAACCGTCGTGCTTTCTTGGATCTTGTATTCTGTTTTCAAGTTCTGAGAAGAGAGAACAAGCTAAAAGCCAGTAAATACTGGATTTTTGTTCCTACAAGCGAAAGGTCAGGCTCTTTTAACTTGCAATATCCAAGAATCCGGCGCAAGAGATACTTGCTGATGTTCAACAACGTGTTCTACAGGTCGGCTAGGTGGCTTTCGCACCTCCCGGTTGAGACCACTAGTGCAGAGAGTAGTCATATTTTCAGGAGTAGACTGAGAAGGCTTGACTTGTCAAGTATCGCTAACACTGATTAGTGTTGCATGACAGGGCGAGCCTTCTGCATTAGACCTTTTGGGCTTCCATTGGGTGCTTTGGATGTGCTATGATGGCGGATGGAATCGCTTTGGGCTTTGTTTTCTATCACCTTTCTTCTCCATTTTGCCTCTAAAACCTGTCTTTTCAGGTGCTCGGTGATCTTGCATTGACTTGCGGGTTCAGTTGTGGCTGTAAATTATCTCTTTGATGCCTCTCGTGTATCTCCTCACGTTGCGTCAAACTTTTATTTTTGGTGTACTCGTTTTGTTCTAGTTACTAACACAGTTTCATCAGCGTCTCAGTCCGAGTCTTTTTCGTTCAGCTATCTAGTAGTCAATCGTACAGCTTGCTATTTCGACAAATGGATTCAATGAGAATCGTTTCACCTTTGGGGTCATTGGGCCTCCCCAGCATTCCGGCTAGGTTGGGTTATGGTTATTATACCTGAGCCAGTAGACCTGCCTTATAAGCCGCCGGATTGCTTTTAAGAGTAACTAAAGATCGTTCCGCTGGCAACGAGGGGGCATGCGTCCCATCTCCATGGATTCAAAGTTTTGGAGTTATAAATCTCATGCCTACATCTGCATACTTATTTATTAGCCTACCAACATATTCAGTGCAAGCTGTTTTATCTTCTCACATTAGTCTGATTAGGATCAGACTCGGACTGACATGATGATGTCTGCATTTGTTTACATGTCTTGTTCGTTTCCGCTGTATTACTAACTTCTTGATGTGTCTTTTTTTTTATGGAACGCCTTGAGCGTACAAATGAAATGAAATGAAATATATCTAAGATACTACTCATTTATTAGTCAGCTGCGAAACTTTACAATTTACAATAACCGATTGCGATTGGAGCTCGCTTTCCGACGCTGATCATAACGCTGTGGCCCTATTTGGGGCTGTATCGAAGCGGTGCCTTGGTGGTTTTGAAAGCGGATTTGAACATATAGTAATACTCTCAACCTAGTCCACATTTATGTAAATAAATCCGGGAAATTATGTGAAGGGAAGCAGGGAGCCACCTGGGGGAGCCACCTAATTTCGAAAAACACTTACCATTTTTTAAATTCACATAAGTTTCTCATAATTCTTCATACTTTTTTTGTGCTCATGGTCCTCCAACTACACAGCAAATTTGGTGCCATATCGTTACTTGTGCATTGAAAACGAGCCTATTTTGTTATTTTCCTCTTACAAGAATTGCGATTTGAATTCCCGCCTGCGGGCAGGCTAGCGATCGGAGCACAGAATCTTCACATTGCTGAAATCTAAGTTCATAGGACAGTAGCATCAACAAGGAATGATGAATAAAGAATGATATGTTTATTGAATGAAGAATAAAGAATGCATTGTTTATTGGTAAACAAAGGGGAAGTCGTATTTTGGGGTCCGGGGCTCCGCCCCGGACCCCAAAATACGACTCCTTTGCTTTTTCGGGCCAAAAACGATATCCAGCTTGTGAAAGCGCCACCCCCGCCGGGCCCTGAGTAGAACACCATGCTGCCAAAACTAATTAGTGATTAAAAATCAAAGTTTCATATTTTTAAACATACTACCAGTCTTCCAGATGATCTACTACAAGACGTTAGCAGTTGGATGTGCGCATAAATATTGCTCTGAAAGGAAATACATCTCCGTGGCATGCGTTTATGGAGCTGTGTAAGTTGCTTGTTTCACGTGACTATGGCATTTACTCTGACATTCGGTGCCAGGGCCCGGCACCGATGGTTTGGGGTCAAACTGGACTTCGTTTTTGGAGTTAGAAGCAACGGGGACATCGTTTTTGTGAGGTCCTGGAGGAAGCGCCAAAAAAAAAAACACGACGAACATGTCAGGTTTCACGAGTTGAACGAGTTCTTTCGCAAGCGCGCGAATTTCAAATGCAAGACTCAAACAAACAAATGGCTTGTTTACAGCGCACAAACAATCACATGGCCCCGAATTTGGGCTATGAGTATACAATATTACTCCAAACTATATTATGTAAAAAGTTTCCAAAACTTATGTGTCTGAATACCCGTTCCGGATTTGTTGGTTTCTAGACCAACCACCGAACCAACTGGGTCGGTTCGGAGCATAAATTTCGGGGAGTTTACATAAGTTTTGGACCTTTTTGATTTAGACGATTAAAACGCTCAAAAATCTATTATATAGTGAAGAGAGCGAGTCAAACTATTGCCTCTCCTCTCTTCTTTTGAGCCAAAAGTAGTGCAGTTCTGCGCGTTGATAGATATCGCGCTCCAATCACATGCGGTGTCCTTTGAACTATGTGGCGAAAAATGCATCGCCGGGTTGTTGAGGCCACAGATTTGGTTGGCCTAGGAGGTTTTCGATTTCCGAGCACTAAAATGGTGCTATACCCAATGGCAGAGCCTTTAATCTACTCGAAATGTATTGTTTTTGCTTTTTTGTTATCTTATATATAAAGCTGAATGTCTGTTTGTCTGTATGTCTGTCTGTCTGTCTGTCTGTACGTATGTTCCGAATAGAAAATTCCATTTCTGAACCGATCGAAACCTGGCACACATACACTTCGGGCCCCGGCGGGTGTCACAGTTCACTTTTTGTTGGCTAGCTAGCTAGCCTAGCTCAAATTTTCCAAAAAAATCGATAAAATCGACATCAATCGATAACAAAAAGTGGACTGTGACACCCACCGGGGCCCGAAGTGTATGTGTGCCAAGTTTGGTTCGGATCGGTTAAGAAATGGAATTTTCTATTCGGAACATACGGCGGAGCCGGGTAAGCCAGCTAGTACTATATAACTCAAAATGCGTTTTTTTTTCGCTTTTTTATTGTTATTTTGGTTGAATAAGGATTTCCCTATTGATTTTTACGTCGAGAGGGACTTCGTAAATTTCCGAAAAGTCATGGGGGACTTCGTTTCCAAAAAAGCTCCAAACCAACGCGTGCCGGGCCCTGTTCGGTGCGTGCGGCGCGCGCTTGTTAATGGCCAGCAGTGCGGCCCGCGGCCTAGATTTACGGGCGGGGTCATGTATCTTGCGGCCCGCGCGCCTTGTATCCTTTGCGTACAGCCCGCGCGCCTTATATTTTTTGCGTACGGTCCGGGCGCAATATATTCTCCCCGTGCCGCCCCCGCGCGCCTCCAATTCTCACACGTTATAAGCATAATGGATATCCGCGTAAGGTACGACGCTATGATTAGGCTGCGCCATCACTTGTGGAGCTGACTTAGATATCATTTCTTGGCATTTGAGTAATCGCAGGAACATAAGAAGTTTTTTGCTTCTACGGAGGTTATCCCTCGACGGCGTCCCGAATGGGTGCTAAATTTGAATTTTTGAATTCTATGAATTCAAATGCAAATTTTGAATTCGAAATTTTTTTGGACTGTGAAGTTGAGAGTGCTCACGGCACGATGAAAGAAAAAAAGAAGATTCATGTGAAAGATTTATTATTTAGTAGCTTGCGGACGGAGCGCTTTCGATACCGTGCGGCCCGCGCGCATTCACCGTTCGGCCCGCGCACATTCGTGTTCGGCCCGCGCGCGCTACAAGGCGCCGCACGGAGAGCGCGCGCGCGCCGCCCGCACCGAATGTCAGAGTACGTAACATTGCTCTAATTACGATTGCTAAGGAAACAGGAGAGTCTGGCTGGAAAAGCTACAATTTGGTGAAATTTTGGTTCGTATTCAAATGAGTACAAAAATGATATAGACTGATGAATACGGCCGATAGCCATCGTCTCGCGAACCACTTGTCCATCCACACTTGCTATTGTTTGTCTGGTAGGAACCGATAGTCCACCAAGGAAGCGCTACTGACTAATCGTTGTTCTTCTCCACCTTTAACGCCTATAGCCGGAGTGCGGGGACTAGTAGTTCGCGGAACTGTGCCTATAAACCGTGCTCTTCGTTTGAGTCAAAGATGAATAGGCTTAGATGTATCTTAAAGACTAGACCAGAGGTTATACCTGTTGCCCACTCCATTAACTCGATTCAGATAGGGGTTTGCGGATAGAAGAAATCAGAAAAAGGAATGATTACGTAGGCCTTCAATTTGTCAGAGCTTCACTTAATTTGGAAGATTTTTGCTCAGATATATAGTCACTGTGTCATTGTTCTTATGGCGATTATCATGCGAAGTGACCTTTCTTTTTCAGTGGAAAACTTTTTTCCAAAATTACCGATCTTACATGGAATAAAGTAAGGATAGAGCTACTTACAATTTGAAGGGAAGCATCGCATGATGAGTCTCGAAGCCATCACCATAACAGCAGCAATAAGGCACATAGATAGTAAAACCAGTGACAGCCTCTGCAAAGCTGAGGTGACGCACTAGTATGTGATCATCTATGTATGGGAGGAACCTACGCTGAGGTGCTTGGGCTCTAAAATCAGCAATTTTTCTTGATTTTTCTTTATAAGTGTTCAGATGTACCCTTTATATGTGATCAACTAGGTACTAACAAGGGAAGGAAGCTTTTTGAAGTGGCATTTCCATATGACATGTATGTATCTTATAGGGCATAAAATGCTGATTTCAAATCTGCTTTCGGTATCTGCAAAGTATTGGGAGGGAAGTTATGGAAATTTTGATGCAAAATTCTGAAAGCGCCAATACAATAAAACCATTCAGAACTTTAGTCCGTGAGCTTAGATATGTGGGCACGATCACTACCAGGGCGTTTTATACGATAAACAGTTTCTGTCTAATAAACTCATGTCATTACTCCTTTCAAGCGCCGAAAAGATTCTTAACACGTTACCATAGCCAAATCATTGAATTTCTTTCACCTCAAAAAATCCTAGAACTCCTCTTCCAAATTGCTTTACAGATAATGAATGCAGATTCGGAATCTTTCATGCTCTATAAGATAGCATACATTTCATATAGAAACGCCACTTCGACCAAGTATTCTTCCCTTGTAAGTAAGATATTTTGAGGCGCTTCGATTTTTGGCCATAAACTTGTTCGTAAATTTTCTCCCAAATTTCACATAGATTCTAATTTTCAATAATGTCTTGCTCAATTCATAGAGTTCAATTCGTTCTATCAAATGATACGCCTATGCAATTTCGCGTCCACACTGTAATCCTTTTATCTTCGCATTAAACAAAAATTTTACTGGCACTAGCCTATTTGTTGGATATTCAAAGCACACAGCACAGGCCTGCCACATGAGACCTATACGTGAAATAGCAACAATTCAACACGAATATGAAAGCTTTTCAAGCTACTCGCCGGCTGGAATTTCAGACCGGAAGTCGGACAGCCTCTCTATTTTGCCACTGTTACTGGAAAGAGCGGTTGCACTGCAAGTACAAGTTGTAGAAAGGTTGTACCCGGCTCAGGTACGACGTGTCTTCTTGGGCAACCGGTTGACGAACATGGAAACAGTATGGATGGTCTTTGCTATAACAAGGATGTACATTTTGTGGAACGTAAGCGTTGTGCTCTAACGAGTCACTTAAGACTTTGAAGTCGTTTAGCTTCTACTGTTTCACAAACATTACCAACATTGGGACAGACTGTGATGACGGATGAACTTCGCAACAGTTTTCTTGCAATTCACAACTATCGTAGGTTAGTCTTGCAATTTCCTCAAGGGAGTCATAGGGACCTGTCATACTTCGCCGAAAAAAGCCCGAAAAAGCCGAAAAAAGCCCGAAAGAGCCCGAAAAAGCCCCCAAGAGCCGGAACGCAGAAACGAAATTAATCAATCAATCTAGCCGTAAGAACCATTATTATTAACTCGTACGAATTTACAACGATATTTGAAGCAAAGGCAACATGTATAAGGCTATTATACTTATCTAAAGCTTGGAGACTCTCGAAGGCATCATCGTTGTCTCATTTTCTCAAGGCACAAATAATTTGAGAACAGCGATTGAGCAACCGTCATTCGACAAACATTTTCAGCGCTTGTTTAGATTTTTTCACAGCTTTGACTCCAATGACAGCATGATACAATGGGAAAAATAATAATGCAGAACAGATTTTGCATCTTATAAGAGTCATTATTAGAGACACTCTACCAGTTGGAAAGCTTCAAATAATGCAAGCGCCCGTATGATGGAGTCAATTTAGATCCTCCCTAGCTTTGGGAAATGTTCGGAATGGAGCGGAAGGAAACACCAATTGCCCTATGGCTCAAAATATGTATCGAATGGTAAAACATATTTTGCTATAGCCTCATTTGTCAAGCAACAAAACTTTACAACTTTTCCGTTTAGAAATGTATTTTTTATTTGTTTTCCTGAACAAGGATGTTTAGGTGTACGATAATAGTTTGGAGACAGAAGCACAAAATTATGCGAATACTTGTCCTGCAGGAGATTCGGATGTCTCGACGAGGCCCAATTCTGGTGAAAATACACATATTCTCGACAACGGAACGATATTATATACTCAGGGATTCGCGCCGTGCGGGCGGTCCTCATTAAAGCTCCTCCGCCTGAGCGCACTGCATAGTTTTTGATGTACCGTGCGTGCGGTCAACAATAAAAATGCCGTGCAAGCGGAAGACAGTCTTCCCGTTCGATCGGCACGCAATAAAATCGACCGTGCAAGCGGCAGGCAATGCGTCCGCACGATCGGCCAGCAATACTTGATCGTACAAGCGGCAGGCAATCTCGCCGCGCAATCGGTACGCAATAAAATCGACCGTGCAAGCGGCCAGCAATGCGTCCGTCTTATCGGTCAGCAATACATGTTGCCGTGCAAGCGGCCAACAATGACCTCTATTTTCTGCTCACTATTTTCACACATTGTGAGCGTAAACGGTACCTGTGTGAGATACGACACAGTGTTTAGGCTGGCCAAGCGTTTACACATGGTGTTATCAACATTTTCTTCTACCAGCAAGGCTGGAATGAACCTGTGTGAGGCTACAATTATCAAGAGTGATGGTGAGGGCTTCCCCATGAAAAGTTTGGCAATGCTGCGAGCATCGATCCGTGTTCCCAAAATGTGCAAAGGATTGATCTATCCAAGAAAAATGGTCAAGATATCGCAAATACATCTACTCCAAGAGCAAGCGAGCGGCCGACTTTCTCCGCGCAAACGGCGAACATTAGAGACCGTGCGAGCGCTCCACGTTAACCGTGCCAACGGCCCTTGACGACCGTACAATCGCACACACCAACGAGCGATTGTAAGGTCGTCGCTGGCCGCCCGCACGGCGCGAGTCCCTGAGTATGGACGCGTCTGTGGCTGTGAGTAACTACATGAAATCTATTTGATTTACAGTACTTTTCAAGAATGACTTTAGGCTATGCAAGCCTGGTGGAGTGAAATTTTCATACAACACATAGATTTTTCGCAACCCTTCAGCCGCGTCTCAGCAATGCCAGTCGCCCCTACAAAATTTACTCAGGTGTGAATCTATCTCGACTATGTTTTTCTTGATATATCTGATTTAACTTACAATTAGTTGCTTCATAATCAATCTCAGCACTTTACTTCGGGTTCCAGTTCTCTTAACATATACAAAAATGATAATTCGTACAAGGATTAATTGGTGATCATGTTCTATGCTATAGCCCAGTTCTTTGGGACTCTACTGCGAAGAACGAAGGCGGTAGTAGAGTAGATTTGTCAAGTAACTTCCTTTGCAAGTAACCGGGCAAAGGAGGGCATCTAGGCTTAGCCTGGTGAGCGTCTCCTCCATACATTACTCGTTCTTAAAAAATAAGCAGTAGTATTTAACGAGGGACCATTAGTCGGCGAAGGCCATTTATTTTTAGTCGGAGTCCTCCTGCACACAAATGCTAGATTAAGCATTGGTTGGTTGAGGTCCATGTGAGTATATCATTGACCAAGTAAAAGCGGCAGAAACGATTACCAAAATTACACTCTTAATTTGGTGCATGCAAATTTTGCCATTGTGTAGGTTATGAAGTAAGTTATAAGTGCAGTTGCTATTTTGTCATTTAACGTGCAGTGAGAGTTACGTTAGGAGAATGTAAAGGGAGAAAGTTATGAAGTTTGACGGATGGCAGAAACTTTGCATAAGGGTTTATCTGACATGCCGATCACGAAAGCGATACTGAATGCGTAATAAGGGGTTTTTTTTGTAAGATTACCTTTGGTGTACAATATAGGAACATCACGAACAAGGAAAGAAACGTTATTTGACAACGAATCTGATATCTATGTTTAGCAGGTCAACTAACCTTACTATGTGACTCAGCGATTTTGAGGTTCTTATTCCTTATCATTCACTAGCTGGCTTACCCGGCTCCGCCGTATGTTCCGAATAGAAAATTCCATTTCTTAACCGATCCGGACCAAACTTGGCACACATACACTTCGGGCCCCGTCGGGTGTCATAGGCTACTTTTCGTCATCGATTGATGTCGATTTTATCAATTTTTGCAAAATTTGAGCTAGGGGGCTGGAATTTGGCAGAGGGGTGTAATCGAGCATCAGTGCTGATCACCCCCACGGGGATGATCAGCATGCTCGATTACCCCCCCTGTGCCAAATCCCAGCCCCGTAGCTCAAACTTTGCAAAAAAATCGATAAAATCGATAAAAGTAATGCACGATTTTGAAAACTAATATTGTATTCGGAATCCCCATGCTCACTTACCCCCCTCTGCCAACTCCCAGCCCGTAGCTCAAATTTTGCAAAAAGTCGATAAAATCGATATCGATCGATACGAAAAGTAGCCTATGACACCCGCTGGGGCCCGAAGTGTATGTGTGCCAAGTTTGGTCCCGATCGGTTCAGAAATGGAATTTTCTATTCGGAACATACGTACACACAGACATACATACATACATACAGACAGACAGACAGACAAACAGACATTCAGCTTTATATATAAGATTGACGGTTGTCCCCAGCGGCTTGCGTAAGGCGACTCGTTCGCCTTTGTAAGGACGCCAAATCTACCCCCTAATTTTTATTTCTTCCTTAATGGGCCGAATGATTCACCCTCTAGCAACAATTCGTATACAATTGTGAACTATTGCGCATGGTCTAAGCTGTTGACGGTTTCATTTTGGCGTATAAGCCCGAAAATCCTTAGGATTCACTAATTCCCAAAAACTACACGTACTTTTTCTAATCTGTGGTCCAAATTTAAATTGTGCGCGGTTGTAGCACACATCGCTCTACATATTGCCAGAGTTTGAGTGTACCATATCCAGAGAGTAAAGTCATGAAATAAGTTGCGAAATTCAGTTTCCATTACAATATTAAAGCTTCAATTTCATCACCTGAACCAGGTAGCAGAGCCCGGTCGGTCGTGCAAGAGGCCCTCTGGTGTCGCGAACATGTCAGATTGGGCGGACTGACAACGCCTTAAAGGCAGTGTCCCACCAGACTGGGGATATCTGGCTCTCGTAATAATGTAATAGAAGACCCCCTACGTAAGCGATGACTGAAGTTCGGAGCGAAAAAGGGGGTCTACAAAGCCTGAAATTTGCTCCGAAAGTAGGCCGAATCTTACGGTAGGATCGGGCGAGTGCGAGGTGCATGCAAGGTAGAGACGCAGAGTGGTTGCGGGTCCCTGCGCTCATGATGTGTGCGCTATACGCATTCTGGCCCTGCAAATCAATATTGCCTGTGGGCGGCGTGGCCCTACCGTAAGATTCGGCCCACCGGAGCAAATTTCAGGCTTGGTAGACCCCCTTTTTCGCTCCGAACTTCAGTCGTCACTTAGGTAGGGGGTCTACTATTACATCACTACGAGAGCCATGTACCCCCAGTCTGGTGGGACGCTGCCTTTAAGCCCTTTATAAGGCATTATGCAAGAAAGGATTCTTTAACAAATATTCTAAACAGCCTTCCTTGAACTGAGGCGTAATGATTCTTATCCGAATCGACTTTAAGGAAGTGCTGTTGCTATACGGCGTTATAATCCTCAGCTCCACAAAGCTTCCTGGCTTTATATGCAGACAAAATGTTTTTCTTTCCCTCTCTCAAAACTCTCGTAGCCCTCTCATGTTTTCCTTGTAGCGAAAACATTTGACCATTTGTGTCCCATTTCTAATTCTATTCATATTGAGCAAAGCCTAGATGCATGAATGCATATTTCTAGATGGCATGGTCTGCTACTTACAAGCTCGGCTGTGGAATGAGCCGTTGCAACTCCAACACCCAGACTGTCGTGGTTTGCCGCTACAGTCCACGGTAAAAGGCACTTTTCAGTAGCAGCACTTTTACTTTACAAAAACAATTCAGTGGGAATATTGGGGTGGGGGAACGAAAGCCGCCAGGTCCAGCCGCCTCCGCGGACTGCTGGTCCTGGAACGACATGCAACAACGCTGCGAAAGGACCAGCTGGCCGCGAAAGGCGGATGGACCTGGCGGCTTTCGTTCCCCCACCCGGAATATTGACTCACAGTACATCTACAAGGATTGCGGTGGTGTCGGTGATAGCAGATGTGCATGTGCAGGTTGTTGGGGCCAGTGCAGCGAAGGACTTTGCAATACGCCCTCAAGTTGAGAAATGCAATACGTTACACTCTGTGGTGTTGTAGCTAATTCAACATCTATAATTCAAAGCATGACTGAAGCGATTATATCTTGTCATTGCCACTGAAGTAAAATTTACTTTCGTATAAAATAGCTGTAGATTTGCGTTAGCTCTACACGCTCATGCTTTTCATCTACTAGCACCTTTGCGTGGACTGCAATGAAGCGCATGCGTCGTTTTTCTCAACAACAATCTTTGTCTATGTTACCACAAAGCCAGGAAGAGTTATGGAAACACAAAGCTGAGCGTTCAGACATAAACAAATGCACATTTTGCTACTAACCAAATAGATCCGTTCATTCGCTTTCAACCAGCATACTGTGATAACAGTAATTTTTATTTTTCCACACTTGGTACGTAAAAACTACCGTATCCTTTGGCATCAATGGCTGAGCGAGTTTGGGAAAATGCCCTCAGACACGGAACATGTTTGCGATTGCTTTGAATGGTCCAAGCAGGCGACTCGCGAGAACCGGAGCCGCGCCGACTGTGACACTTATGGAGTGGAGTCCCCTTAATGGGCACTCAGCTTGGAGAAACACTTTAAATCTCTTGAAAGTATCGCGAAGTCGCAAATCTGCAATCAATTGCTCTGTTCGGATTATGCTTAGGCTTTAGACTTGGAACAACCATTTCAATTAGTTGTTAAGTATCTATGCAAATTTTCAACTCCAGTTTTTCTTCTTCCTGAGTCCGGCTTTAATCGGTCTCATACGACATGTCATGTTAGCACTCCGTTGTGTACCTTTCTTTCACATTATCCCGTCAGAGGCGCATGCGTGAATCCCGAGGAGAGCGAGGGAAAGCAGCTTTGTAGAAGCATCTTGTCCTCAAGCTTCAGAGATCAGATTTCACGCCGTCTGTTCCCTTAACTGGTTCTAGTAGCTTTACCGTAAAAATCTAAAGTAGGGATGCGTTCTACAGGTTACCCCAAAATTTCTTTCCGATTTTAGAGTTAAAGTCTTTTCGTTTCTTTCCGTCATCAAGTACAGCTAAGGTTACCATTCGATAGGGCACAAGTCCTACGAGATGGTCACCAAGCATCCGCCATGGTATTCCACTTGAGCTTATGGTTATTCTGGTAGTAGTGAAAAAAAAAAGAGTTAAGCTTTGATCATGTATCTTCGTTCCAAAACGTCCTACAGATCCCCCACACAAATACTTGATACATCTTACCACACTCTAACATAAGAATCTCTATTTTTCTACAGTTAGAAATGAAGAAGTGATAGGAGTAAAATGGCAAAATGTTTCTAATGGTTCTACGTTCCTCTCACAAGTAGTTGAATAGTTTATGCACTGAGAAGTACAAACAATTTAGACCAAGTCAGTCAAGACTACCAGATCTTTAAGCCATTTTTCGTGAATTTAATTTCTTTCAAAATGTGCAGCTTTATCGTGTTTGTTAGCAATTTGAATGCTTCAGCAACTTTTCTTCTCAACAGATACTGTTCAAAATAACATTAGTGAAATGGCAATCCAAAATCATCACAGACTCGCACTCCTCCATCTTTCTCCATTGACTTCATCATGCATTGCATGACCGCAGTGAACAGCTTTTAAACAGTATCATCCTTAAAAAACTTCCATTTTGATTTTCGAGTTGGCATAATGCATATGATTATATTTATCTTGTTAACACATTGACACAACGCAAGTTTTTGATTGTCTGTCTCTTGGGACCAAGACCTTTTGGGACTGGTCAGCGTTTTTCAGATAAAACCACGCATACTGCCATCTACAGTATACCTACAGTAGCTACGGAATGCTGAAAAAGAAGATAGAGGTCATTTCTAGATTCACAGCAAAAGAGAACTTCTGGAATGTATTTGTGCCAAGATAATCGTCACTTCAACGAAGTGCGAGCCTTGACACACCATGGGTGTCAAGCAGTCCCGCGTGGTAGTTATTGCTTGACACACATGGTGTGTCATGTAGTCAATGTGTCAAGCGATCATGTCCAGCGAGTTGCCAAAGGCTTAGATAGGATGGGGTTTAAAGTCGAACTGCTAAAGGAGATAGTATCCTTAATTTGGACTCATTCTCATAATAGCTGAAAAAAGAACGATGACAAGAACTACGCTCAGCAAAGCTTTGCACTACTCAAAACTGTTTTTTTACTAGTCCGGGCTTTTGTCTTCAAAAATTTCTGCATGTCCATAAAAGATTGGTTTTGTAAAAGGGTGATACATAACGATTAGCAGACATTTTTTAGGCGAATTCCGAAATTTAGTTTGCATTTTTAATTAGTATGAAAGTTCTCAGATATATTACTAACCTCACAATCGTGTTGAAGACTACTAGAACCTTGAAAGAAATGTGGTTTAATTCTGAAGCTGTAATCATGCGTAATCTTGCAGCGCATTCTTTGACAAAAAAGCTTCATTGTAACTTTTTGAAGCATACGGAGATCGCACGGTTAAGACTGGTGTACAGATTCTATGCGATTGCCACCTTTGGCCTCGCCTTCTTATTCAGTAGAATTCTCAACACAGTTTGATGATCGCAAATATATCAGCATTTTTGAGAAGAAATTAATTTTTTAAACAAAGCCTTTGATTCTCGCTCTTTTTCTCAAAGTCCTACTGCGAAGCTAATCGTCTTCTACAATCGTTCGAACTGGAGTACATTCAAATCCAACTTCTTCCCCTAAAGACACTGTCCATGCAAAGTTGAGGTATGTGAAAGATCAGGTCCATGTGAAAGTGAACTCTCTAGGACAAGCCTTCACACAGATGCGCAGTCATACAAAGCACAGGCAAAAGCTCGGCATGTTGGAAAATTTACGCACTAGCGGACTTCGCCCACTCTTACGGGTTAAACTGCAACCTGCAACATGCCGCTACAATTAAGATGATACGGGACTACAGTACCAACACTGCCGCCTTGAAATCCTACGATATAAACGCGCTGTCGCGCCGGAAGTGCCGCATCGCGATAGTTCGCCTGTACTTCAACCAATCGGATTCTAGTTTGAATATTTGGAATCAGCGCCTTCTGTTCTATCCAAAAGTGTTTTCAAAAGTTCCAAAATTTCCTTCACAAAGATCTTTTTTTAAGACCATCGGCGGTATAAACGCATTGCCGCGTTGGTATGGCCGCGCCCCCATAACTTTCTTCAACCCAAACATATGACATTCTAGTTCAAATATTTGTAATCAGCATTTCCTAAACCAGCTAAAAACGTTTTCGAAAATTCCGGAATCTTGCTTACGAGTTTTTTTGGCTCCAGGCCAGCGGCGATCTAAACTCAATGTCGCGCTCGAAGTGCCGCATTACTGTAGCTCGGCTCGAAGTCTGTCAACTGAAATTCCGATCAGATATTTGAAATCAGCGCGTTTTTATCTACTTATGAGTGTGCTCAAATATTACAGGGTCTTTTGTCTTGGTACTTATTTGCATTATCGAGCGATAAATACGACGATATGAACGCCATGCAACGTCGGAAAAGCCGGATTGGTGTAACCTTCTTCATGCTTTCCCCAACAAATTCTAATGTTGATATTCAGAACAAGCGAGTTCCAAGCTATCTGAGGATATGCTCAAAGTCTGTAAAATCCTAAATTTTTTCCCAGGTTTTTTTGGTCCCTCATAGCGCCCTAATTAATCAGGCTGGCTCTGGCCATAGCCGTAGTGACCTCACTGTATCGATTTATTATCAAAGTTATCAGTATGATGACGCATGATGTTCTTGTTGAAAACATAGAATTTGTAGTCTGGCTCATAATTCTAGAATCATTTACGGCTTCCATGAATTTTTCAATTGGAAAGATCAGTTTCAGTTTTTTTTAAATGGATAATTCGAAAAGTTGACTTCGTAACATAAGTAAAATAGGCATTGAAATGCTTTGTCAATAAATTACTCTATCAAGCATGATGCAGGTTGATTTGGATGTCCATGGATAGATCATCTCACAGATGCGAAGTACGGGTTTCAATGACTTGTATTTTTTGATGCCACATGCCTAAAGCAAAACGGTCTGGAACTAGTATAGCCCAAGTAATGCTCTAAACGATTGCATTGAAATGAGACTATTATATGTAAATTTCTTAAAGATACATGCACTTGAAATGAGGTGTGCATGCTCCACTGACAATGTGGTGCCTCTTTTCCAAGACCGTAATACAAAAGATAGATGGATTGAAGAGCCAAAACTTCGGCTATGTTCTGAGTGATACCTGCTGTACATATTTCTCATCTTGGAATATTCGATTTTGAGAAAAGGACCGTCTGGTGATCGGTGGAAGTGTGCAAAAAAAAATCAAATTTCCGCAAATTTCGATCAAATCTAGTGTTATCTTAAAGCTGCCAACTTCCAAGTATTCTGAATCTCCGTGAGAAATGCTGCTTAAGAATGTATGAATTGAATATCTTAGCATCACCTAAAGATCCCTCATTTTTGCTTCTATCTTAATTACGGCTGCCATAACCCTAATGGGTGCTCCTGCACCCAGATCTCTGTACTGTTGGATTCGCAGCCAGAGGCACGTGTTCACTTCTTAGCTAATTAGGAAACAGAGAATTCGAATCAATCCGTTCGAGACTTTACTTTTGTTTAAAGTGCTCCTGGAAGAACCGTTTGGTCCATTTCGTTTCATTTTTCGAACGATTAACAGAAATGATGGCATGAACATTTTGTTATATCTTCAGTAGTTTTGTAATGGATTGTCCGTTTTCACAAAGTGTTCGATACTCTATTCTCTGGGTAAGCCATGGAACTTCCGTCGCAAGCCAAACGGTAATTTCAAAAAATATCGAAATTTTTGAACCCTCAGATGCGATATTTCCATATTTTCGGGAAACTGTATATTTCAGACAGCTTGGCATCGTGAGATCATGCATTCTTCTAGCATCATCTCAGCATTTTACTGAATGAAAATGGTTAAGAATATCCCCACCCAAGTGACACACGCCATGAGCAAGGAAGCAAAGTTATCGACGATGTCATCCAGATATCGATTAATCAGGAGAATATTGCTCAATAGTCGCAAAACTTGTAGTGGATTTACGACGAAGTGACCACATGAAATAATAATTTGCCTAGATCAAAAAACTGCGTTGGTGTTTGAATTACGAAAATTTTTTTTGTAATTTTGAAAAATTCAAAAACAGAAAATTCCAAACTCAGCCATTTGACCGATTTGATTCAGAATTTGACTTCTTTCTCGGAAATTTAACCATTATCTTGAAAGACGCATTGCGCTTCGTTTGCTGTGAAAATGCCAGTGGAAACGAATAATTCTCGAATTTGATCGAATAATAATTCGATCGAATTTAGAGAATTTCTATGTTAAACTTTTTGAAATCCACATTTGATCTTTCGATATTTCGAATATACAACCTTCTATACCTTCATTTTTTGTTTGGGCGACGAAACTTTTGCCTAAAGCCATAATTGTAATTTTGCAATTTTTTAAAAAATTCTTGAATGTGCTTGATACTCTCAGTGTTAAAGGTCTGGAATTCTCTATCGTAAGCTGTAGAAAGCTTTTGAACCTTTTATGAGAATCAGAAAGTTATGACTTTTCAGCAGTTTAACTCTGAATACGATCCTTGCACGAATTGCCGAGATTCGTTGGAAAGTTCTACTAAAAGTACCAAGGTTAGAGTTACGGCATTACCCCCAAATCAATTTTCATTCTGCCACGGTTTTGAAGTAATCTGCGTAGATCATAGTGCTAGAATCCATAATTACCTCGATAGAATGCCTGAAGAGCAGTCGGGTGGCTGCACACTTCTCGAAAAGATTGTTTCAAAACCGTCAGAATGAAAATTGATTTGGGGTAGTTCCGTAATTGTGATCTTAGTACTTTTAGTAGAACTTTCTAACGACTCTCGGCAATTGCTGCAAGGATCGTATTCAAAGCTAAACTGCTAAAAAGTCATAACTTTCTGATTCTCATAAAAGGTTCAAAAGCTCTCTACAGCTTACGATATGAGAATTTCACTTCAACACTGAGAGTATGAAGCGCTCGGAGAGTGAATTTCACTGATTTTGAACTCGCAGGCTGAGAAGTCAGAGTAAATCAGAAAACTTAACGGACACCGTAATTTTTCGACATCGGTCCAGAATTTTGAAACTTAAAACTGAATTGAGCGCGGAGAAAAACAATGCTAATCAGGATATCGAGAATAAATTCTATCAAGATGTCAAGGTCCTTGTATCCATCCCGTTTTTAAATTTTGTTATCAACTTGGTGAGATTCTGAAGAAAAATCGATAGGATGAGGTCATCGGGCTCAAGCCGGACCCAGCCTGGCTAATTAGGGCACTATGAGGGGCCAAAAAATCTGAAAAACAGAATTTGGGATTTTCGGGCTTTTGAGACATCTTCGAGTAGCTTAGAACTTACTGGCTCCAAATATCAAAATCAAAATTTGATATGAAAAACAAGAAAAAAGTTACACGAATCCGGCTTTTCCAACGCAACATGCCGTTTATATCGCTGCTAATAATTTGGAAAAGTACTAAGATAGAAGGATCAGCAAAGTTTGGGTAAACTCATGAGTGGACACAAAGATGCCGGAATCAGATATTTTATCGAAATTTTGGTTGAAAGACTTTGAAGCGAGTTACACTAGTGCGGCATTCCCAACGCGACATTGCGTTTAGACCGCCGCTGGCATGCAGCCAAAAAAGCTTGAAAGCAAGATTTCAAAATTTTTAAAACTTATTCATGTAGCTTAGGAGACGTCAATTCCAAATATCCAAATTAAAATTTGATAAATTCAAGTTGACGAAATTTATGGCGGTGCGGCGATACCAACGCGACGATGCGTTTATTTCGCCGAAGGTCTCAAAAAAAGATCTTTGATAGCGAGATCTGGAAATTTTCAAGTAAACTTTCAGATGGTTCAGAAGGCGCTAATTCCAAATATTCAAATTAGAATCCGATTGATTTAAGTTCAAGCGAGCTATCGCGATGCGGCACTTCCGGCGCGACAGCGCGTTTATATCGTAGGATTTCAAGGCGGCAGTGTTGGTACTGTACAACAACTTTGCCTCTCAGCATTGGCGGAAACTGCGGCATTTGTTCAATTACTATTAGAAGAGCTTTGAAAAACGCCTGTTCTCGCAGTTTTCGCGCTTTCTAAGGTGAGTTTTCATACTCAGCGCAGTAGATAAGCCCAGGTAAGCAAAAAATAGAAAAGCACTTATTCAGTTGGCTTATTGGCCCTTTCTCGGCATTCGCATTGCTGAAAGCTTCAGTGCTGTATACAACCTCTTGTGTGCCATTGTGCAAATTTCTCCTCTAACGACATGACTTGAGATCTTTTCCAATATTTTTCAAATCAAATCTACCTTCGAAGAAGACACGGGTCCAGAAGAATCAGACAAAACTAAAAATAACTAAAAGGCACTTCTATACCAAAGAGTAATTAGCTATATACACCAAAATCGTTTAATTTAGTGTTTTCTTTGTATACTGTCCATCGCCATCGACATAGCTTCGTTCCGACACCCTCAGCGTTTTTGTTAGATATCCAGTTAAATGAATAATGAAAACCCAAATTTTGCTTTTTGCAGACCAACGTTGTGGCATCTGATCGTTCTACATTGTCAAGAAAAGCTTAAAGGTTGATATTTGTGAAAATATTAGAGGTGTTAGAGGTGCATAGCACAATAGAGTCTCCAGCAAACGTCAACAAAGTGCCCTTTTTTTGTCGGATCCAAACAATGCCCTAAGCAACCACTTCTATCCTGTTGCCGTCTGTACTTGTATTCCTAATGTGCTGGACGACGCCAACAGTTAAACTGTGCTTTTTGACTGAGCAATGTCAATCACGTTTGGTCATTTTGTCATTTTCACATTTGAGTATGACTAGAATATAATCAAAGCGTATCTAAAATTGAAGAAGCTGTTCATGATAATCTTTGGTAATGGCGTGCAATTGGCAATGACATCTGCCTGGGTTAACACATTCTCTGTACACATGTTGCAATATTTGTTCTCAAATGGCTGAATATCTTATAAACACCAAACTCTACATTGGTAGCATAACTGTAATAAGTTTTAAATTTATAGTATCCTCATGCTTCTAGAATGTCTTTACGAAACGTTTGAGCAAGCAACCCCGTATCTTCTCAGCACTTATTACTGTATAACTAATGCGCAATTATAAACCATATATTAGCGCACACTTGGCATTGGTCTGCCGCATATGAAGTTGTGCAATGGTATTGACATGAATCCTGCGAAATTGACTCCAATGGAGTCTCCAACAGAGGCCACAGACAAAGAATATTCTCGTATATCTGGAGAAACCTACAAACAAGCACTTACTTCAAGTGTATGAAACACTCTAAGACACTACCTTTTTATGAATTTTATCAAATGTGTTCACGTATGCTGCTCCTCCCAATAAGCCTTCGAATACAATAATAGCGAAGATTATTCCTATGCTAGGCACGAACCAATAGAGTGCTTCAAAGAAAAAGAAGAAGAAATTCGTTGCCTGAAATGTCCATGTGTGCAAGCAATTGTAGCAAAACTTGAAAAAAATGCCTTACCTGAAGTATTGGCAACAAGTAGAGAGACCAAGTTGGTAATGCGAAAAACTTCACTGAAGAGCGTGAAATGAAAACTCCAAGTTGATAGAGCACCTCAAATTGCGGGTTTTAATTATGCTTTGACAACTTTTTGTTCTTTCTGGCGTTTGCAATCTTTTATAGAGTGGCAAATTCAACCTCAAATTGCGGGTTTTAATTATGCTTTGACAACTTTTTGTTCTTTCTGGCGTTTGCAATCTTTTATAGAGTAGCAAATTCAGTAAAAAAAACTTGCAAAAAGTTGTGTCTTTGATATGCAAAGTTTTGTTTACCTGATACCAACGGTACTGAGCACTCAGTGTCAAATTGAATCCTTCATGACAGTTGAAGATGACGAGCTGCGTCTGAAAGAAAAGATATGCACAATTGCATCGATAATCGTTACAGTTATCCAGATGAAGATTTCGTAGAATTAAATGCTTGCTTAACTACTTCCGCTAGCCTTTCGGTGGTTGAAAACGCCTTAGGAGAATGGAACATACTTTAGTTTGTTATCTCTTGTGCCGCAAATAATGAATTAAATCTTGACCGCCAAACACAGATAGCAAAACCAGCAACAAATTTAGCTCCTCATTTGCCTTGTCCCTCAGGAAGCACATTTGTTTACTCTTTGCATGAGACGTTTCAAATTTACTTCCAATGTAGAGAGAAAGCACACTGCACCAAAAAGTGGGTATTTGTATTGAAATGCGACTGACATCCTAGAAAAAAACTACTGCACGAAGCAGCACTTTAATTAATTGAATCTCAAAATTCACTCCATCTCAAGGCCCGTAGATATGCAACACGTAAATCCTTGAGGGGAGCTCTGAAGGGACGTGTCATTCTTGCTGCATGGGACCGTACTTGTGCGTAGCCAAACAGTTGGACCTCCCATGACACATACCATTTTGCCATTTTTACCGATGTATGTAAGTCCGCCGCATAATTTGTTTAAAACAAGTTTTGCTTCAAAAATGCAGGACAATAGCGGCAATCCGTTCGAAGGCTATGGCCCGTAGTAAACCCCCCATTGGGGCATCTCTCTCGACGCGGACCGGCGTTGATCTCATCACGCCTCAGTCTAGCATTCGGCGAGCCATTGATCTGGATGCGGATCGCTTCCGAGACATTACAGTCAAGTGCGTTCTTGAAAAAGGAAACACTTAAGCTGGTTTGGTCAAACGGGTAAGCGGTTGGAATTACACGCGCGCGGCCGTGGTTGGAGTCCGACTAGCGACACGTATTTTGATGCATCGCTGGGCAATTTTTTGATAGCGGCCACTACGCAATCGATGATGACCGCTATCAAGGATTTCGCCTAGCAAATACACGGATAAAACAAAAACAGAATTTGTGACGAAAATTTTATGAAAAAACGAAATGGCTGCAGCGTGAATTTAATGAAATGAATAAATAAGTCCTTGTTTTGGACAGCCAGTGAAAAAAAACCAGTGAGGTTTACAAAAAAAAGAATTTTTTTTGTTATCCTCGCCAAAATCAGCTGTTCATCGATCCTCTCCTTTTCGGGCGCGGTTGTGCAGTTTTGCGCCGATTTTGTCTGCATTTTTTGGCAAAGCTGTGTGTATCGTAAGTTACTCAGGAGCAACTTATGTTAGATGCAGTCAACTCTTGTCTGCGTCTCCTCTTTTACACGCTAATTGCATTCCTCTAACATCCGTTCACGTTCAGTTCAACTCAACGTGAACGGATGTGGAACAGTTGACTGCAGCAGATGGACAGATAGCCAACTATCAGTTGACTTGACCATCTTATAGCATGGGAAGGTGGAACATCATCAGTTCACCTCACCGAAGCTTAACTGATGGGATAAGTTGAGTTCACCTCAACTGATCAAGCTTTACTACGGGCCTATGTTTGTCAAAAATGTGTCTCCACTGCAACTTTGTGAAACACTCTTCTATGGGATAAATTCTTAAAACGAGGTTGCTTGATGCGATAGTGTTTGCTGGCTGAAATAAGATACTTTCAGCGTACGCTGGAAGCGCAGCTTACTCAAACCTTGCCAACTCTTGCAAGGGGCGAGTATATGGAAAATTGGAATTAGTTACGATAGCATTATCACTGTGGGCAGCAGTGAGCAAGTTAGGTACTCAGCTACTCCAATCTAACTTGAGCATTGAAGAGAAGAACGAATCTTATTAGGTTGAAGCATGATTCTTGCACCAAAATTTTTGCAATTTTATTCTCTTTAGCTTTAGTGAAAGCTGATTCAATACATGATAGAGAGAGGGAATCTTGTGGGTTTTGCAAATGCTTGCAATGAAAATCTTTGCTGGCTTATGGCTGAGATACGATTACGAGTTGTAAGAGAAATGCCCAAAAAAGAGATTTTGTGAGTTTTGGTCTCTAAAATTACTAAGTCGTGTACTAAAATCTCAGTTGTTCTTTAGTTTTGGTTTTATGACCTACCCTTTTCGACTAAATAAATCGGTAGTGACTGGATGTCATTACAAATAGGTACAAATTTGAAATTTCCATTTCGACATGTTGATTTTGTGGCAAATTGATCTTCTAAATTGTATTAGAAAATATTGCACTTGACATAAGTAACATAGTGTGTATTACGTAAGTTGATAGGTTCGTTTAAAAATTTTTAACAATTTTTTTTTCAGTTTTTTATGCAAGATTTGTGCATGACCTGAAAGAATGCACGCATGTAGAAATTCCATTGCTCTACATCAAAAGCTAACTTTTTTGAAACGATGTGTGTTATAAAATTCTCCCGATTCTTTTCGTGGCCATCAACATTGCAGTATTTCCTTTTGATTTTGTCATGGCATTGTTTATGGTTAATTGTTTAGCTATGTCATTATTAGTGATGGACTGCTCCGCCGCAGGACTCGGCTTGAGATGGTTTTTTCATTTTCTCAAAAACGAAGTTTCCGCTTCAACGATATCCCCTTTGCTTTTTATTCCAAAAAGCGATATCCAGCTTGCCCCGCAAACCACCTGTGCCGAGCCCTGCTCCGCCGTTGACTACATAGAACATACTTTATATCTTTTTGCGTTACATTGTGTATTACTGAGTACTAGCTATAAAAATATGTATTGTGCGCATTTTACGTAATCTTATAAAATTGTTTTTGTTGTGGTATGTTTCGGAAATGATACTGATGATAGAAATATCTTACCACTCCTTGATTTATGAGGTACTCCCCAACATAAACAAGCGCCAAGGGTATCATATAATGTAGTAGAGGCTAGAAAGCGAAAAAGTTGTACAAGTTATTCCTAATTATAAAGAGAAGTCGTACTTACCACTATGTACTTCAGTCTTTCGACAAATGTTAGTTTCCTTTGTGGAACTTTCAAATTCGATTTGGCCTTTCCTTTTGAACTCTCTTCTTCGTTTTCCACACTGCTTATGCTTTCTCCGTGCTTCTTCAAAAACATGTTATGATGCTGCAAACGGGAACCTGATAAAAAGCTCACGACGACTGGTTCTGGAACTATCCATGTTTTAGGATTCCATCCTGGCTGATGAACATCTGTAGGTACAACTAGGATAGCGAAGTACCTGACAGCATCTTACATAAATCCATCATTAGTACAAAAAGGAGAGATATATGAAAGAGATAGGGATGGCATTGGCCTAATTGCTAGATTGCTCTTGACATTCTATTTTTGTAAGTCTACAGTAGCTAAAAATGCGCGATGATTCAAGCAAAAAGCCATTACTGATACTATGGAATGGCCCATAGTCATTGCTACTTTCGTAGTCGTTCTAATAGTCTGCAATCAGTTTTATAGCAGGAAAAAGAGTACCAAAAATAATAATCGCTCGATTGAAGCCTATCAAGAATTATGATTACGGGCTACAGTTCAACAGGCAAATTGTTGCAGACATGGCCCGGCACAAAAATCAGATTTAAGTTAGAACGGTTTCAGGGCAAAAGTTAATCCGTAATGCACTATGTGTAACTATCGGTCCCAGTCTCGCCCAAGACTCCAAATCATTGCACCTGGCAAAAGTGTGTACTCAGATTTCTGAACTTCTTCTACCGTGAGCAAAAGACACTTTGAACGAATTGTCGCAGCACCATTCAGATTGAAATGAGCTTCACCGCCCCTATTTGATTATGGGAAAATTGATTAGAGTATGATAAGTTTTTATTTTTTTGGGGTATAAGTAAACTAATCAATTAATCAATGGGGAGGGGACCAGTGAATCGTTACGAAAAGTAGCCTTTTGGTCTATTATTTATATTGTTATTATTATCATTTATATAAATATAGAAATAGCGTCTTATTTATATGAATATACAGGGTGTCTCAAACGTCTTTAAAGGCAGTACATCGGCAGAAAGAGACCCGTGACAAAACAAGGTCACAGGGTAGGAGCCCCCATATGGAACCTATCGGCCAAGTCCGATCTTTCTCTGCCACGTCTAACCCCCGAAATTTCAAAGCGAAAGCAGCGCTCATCTCCTGTCCTCTCCGAACCCGCTCACCCCATGGACGAGTGAACGCGAAGCCCGTCATGGCGAAGACGCAGAGTCGTTGCGGGACCTCATGCTTATAGCATTGCGGCTGGCGCTCTGACCGCGGAAGTCACTCGTCCATGGGGTGGGCGGGTTCGGAGAGGAGAGGAGATGAGCGCTGCTTTCGCTTTGAAATTTCGGGGGTTAGAAGTGGCAGAGAAAGATCGGACTTTGGCCGAGGTTCCATATGGGGGCTCCTACCCTGTGACCTTGTTTTGTCACGGGTCTCATTCTGCCGATGTACTGCCTTTAAGCCTAGTATTTCCTCAGCTGCAACTGTACGAAGCAACACTGTCACAATTCAGCAGGAATCTTGTGAAGAACCCACAGAATAACAAGGTACACTAAGTTTTCAAGAAACCCTTATTTGGCCTTTACGCAAGCCATCACACTCTTGCGGAACGCATGCATCATGGCAGACAGATAGTTGACGTCAAGAATGTCTCACACCTTCTGAAGCAAGCGTTCCAGACTGCCCAAAATTTAGTGTGGCACAGAGCAAGCCTTGCTTTCTATGACTGACCAGAAAGAAAAGTCAAAGGCTGAAGCACGTCTGCGAGATTTAACAAAAGTGTTAAAATGTAGCTATCAAGGTCTTGAGAACATCAAGAAAACAGCAGTTTTGGTGTGCATGGAATGACTCTAAAATGGTATTTCAGTAAAGAATGCAGAGCTTACAGCTAGGATTAGTCTCAAACTGAATTGGTATTTGAGTTTTCAGCTTTCTCGGATTTTTGTTTCCGAGAAGTTTTTCTTCTTATTGACACGGTACTACTCTAAGTGTTTGCATCTTAATCCTGCATTAATGAATAAAGGCTACTGATTAGTTTTGCACTGTAGACATAAAGTGAAGCTAGCTCTACAATATGCAGTTCGAGATTTCGCAAGAGCTTCGAAGGCAAAAGAGCTATAGATGTGTGAGTAAAAGGTACGTTGACATTGGGTCGTCCTTAAAATCGTAGTATTGTTTGCTCCAAAAACAATATTTTGAGAATGTATAGCACAAGATACGATTTTCTCAAGGAATACTGAAAACTAGACGGAGTACTCATATGCAAAATTTGACTGGAAAGCGAGGAATACTAACAAAGTTACTACGTTGGGAAGTTAGGCTCAAAGACTTTTGGGACACCCTGTAGAAATGCACCGATTGAACATTCCCATCTAAGTAGAACAAGCTTTTACGAGGCTTACGTGCTTCACTTGCCAAAAATGAAAATTCTGCTTTGCTTGATAAATCTCTTGCAGTGCATAAATAACGGTATGATACAAAACCTGATATATAAACGGCATACGAGTGACTACTGCATTACTCTCGGATTCGCTTTTTGACTGGATCAGTGCACTGAATTAAGGCAAATCTGTGGATATTATATTTTTTGATTTGTCAAAAGCGTTTGACAGAGATCATGCTAAGTTGCTTCTCAAGTTGGAAAGCTATGGTGTTCGCGGTCAGCTAATTTCGTGGCTTTCATCTTATCTGGAACGTAGGGGGATGACAGTGCGAATTGGCAATACCTTTTCGAGTCGATTTCGTTGCGTTAGTGGAGTGCCTCAGGGCCTCATACTTTCGTCGCTTCTTTTTCTTGCTTACACAGCCGACTTACCCTCATTTTTGAAAGTCCATCCAGGTATTAAAATCCAGATGTTTGCAGACGATATCAAAATATATTTCTGCTATGATGACAAAGAAAAATCTGATGCTCATCGTGCAATCTCTACCTCAATCATACCTTCGATAC
Source organism: Cylicocyclus nassatus (assembly GCA_958299035.1). Classification (NCBI taxonomy): domain Eukaryota; kingdom Metazoa; phylum Nematoda; class Chromadorea; order Rhabditida; family Strongylidae; genus Cylicocyclus; species Cylicocyclus nassatus. Next base: position 67,759,740 of record CATQJL010000112.1, read on the forward strand.
ATAGAGCCATGTACTCTGGTAACCTCAACTTTGAGCGTCATGATAGAACACAACCTTCACCTGGAAAAGTGTAGGAGGTCATCTGGGGCGAAGCCCCGGATATTATGTCATAACTAATGACATAACCATATAGGGATGAATGTGAATGAGGCAAATATAGCAATGACTAGTGACATCCAAAGGAACCTCAAAAAATCGAAGGATTGCGTTTTTATGGCCTTTTTGCTGAAAAGAAGGTTATTCAAAATTTCAAATGAAAACTGAGACAAAATTTCTCACTTGACCTTTCTTTAGACTGCGATTGAGCGTTGGAAGTTCATGAAAGATGCTGGAGTTCAATAAAAACGAGAAACTGTGCTCAAATCTTGCGCAGAGAGTCGCCACGTAAATGCTGATCTATCTCGTTATGGAGTGATTTTCAAGGCCCACGACGTTGTCAGTGCTCCTGGCCGTCTCATGAGGATCACAACGATATATAATGTTGTAGGGTTTCGTTATGACCCCGTGGAGGTCAATGACCAGAGCCAAATTCCCCCGGCTCTGGTCTGTCTCCGCTGCTCGTCTGCGTCTCCGCGCGTTGCGCGCTACCTCGCTACCTCAAATGCGGGGCGCAGGGCATTTGGCTCTGGTACCCTTTTCTTCGTTGTTCGGAGCCCAATTACGACAATCTATATATCATATTAAACCTCTTGATCTCTATTTTTACGTTGACAACGTCGCAAGATTTTTTTTAAGATTTAGACGAGAAATCTCGAAAAAAAGGCATTTTCGAAAACCTCTTGTTTTATCTTTTAACTCTTTTCAATCGGCTTTTTTAGTAATCGATAGGTCTTGTTTTTGTCTATGATACAGACAACGTCGCCGAGCTTACTTCTTTGCTTATGCCGGTTTTTTTGTGAAAATTACTAAAAAGTGCGTTTTTGTTTACCTTGTTCTTCCTCAGTGCTTTCGCAACGAATTTTCTCCAGCTTGGACGATACTTGCTCAGAATGATGAGCGGAATAATCTAGAGAACGTCGCAGGATACGAAACGACTACGCGGGGGTGAAAATTCAAAGGACGCATCAAAAATCAGATTGGCGTCGATGTGCAACATACCTTTTTAGACGTGTTTAACATGTTCAATTTAGTTCAACAAGTTTTACTTCTTTCGGTCTCCCTACCGCCAGAGCTAAACAACGCTATCTTTGATTGGAAAAGAACTTTGTTCTTGTTGCCACCCAATTTAACCGGCAATTCTGAAGAGGAAACTGCGCGTAGGAAACCACCAAGTTAATGTTTTAAATTTGGTGGTGTGCTACCTCTGCTTTAAATGAATTTTTCAAGTTTCCTGGTTTAATTCATATCTCTTAATTTCCATCTGTTTTTTTTTGAAACAACCTTCACTTTTTATAGGGGACAGGAGCTCAAACAAGTATCACTTTCTAGCCTCTGTCTCTTGCCTATCGAAGGTATGACCTCAATAGAAAGAATGGTCTTTTGGTCTAAAACGTGGAGCCTTCCTGTCAACCCCGCCAAATCAAAAGTGCTGCATTTGGGCAACTCTCAAGGCTGCACCTATTTTTATGATGGTATTGCTCTTGAGAACTGCAGCAGTAGCAAGGATTTGGGCGTCACCGTTGACGAACATTTGAAATTTTCTTCCCATTTTGATTCGGTATCTAGGAAAGCCCTATCCGTTCTTTTTATCATACTGAGAAGTATCCACAGTAATGATCCACTTCTCTTGATGAAACTGTATAAAACTTATGTCCTGCCCCAGTTAGAATATGCGTCCCCTGTTTGGAGCCCGTTTCTGAAGAAAAACATTGAGAAGATCGAAAAAGAGCAAAAAACCTTCACTAGAATTGTCTACTACCGATGCTATCCAAAACCTGACTATCCCCGCTCATTACCGCCTATAAGGAGAGATTATCTGCGCTAAAATTGCATAGTTTGAGTACAGGCGGGTCTGTAATGACCTAATATTCTGCTTTCGGATCTTACGGCTCGGGACGAGGTTAAGACCTAGTCAGTATTGGATATTTAGGCCCTGTGGGGATCGTACAGGCGGACTCGGGCTGGGTTATCGGAAGTTAGGAAAGGAATTTTTTTCCATAGCTTTCAACTCATTTGTATGTCGTACTGCACGGTGGCTCAGCCTCCTACCAAGAGATGCTACCTATTGTAGCACTTCCGCTGAATTTCGAAAGAAACTTTCTTCAATTGATGTAATGCAGACAAATTCTAGAAATTGCAGATGTATGATTTCGAAATCTGAAAATTTTTCGACATTTTTAACAGTTTTTTCTTGACTTTACTTTTTTAGAACACAGAAGGCACAGAAGTGTGAGTGAATTCAGAATCTTGTAAACTGTGTTTCTTTCCTTGTTTAACCGTTCGGACAGGTACTGCCTCTTTGCTTGAAAATCGTTTGAGGAGGTCAGAACCGCTCGTCCAGGGTCCTTGGCGGATTCGTCCGTCGAGGTTAAGTGGTCAGCCAGCCCTGGTACCTTCGACCTTCAACTGCGTTCGGGTAAGGGACTAGGAACTCGGCGGAGGCATTCTCACCTACAGAAGAAGGAGAACGACATGTTGGTCCAACGAAGGGCTTTTTCCACCTGTCTACTTAATCACTTAACCATTTATGAGTACTCTTGTGAGTTGGTTGCCGTTTTTTGCTTTTTTGCTTTGTTTTGGAGCACCTTGTGTGTATTTTAAATAAATAAATAAATAGATGACTCGGCAAGTTTTGAAAAAGCTTGTATTATTGAAGGAGTAGCAAGCTTTTTGCGATTTTCTACAACTAAAATATAGATGGGCGTTTTCCAGTAGTACGGCGATAGCCGTATCATCACTAGTGCCTAGTGATGATAGTAAAACTCCTGATTAGATAACACTTTCCTCTTACATAAGGTTGCTCACTAGATAGGTCATAGATAGAACTAGAACTCGTTCCCCCCTGTTAAAATCCGAGATAGCAACGATAGTAAGGGAGCTTCCAGACCGCGCCGGGACCGCGCCGATTGTCGCTTTTGCAGCCAGTAACTGCTTTCGCGCCGGTTGCCGCTAATGCAGCTGAAGCGCACCGTGTCGGATTTTGTCCTTGGAGCGTCGCGAGAGCCTATTGGCATTGAATACTAAGCTTTTCAATTCTTTTGCCACCACTCTTTTGTTTCCAAGGTCCTCTTCTTTCTGTAAGTATTCATTGCAGGTTCTACGATGCTGGAGTAATCGATTTATTGTCGAATATTCAATCTACCTCCCGTTTACAGCTGTTTTTTTTAGGCAAAAGAGGTGATGAACGGCGTTTTGCCTTTCATTCATTTCCAGGCTATTCTTTTACGGTAGTTGATCGATTGGGAGGCGTGCAAGTGTTACCCAGGCAGCCGCCTGGTGCCGCAGCCAACCGCCAGAGCTGGCACCAGCGTCGCGGCTGAGCTACCGTAAGCGCGCTCTCGTCGTCCGCAATCTCTCGCAGAGAGATTTTCGCAGCAGCCTCGCACCTCTCGCGCTGAGGTGCGAGAATTCCCTCAGAGGTCGAGCTACTGCCACATATTATATATCGATCAACACAGCGGAAAATTTGTAGTCTATTAGTAACATACATTACAAAAAATATACAAAAACAAAAAAAGTTAAATAAATAAAAAACAACACAAAAAATCACAAATGAAAATCACAATCATACAATTTTACATCCGCACTGCTGTCAAATGGTTTTCTCTGTGACAAATTTCGACATTTTAATACAATTTTGTGGGCATTTACCTCAATAATTACATCGGAATAATAGATATGAATACTTGGCAATTGAATTTGTAAGAAATCCTCCTCATCCGGTAAAGTTTTTAACCCTTCGGGGATGCTGTTCATTTCTACCCTATTACTTGCGAGGATGCAGCTCTAAAGAAATCCGCAAAAAATCCAAAAATTCAACAAATTCACAATTAATCTTGAAATGAAAAAAGAAACAAGGAATCACCTAGTAAACGAACACCTTCTGCTTGCATAGCCCGTTCTCACAAAATTTGCTAAGACTTTTTTCTAGCCTCCAAGATGCTCAGACTGAAGGCTGGAAAGCTGAGAGTTTGACATCTCGAATCTTAGCTGCTCAACATTATTTCATCTTTTATACCTCCATATGTGGCACACACACTTTTTCTAATATCTGACCTAGTTGGTGTTAGAAGTCTTCTTCCCCAAAGGTCACAACGAATTGTGCCAAACCATTCAACAATCTATTTTATATTTTTTATGAACTTACTCCACGATATTATGTTTTCAATTTAATTTTGTAATCATTCCATCAATTTATTTATTTAACTTTTTTTTGTTTTTGTATATTTTTTGTAATGTGTATTATAAACTACAAATTTTCCGCTGTGTTGATCGATATATGACATGTGCCAGTAGCTCGACCTCTGAGGGAATTCTCGCACCTCAGCGCGAGAGGTGCGAGGCTGCTGCGAAAATCTCTCTGCGAGAGGTTGCGGACGACGAGAGCGCGCTTACGGTAGCTCAGCCGCGGCGTTGGTGCCAGCTCTGGCGGCTGGCTGCGGCACCAGGCGGCTGCCTGGGTAACACTTGCTACGCACCCTTGATCGATTTCGTAGAAAACAGTCTCTTTAAATTTGTCTTTAGTTTTAAAGCTATGCTACTTCCATCAGGGAGTCATCGGGTTGCGGACTTTCTTTGAATGTAAGTGTGAACTTGTTGGAACTTCATGCAGCATTGTTTTTCGTACTCTCTCATTAACTTTATCATTAAAATAAGGGAAAGCCTGCAAACCGCCTCCGCACAAGAGCTGGGAGCTCGTAAATCTTTACGGAACGCTGTTTTTTTTTGCACAGCTTTCGTTTTGATGATATTGCTCTCCTGCGTGGCTGCGCAGGCAAGGTTTTTCAATGTGTTTTCGATTTGGGGTTGGTCTACTATGCTGAGTGGACGATATCGTCGCAAAACGCTGTTTTTTGCACTTTCTAACTTTAAAGCTACTTTACTATGTTTAAAGGTACACTTGCTGATCTAACTAAGTTACGGTAGTGTAGTTACGATCCTACGACATGATGGAATAACTTCAAAAACAAAGAAAGTACATTCGCAACTGGCTCATCCAGCATAGTAAACCAGTTCCAAAACGAGAAAGACGTCGAAAAGGCCCTGCCTTGCAATAGCTCTACAGCGGGATTTAGAGTGAAAGGGTTTCACTCAACAATGAATCGATTTTTCCAGCAGTAGACAACCGAAAAAACGAAAGGTATGTATCAATCGCCCGTCCGGGTAAGTTACCCGGACAGGTAGTTTCCGCTTCATAGCTCGGTGCTTTGGGAATCTGTGTTCTTCCTTGTTTGTTCATCTTTAGGAGGCTCTACTACCCTAATATTGTAGCACAATGAGTAGCAGCACTTTGCTTTGTAAGCTGAGATATTTCGTTATTTGTATGAACCCGAACGGGATCTCCCACTGATCACGCTCATTTTCAAAGTTATCTATATCCGCAAAAACTCAATGAAAACGTCATAGAGTTTTGCTGTCGGTCTATTACGACAGTGCTACGCATGTTTGTGAAAGAAATAAGTGGAAAATCAAGTTGACAAAATCTTCGATAAACCTGTGCTCGCGAGCTGGGCTTTATCGAAGAACTCAAAACTTGCACATTTCATCTGTGCTACTAAAAACATGCGTAGCACTGTCGTAATAGATCGACAGCAAAACTCTATGACGTTTTCATTGAGATTTTGCGGATATAGATAACTTTGAAAATGAGCGTGATCAGTGGGAGATCCCGTTCGGGATCATACAAATAACGAAATATCTCAGCTTACAAAGCAAAGTGCTGCTACTCATTGTGCTACAATATTAGGGTAGTAGAGCCTCCTAAAGATGAACAAACAAGGAAGAACACAGATTCCCAGAGCACCGAGTTATGAAGCGTATGAAGCGGAAACTACCTGTCCGGGTAACTTACGCGGATGGGCGATTGATACATATCATCCCAGATCAACGAACTGTATCTGCAATCAATTACTATAGCAAAGAAGAGAACTTTGGAAACAAAAGAGTGATGACAAAGGAATCAAAAAGCCTAGCATCTAGTGACAATAGGCTTTCGCTACGCTTCAAGGACAATCTGACACAGTGCGCTTCAGCTGCAATAGCGGCAACCGGCGCGAAAGCAGCTACTGGCTGCAAAAGCGACAACCGGCGCGGTCCCGGCGCGGTCTGGAGGCTCCCTAACAAAACGTCAGCCCTTGCAAAAGGAAGCGCGTTCCAAATAAATAGCTTGCGCATTTCGCGCTGCCAAGGGGAACGTAAAATTCAAACTTATAAGATCCAGTATTGTAAGAGGCCATATGCCATCCTCAGATTGGACACACATTGCGATTGCAAATTCTTCGAACAAGCAGATATAGTGCAATTACCTATTTAAATTGCAACTATATGCATGCCCGTGCTCAAGATAATGAACCCTTACAGTTTTGCTGCTATTTCGCACCTATGCAGACAACGGTTTGAAGCCAATTGTTTGAGTTTTGATTGGTGCTGACTATATAAGTTAAGAAGACTCACGCAATCAAGAAAACAAGTGGTATGAAAAGTTGAATGAGAAGAGCTACTTTTGGCTGAAGATTTCCCATCGACCGATCTGTCAGAAACGCATACGTGAAGGAGCCAAACAAACCGGCAGCACCTGTTCCCGATGACCACGCAGCTATTGATGCGCTGAAACTCGAGGAGTTAACACTTTTTCCATTTTTATCAAAACTTATAATTTCCAGTCCATACGTGGAATAATGAGAAGCCAACGCAAGGTAACTGATCTCTCCTATTCCAGATCCGAAAGATGCGAAGCACACTCCGGAAAGCGACATCGGCACGTTGACGGAGAAGGCAACTATGAAGTAGCTTGCAGATTGTAGGCAACAAACCAGCACGTGGCGAAACCTAGTAAAAGCTAGAAGATTCGCGAAGAGCCATTGCAAATAACTATTTTTCTCACACAAATGGAATCCGATGCATAAAGAATGGAAAGGTAAGTTTGACAAGAAGAGAGGGAAGGTTGTCTGCAAGAAGTACAGCTCCAGTCGAAATGGTTGTGCAATGTCGAGAAGTGATGTGTTCCTCAAAACATTTAGTTATAACATGTATGGATTGGTATTAAAACAATACAAGCATGTTGTTTATAAAGTCGTGAGATGAAATTACCTCACAGTTCTGAATTTCTTTGGTAACATTGCCTCCCTCCTGAGCAGCCATAATGTCCTCCGCAGCACTCAACATAATTACATATCCGTAGTTGTTGCATAGACCGAAAATCCTGAATTCAAGCATAAAGAAGCTTTTTAAGCTAAGTTTTGCGCGATATAAATCAGATATGGAAATTCAAAGTTGTTGGTCATGCTCGCCAAGGCGAATTTCATCTTTTAATCCATGAAGCTAGAGCCAAGCGCTTTGACGTTGTAAAGCGCATGCCATGCTTATTCACTTCATTCACTACTCCCGAAACAAAATGCCTCGAAGTGGATTAAGTCGTCGAATATGTGGAGTTACAGATCTTATATATAAAGCTGAATGTCTGTTTGTCTGCCTGTATGTATGTATGTATGTATGTATGTATGTACGTATGTTCCGAATAGAAAATTCCATTTCTGAACCGATCCGGACCAAACTTGGCACACATACACTACGGGCCCCGGCGGGTGTCATAGGCTACTTTTCGTCATCGATCGATATCGATTTTATCGATTTTTATCGATTTTTTTGCTGAGTTCACCTACGGGGCTGGGAGTTGGCACAGGGAGGTAATCGAGCATGGGGATTCCGAATACAATATTGATTTTCAGGATTATCGATTACTTTTATCGATTTTATCGATTTTTTTGCAAAGTTTGAGCTACGGGGCTGGGAGTTGGCACAGGGGGGTAATCGAGCATGGGGATTCCGAATACAATATTGGTTTTCGGGATTATCGATTACTTTTATCGATTTTATCGATTTTTTGCAAAGTTTGAGCTACGGGGCTGGGAGTTCGCACAGGGGGGTAATCGAGCATGCTGATCATCCCCAAGGGGGGTGATCAGCATGCTCGATTACACCCCTGTGCCAAATTCCAGCCCCCTAGCTCAAATTTTCAAAAAATCGATGAATCGATAAAAGTAATGGACGATCTTGAAAACTAATATTGTATTCGTAATCTGCATGCTCGATTACCCCCCTGTGCAAACTCCCAGCCCCGCAGGTCAAACTTTACAAAAAAATCGATAAAATCGATAAAAGTAAGGGACGATCCTGAAAACTAATATTGTGTTCGTAATCAGCATGCTCGATTACCCCCTGTGCAAAATCCCAGCCTCGCATGTCAAAATTTACAAAAAATCGATAAAATCAATAAAAGTAATCGATAATCCTGAAAACCAATATTGTGTTCGGAATCCCCATGCTCACTTCCCCCCCCCCCCCCTGTGCCAACTCCTAGCCCTGTAGGTGAACTCTGCAAAAAAATCGATAAAAATCGGTAAAATCGACATCGATCGATAACGAAAAGTGGACCGTGACACCCGCCGGGACCCGAAGTGTATGTGTGCCAAGTTTGGTCCGGATACGGCGGAGCCGGGTAAGCCAGCTAGTTTAACATAATTTAACAAGAGCATCGACTGACAGATCGCCTTCCTAACATGTTTAATGGATGCCTTTCAGTACCTCTTGGAGCTCTAAAAAATGCCCAAGCGGCAGCTCAAATATGAGCTCATAGTGGTGGTATTCGCCTTCAAATTGGACCCCGGGATCGTATTCGCATGGATATACGACGTGACACATTAGTTTCGCGCGAGGACCCACACGTGTCGCGCCATGAATCCATGCGAATACGATCCCGGGGTCCAGTTTGGAGGCTAATATCTCAACTGTGAGTTCACCATTCGAGCTGCTTTGAGCTGCTGCTTGGCATTGTCTTAGTTAGGGCCCCAAAATTGCTTTCCACATCGAAACCCCGTATGCCCAGCTTTGCCTGGACACTGCCTTCAATCAAGTCTTTTTCAACGAAATCGAAGGACATTGTGGTTTCGTAGCATGCTTTGCTCCGAGCTCAAATGATCAATTAATGCTCTACCGATGAGTTACTATCTCCGATCTAGAGGACCTCACATTACCGCTTTGTATCTTCACGATAGTTGTCTTCTGGATAAAAATTGGCTACTCAAACACACCCAAGGGAAAAGCAGAAGAAGGCAGACACTAGTGTGAATGCACACGTCATTACAGTATAACTGAAACAATTCTTGAACAATGCCTCGCATAGTGAACCTATCACTGTCATGTCAATTGTGCACATAGTCAGCTATACGTCTCAAATCCGGTTTCTCTCAAGTATCATCTCACTATTTTATCAGAATTCTAGTCTAATGTGTAAAATGTTTGTACTTGCGGATGGAAGTTTGGGGTAAGAAGCAGATGTCGTTGGCACACTGACGACGCAGGATGGGTCATGCATTGTATACGACATAGGACAGGTCATAGCTTATATTTCATTGCAGCACCTTCTGTTCTGGGATGGACTCACTCCCACAGTTTTCTACGCGCTCATTTTAGGAAATTCAGTGTTTCTTGGCAGCAACTACTTAAATTTACAATGGATATATTGTAAACTAGCTGGCAAACCCTGTTTCGCTGTTAATGATATGTTCGTAATCAAAATGCTCCCTTACTCCCTGTGCTGACTCCCAGCCCGTAGCCCAAACTTTGCAAAATCGATAAAATCGGTGTCGATCGATGACGAGAAGCAGCCTAAAAAACCCGCCCGCCACGAAGTGTATGTATGCAAAGTTCGTGCGGCGGTTCAAAAAGGAATTTTTCTATTTGGAACATCCGTACAGACATATACTCTGCTCCATTCCTAATTAGGCCGAAATGGCATGGCGGGAGTCGACGTCGTTAGGGTTTTGCGTCACACTTACGGCCTGCTTATCTGCTCTTTCTTCAACCTCTTCGCCCTCTCTGACAGTGCGCATATGCGGCGCGTGCTCCTAGCGCTGCGAGCGCGCAATTTACCCCAAGGGTTCGGCCTAATTCCAATTGGGACAGAGCGTACATGCATGCATACATACAGACAGACAGACGTTCAGTTTTATATATAAAAAAGTCTTGCAATTCAATCCCGATATTTTTGCTTTCGTAGACGGCTTTGTCGCACGAGATAGACAAGTAAAAAATTGTGTTGTTGTTAAGGTGTTGATAAGGCGCTGAGGACTGAGGGTAGTTCTTAGTTGGGAAAGTTCTGTAAATTTTGCTGTTGGGGAAGGTACAACGAATTTTTATGTTGAAGGTAAGAACCTGTGGACGAACGCTCGCTTGCTCTATCTACGAGCAAGGACCCTGCATATGAATCACGCTGGTAGTGGAGAGGCAAAAGTAAATTAGTCAGCATGAGAATCTGTGCAGTTTGCTGGCTAACTGATTTCCCTGCATTTTCCTGGACCAATTCTTCCAAAGAGGAATTCCTCTCTTAGCCATGCAAAATATTTTTCAAACTCAAATGAATTCAACACTGCCAACGGTGTCAGGCAAAATTTTCAAGTAATTCACGGTAGTGACCCGTTTTGTTTGGACATTTCCAGGAGTTGGCTGAATAAGTGAAAAGGTTTTCTCCTACAAATAAATTTATGTCAAAACAACTTAATTCGCTTCGAATGAAGTGTCAACTCTCAATCACCACAGATAATGCGTGTGGTGGGATAAAGACTGAGTAGACATAGATAGACCACACATAATATCAAAGAAAACGATTTGGTGACCGTGGTCACTCACAATAAGACTCATATCACTAGACAAAGTTGTTCGTTGAGCAAGAATTCCGCGAAGGTTTGTGAACTACCTTGTAAAGCTCGCTCTGCTCTATCAAATGATACCTTATTCCATGTTTTTTGTGCTCACTCTATCGCGCTAGGATGCTATGCGACATTATTTTCCGGACAACCTAATACTATCTGCTAACGATATTCTGAGGTAGGTCAAAAAAAAACGTATTCAGAGACATTAACTAGAGACAAATAAATGTTTCTATAGTACTGCTGATTTTTTTCTTGAAAGTGGTCAAGAGGTTGTGATCTTATATCGCTGTTTTTACGTCACTTTACCTTCTGAAGCAGGTTAGTAAATCATGAAGTGTCAATTTCCTCTACACGTGGCAGATATGCAGTAATGGCGAAATAAAAATGATTGTCATTCCAAAGCACAAAAAATGGGTCAGTTTAGAAAGTTGGGTTTGGATTCTACAATTTGACTTATCTAAGCTCTTATAATTGTATCTGCATCTTCTTGCTGCATCCCCTGAATAGCTACTTTATTTGCGTCTTTCAATCGTTCAGTTAGTATATATGTTAGTAGATGTAGTGTTCAGTGTAAACGTTAGCACTTCACATCCTTATTCCATGACCGTCAAAGGAACCTAACTTGGTTGGAGCACTGTGGAAATATTTTTACAAGAATATGTTTTTCGGTAAAGACCAAGTTTTGTACTTGCGCTCTCGTGCTTACAAACTTGTTAGATTGAAGATTTGCATGAAATTCAGTATATATCAAAAAGAGCAAGAAAAATGCTTATGATGCAAATATATCCCGTTTTAAAAGTCCAGTCAAACCTTCGACTTCCAAATTTTTGTTGCTTTCAGGCCTTCTGAGAGCCCTGATTTCGAATATGGAGTTGAGAATCCGAGAACTCCCAAAAATCCCCGTTTTGGAGAACCTGCTGCAAGAAACGCGGGCGAGGGGAAAGCTTGCAAAGTGGGGGGGGGGAAGAGGCGGCGACCACCTAGGTAGAGTGACCAGCTCCTGTTACGTTTCTTCCGGAGCGGATTTCTCGCTCCGGAAACAATCTTTTGCGGCGCAGCTTTGGGGAGGGGGGGGGGAGAGGAGGTGCCAGTGTGGGGGCCACACTAGTGCGCCATCATAGTACCGTCAACCCCATTTCGGATAAATGTGACTTGAAGCATAAAATCTCCTAGAACAGCTGCCTCAAATACAAAGGCAATAATCGGACAGAACTTATGCAGCCAACCCAATTAAAGCGATTGTAAAATTTGTTTTCTAATGCGAGGGCTGTGATAATTTGTTAGATTGGTAGGCGTAAATCTAACGTCTCCTCAGAGTCTGTTTCACTCGGCTGACATTACGTGAATATTCGGTTCTAATTTGTGCGTATCAGAATGTTTGAAGAAGCCATTCCGCGGTCCAGTCTTGCGCTACTGGCAATTGCTCATATTCACCATACTAGCTGATACATTCATAATTTTCGGGTTCCCTTGGATCCCCCAGAACGATATACTCTTTTATATTTCCAGAACGTTGTTCGTCCTGCCCCGTAAGCCACCTGTGCCCCTGCGTTCTTTCCCAGCACTTTAGACACAAGCAGACGTTTGATTTGCTTTTTGCCTTCGATCTAATTTGAATTGCTAAACGCTACTCACCAAAACGCTGCAACGTTCCTTATGACTGCCCAGTTCCATTTCTTCGACATAAAATACCTGCAACATTTGAAAGCGATTCAAGAGTAAATCTAAACCGTAGGTCGCAAAATTCGAACAAGATTTAAACAATCGCAAGTTTTACTTGATACATATCTAGGGTCTGAAGTTTGCGCAAACTTTACTTGCGATGTAGTCGTAAATGAAAATCTTGCGCTAAAAATATGAATGATTATTCAAGAACATCCACAGCTATAGGAATGAAAAGTTTTTAATTTGAATTTATTCGATTGTTAAAGAAAGTTTCTTATGCAAGCAAAATTCTCCTGTAAGAATTTGATTGCGCCATTCTCTGTCACGCTTCACGCAAAGAGAGAAGAGAAGATGAAAACGAAAAGTATAATTATATCGAATACACATAAAAATCGCCCGGTGGAAATCAAGAGTTGGCCTAGTAAGTCTGCTCTTGTAGGGGAAAAATTTGTATTACTCGATCAGCAAAAAGAAGAGAAATAAACCCTGCACATCTGATCCCGCCTACAGCGCCGGGTGGTAGCAAAAACGATGTCAGGTACTCAGGGCGCCTTTCAGATTGGACAAAAACGACGCGTCTGCCCAGACGACACGCCATGGAGAGTGCCTCATGCTCTGCACCTACAACGTCAAGACAGTCTCCACAAACGCCGATCTCCACGCTCTTCTCCACGCTGCAGAGCACATCATGTACCACGTCATCGCTCTGCAGGAGGCGAAGTCTAGGAAGAAGGACGTGCGACAGATGAGTGATAGAACCCCCATTATTCGTGGTGAAAAGGTTCCATCACGAAAAGTAGGGGGCGTTGGCTTTGTCGTCCACCCATCTATCGTCCATCTTATCGATTCGTATGAGATCCTGTCACCTTGCCTGGCCATCCTACGACTACGACCTCCACGTCAGAAGACCATCAGCATCATCAACTGCTACTCACCAACATCAGCAGCTGACGACTCAGAATTAGATGCTTTCTACGAAAACGTGGAGCAGATCGTCCGCAACGAGAAGTCTTTCTACAAGTTTGTTGTGGGAGACTTCAACGCGAAGATCGGGATGCCACTGGGAGAGGAAGGATCGGGAAGTTTGGATATGGGCTCCGGAACGAAAACGACAACAGTCTTGTTGGGCTTCTCTCCGCCGCACGACTTTTCCATGGAGATAACATCTTCATGAAGAAAGAACATCGCCGTTGGATTTGGGAATCGCCCAAACGGAACGACTCATACGGAGATCGAACATTCTTACCAACCGAAGGTGGAGCTTGCTCGATGTCTGAGTAGTTCCATCCTTCTGCAGTGGCTCCGATCACCGCCTCCTTCGAGCGAAGATATGACTCAGCCCAAAGCTGGAAAAGAAAGTCTGTCACAGTGCCGCGAAAAGGAAGGAAGTGAAGTCGTTTATGACGGTAAGAGGCTGGAAGAGCTCATATCAAGTTGTGACTGGCCCATTGAGGAGAGGACCCAACGTACGACAACACCGGCTTCTGAAAGGATTGCGAGCTTGCGGAGAGTGTGCTTCAGTGACTTCTGAGAAGAGCTTGAATTGCATCTCGAAGACCACCAAGGAATTGCTCGAAAGAAGAAGATTACTGAGGCAGGATCCGAATGCAACTCATCTCGAGCGACTGATAGCCAACTCCAGCTGCAGAACAGCTTTGCAGGAGGATCTCAGGAAGTACAGGCAAGCCAAGGTACTGGAAGCAGCTGAAGGAAGCGAAGCTTTGAGAAGTGCCGATGGTACCTCTGTGAATATCACGTACCGCTGGCTGCACTACTGAACGAAGACGGGACTCCGACTTTTTCCCGATACAAGATGGAATCTATCGCGAAGAACTTCTACAACAACCTCTTCCGGTCATCAACACCCGTGCCGATCCCCGTTGTTCCCACTGGAGAAGTACCACCAAGGATTCTACCTGCTGAAGTGATACAGACCATGAAGACGTCCACGGCTCCAAGATTAGATCATCTTTCCATCGAACTTTTGCGAGCGGAGGACACCATCTACACGAGGTTCTATCTAACATCTTACCTTCAGTCGGAGAAGATTCCCGACCAGTGGAGAACATCAAGAACCGTCCTTCTCTTCAAGAAGGGTGAACGGAAGGATTTTCGAAACTACCGTCCAATATGCCTGCTGAGTGTGCCCTACAAACTTTTCACAAAGATCGTCCTCGCTCGCATATCTAGCACACTGGATGAAGCTCAACCGTAAAAACAAGTTGGATTCCGCAAGGGATTCAGTTCATAGACCACATCCAGACGGTTTCGAGGGTCATAGAAGTCTGCCGGGAATACCGACTGCCTCTCGCGTCGACTGCGAGAAAGCCTTCGACAACATCGCAGCCAACGCCATCCTGTCAGCGCTAGTTGATCAAGGAGTGGACCAAGCTTACGTGAGGACCTTAGCCGACTGCTACAAGGACTGTACAACGACGTTGCAGCTGTTCCATCGCCCCTGACAATTCTGGAAAGGGGTTCGACAAGGCGACACTATTTCGCCACCGCAGCCTTGCAGTGGGTGATGAAATCACTGGACTGGCACGAGAGAGACATAGAGTCGATGAGAAATTCCTGTCCAACCTTCGTTTTGCGGATGACATCGTTCTCTTACCGAGCAGTATCACTGAAGCAGAGACAATGTTGAAGGAACTAAACGAAGTAGGGAAGAAGATTGGATTGCGAATAAATCGGAAGAAGACTCAGTTCATGATAAACGCCCTTTGCGAAGATACAGAAATGGAATTAGAAGGCACCCCAATTATGGAGACGTTTTCTTACGTGTATCCCGAACGTTCAATGAACATGAAGAACGACTTAGGGGAAGAACTTAACAGGAGAAGAAGAGAAACCTTGGCTGCCTTCTGGCCTCTGAATGAAATCACTGACCAACTGACGGACCCGGAGCTTCGTGCCCACCCATTCAACTCAACGGTTCTCCCGGCGCTTGTTGCGCAGCTGAGACTTGGGCCGACACTGCAGCCATGTCGAAAGCTTTACGTACCACCCACAGAACGCCCGAGCGTAGTCTTCTAAAGATGACCCAACGAAAGCATCTAATCAGATTTCGCAGTGCGGATATGAGAAGAATGTCCCGTCTTTGCGAACCAGCGAAATACATTGCGAAAGCGAAACACCGATGAGCCGGTCACATCATGAGAAGAAAAGACGACAGAGACTAAGGACACTAAGAACATCTGAGTATATTCCTCGCGAAGCCGAACGCCCCCGAAGAAAACCACCAGCGAGATGGGCAGACGTGTTCGTGGAACGGATGGACCAGCTGAGAAATCAGCTGGATACGATTTTCGCACCTGGAACTCGTGGACGCAGTCACCCACGGCAACTACGAAGATCGTGGATATCTGAAGCGAGGGACAGGGACAAATGGCAGCTTAGTGCTGGGGCCCGCACGCCACGTAAAGACGGGCCATCCAAGTATCTAAGTAAGTACACATAAAAATACAAAAATACATTTTACAGGAGTAAAGTTTTAGATTATTCATATTAATTATCTATCTACTATTCTCTCGAACTGTGATGAACAGTGGAGAATTATAAAGGGTGTGTCAAAAGTCTGAGAGCTCAGTCTAGCGGTGATGTGATTTACGAATTGTTTATTAGGTGTTGGTGCTAAAATAATGTGCGTTTTTCTAGGCTTATTTTCCGATCAACTTTTTGCCGTCAAACTCTCTTTTTAGAGATAGATTTTACAAATTAATGGAAAGATCTCTTCATGTACTTTCTGATGTGCAGATAGGCTTCTATCCTCATCTATGAGAATTTCACTAGCATCTCGCACAGCCGCACTCAAAATCAAAATTTAATTGCCTTCACTTTCTTAACACAATTCAAGAACAAATAAACGAATTCTTTGAAAACATGGGAACATTTTTTGGAAACATGGGATGATTTTGTTTAACTATTGCATGCTTGAGTACTCATTCGAATATCTGGACTGAGAAATTAACGCCTCAAAATAGATACTCGCTGCTGCGTCCTATAAATCAAAAAAAATTTCATGATTGAGGCAATCGCCAAAACTTCTCTCATTTTTGTAAGCTCGAAGTTAGTACATTTTGATTACAATTTTTGCAGAAATGCTTTGCTATTTAGAGCATGAAGAATTCAAAATTTTCGTAATCTGTGGATTTCGGTTTTACCACAACTAGGCTCAAAAGAACGGTTTTGGATTTTATTCTTTCTTTTCACAGAACTCTTTCGTTAGAGTTTTTTCTCTATACACACGTATACTATCGGCTTGCGGCTACAAAATAAGTCTGTTATTGATCGGAGCAATGATTGAATGGAGCTGTAATTTCTCAAAGACGAGTTGCGAAAGGAAAACTCTCGGTTTTCTTCCCGTTAGCAATATCAGGCTCTCAACACGTTGACGACAGTGTCGCGCAATGGTGCGCGACAGGCAGTCTGTCCCTGTGGACGATGTTGCGCATTGGTGCGCGATACCCAAAATATCAGTTCCACTGTGCTCAATGGTTCCGATTTGTGTTAACATAATCGACTTAGGTTTAGAAGTCTTTCATGTTGGCCCCGCCCCCTTTTGGCAAACTCTGTTGCCCTCCACAAATACTCTTTTCCTTCTCAAATAGCATAGAAAAGCTCGTAGATGATCGGGAAACTCCAAATAACCTTGATTTCAACCCCGCCTCCCGTTGTGCAGGCTCCGCCCCCTCAGTGGTAAGCCCCTCCCAGATTCAGTAGTGCCGGGATTTGCACGGGTTCGTGAATTTTGTCCAACCGGCATTTTTGAAAAGTGGGCGGGGCTGCCCCGCCCACTTGCATTTTGTATCTTGCGCATAAATGTATGCATACATACATGCAACCAGCTGTGAAAATGCCCGGAAACGGTTCGTCCACAGGGACAGACGTCAAAAAAAAGCTCGTCGTCAACGTGTTAAAGGCACCTTCCACCCTAAGTTGAGAGTGTTGAGCTTTTGGCGGCATATAATGGTGGGGCCCCCTATCAATCCAATTTCCAACTCGCGGCGCAAAATACCGCTTCGGAAGCGAGAATATAGCTCCGGAATAGCGAAGATGCACGAGGACCCCATCCATGCCCGCCCTCCCCATCCATCCCCGCCCATTTGTGCGCCCCCATCCAATCGCCGTTCCGGAATGCCGGCCTGTGAGTTCTCCGAAACAGGGATTGTCGGGATTTTCGAGCATTCTCGACTTCATATTCAGAATCAGGGACATGAGAAGGCCCTGGAACGACAAAAACGTGGAAGTCGAAAATCTGGGTGGACGGTGCCTTTAAGGAAGCTTACTGCACCAGATGGTTTTGATTGCATTCAAAAATATAAAGATCGGACAATGTTATAGCTCATAATAAAGCGTTGCAAAACGGACATTATTTTTGCACCCCTAATAACTTTGGTTTTGAATGCATAGCCCGGAGCCCATCCTACAATATATACCCTTTGATTCAAGTGGCACGACGTTTGGAAGGCGGGGCTTCGTGAACTAGTCAAGGCTAGCTACTGATTAGAGAACACGTGCGCGACGGAGACGCAGACTGCATTGCGAGCGCGAGCGGCCTTAATTAGGTAGCAAAGCCCCGCCTTTCAGCCGCCAAGCCAGTTGAATCAAAGGTTATCTTCATAAGCATAAGCACATGCAGTTTGCCATCAAATAAACTTGAAAATTATCAAAAACGGAAGCGATGATTTGTGTTTGCATGCGCTACAAGTTTGAAATCAGTAAAATTATTATCAAAACTCCTTTGGAGAAAAAAAGGAGAAAATCAACATTCTGATGTTCACTCTAATTCGCAACAAAAAATGCTTGAATTCGAGAACAGGGCATAGTGCTCTGCACTACTCAGTGTTGTGGTTGCCTTTCCCAAAAGCTACTTTCCAGAATTCGAAAAGCCAAAAAATCAGAGGATACCTGCGTGTTACTTGATAATCGTACTTTGAGATGAGTTTCTCAAAAGCAATAAAAGCGTAGCAGTCACTAAATCCAAAGCTATGCCCTTCCAATTGATTCGTTTGAGAAGCCAGCAAAACTATATTATAGTTCAAATTTCTTCATTATCTGCGCACATTTGTACTCATAATTTCCACTTTGTTGTAAACACCCACTTGCGATTGAGTCCAATTTTCAATTCTGAATTTCGCAACAATTTCTTTTCAATGCATTATAGACGTAAGCTTGCTTTATCATGCTCCACACTTTTGAGTGACAGAGTGACGTTAATTTCTAAGGTGACTTGAACAGATGTGAAGAAACTACCCTAGTGCCATGACAGGTCATTTGCCAAGGGTTTGAAGGTCTGCGTTAACGCCAGAGAAGGTTATCTTGAAATTCGAAAGCTCACTGTATTTCTGAATGCCTGGTTCACATAGACTTAATGTCTCTCTAGGCAAATTAGGCGAATTTATTTGTTAGAAAAGGTTTTCCCACTTTCGACGCCCCTGTAGACATCCACTTGCCACTTTGCCAAAAGAAAAGGAGTAGGAGGGAGTATGAGAGCAAGGCTTATGTTATGCACATGAAGGAGAGCAAGTTGATGCATACCAGTGATTTGTCATACAGGGTTTCCTAAAAAATGTGCCTTTTGTTTGATTGCTAATAACTCTCACGAATTCTTTCGAGGAGGTTTAGGATCATTTTGTAAACTGGCTTCAATTTAGGTTTACAGTATAGAGCGAATTGCCTTTGTTCTTTCATTACTGCAGGATTAGGGTAAGGACCTTGAGGACGGTTTTGCGCCATTAAGGACCATATTTTACCTTATGAGAGGACTGAAGGAGCTGAAAACTTCTACATTAAGTTAATCGGAGTTACTGATTTCAAATGGAACGCGCAACAAGTTATGTAGCAAAAGCAGCATTTAATAAAGCCTTGTTGCATAATTTACCAGATTTCTTTTTGAAGTTTTTTTTTCAAACGGCTTTTCCATAGTGGCACCATGTCCTGCGAGTTCCCACCGTAGTCCTACAGTATTGAAGAAAGATCAGCAATTCACTCCATACTGTAAATTTTTGAAGCTAGCTCTACAAAATGGTACTCAATGGTACCCCTGGAGTTGTTCTAATCAAATCTTCTTGAAAAATCTCATGACAAAAGATTTAGTTACTATCAAGTAGCGGGCACGTTTTTTGGAACACCCTGATAGGTCTTGAACCAAAAAGAGAATTCATAATTTTTATCATCAACAAAACGTTTGATTTTATAAATATCAAAGTAATTCTCGCACTTTCTGGAGTTGTTCTAATCAAAAAGTACGTAGGTACATCGCAATACAAGCTGATGAAGAGATATTGGAAAGTGACTCACGAATTTTGGTCGCTATAGTTGCTGATCTGCTGAAATCTAATCTTGGCTATTTTTCTTCTTTCCTACTCGGAAAAGTTTGTGTTGAATGGATGCTCGGCGAATTCTTGATTTTCGATTTATTTTAGTTAACTCTTCAATTTTGGTTCAAATAAATCTTGAAAATGTGTAGCTGTCTTCTTTGTAACATTTCTATGTGATAAGAAGTTTGCAGTGTTTACAGTTTTTCTAAGCGTTTTGTAATAAACTTTTGCTATGCAGTCTTTTTCACCCATTTTAAGTGGAGCAGCGCGTCCGCACCGCCTGGCTCAGCGAGATAGGTTAGAATGAAGAGACGCAGACTGCAAAGCGGCGCGAATCGTTGCAAAGCGGACTCCCGCCAATCCAATTTTCGCCTAAACTGAGTTGAAACTTACTATACTTGGTGCAAGACTTATGTTCAATCTAATAATGATTGTGGATACAATGAGAAGCTTTGAAGGTTTTCGAGCAACCCAGTTTAGGCGAAATTGGATTGGCGGGAGTGCGCCTAGCAGCGGTCCGCACTTGCGGTCATATCGTGCTAAGAGCCCATGTCTACGTCTCTTCGTTCTCCTCAGTCTTTGCTTGGCATAATGCCAGCGCCGTGCCTCGCAAACCGGGCCCGGCGCAAGATCATATGGAAGCAGGCTGGACTTCGTTTTTGAGGCGAAAAAGCAGAGGGATATCGTTTTTATGGCCAGAAATTGCGACGTCTTTTAGTCGACGTCTCGTTTTTTTTTAAGGCTTTTTACGTTTAGGGCTGAGAGTCAAAGGAGACTTCGTAAAATTTCGCGAAAGTCAAGAGGGACTTCGTTTTCAAGAAGCCTAGAGACGAATTTATGCCGGGCTCTGCTCGCCAAGCCTCCAGTGCGGACGCGCTGCTCTACGCGAAATTTTTCGCCTATTCCGGGTCGAAACATAGTGTAAATATTTAGACTTAACAAAGATAAAAAGTCCGAATCCGACGCACTGTATTCATAGTACCGTAACAGCTCACAACGGAGTGGTTGAGAGATATTTAGCATGTTTTACTTTTAAGGATATAATGTAATTGGTACAAGAAAATCAATGAAAAACTAACATCAAACAAATTGCAATTGAGAGTCGTTATCTTGAAATTAAGCAATGGGTGTAAGCCGGTGGCACTAAACACGACAGGTTGCGAGTTCTTATCTGTTTATCTTAAATTAAGGTCTTTTCCAAGCGGCAGAACTCGGACATAATCACAACTACTCATTAAGTGAACAATAAAAAAACGACAAGATTAGCGGTTATGGCCTTATCAGTACTCGTGTCTTCCCGACGTAATTGACATAATGTCAGGAATGTGGTCTCATGTGGCGCTATGGGTTGCGAAAAAATTTTTGAAACAATTCAAGGCTACTGCGTAGTAGCTATAGGGCCTCAAAAATTTGAAAAATGAAAAAGTGATTATTGATTTAGATTGTCTCGAAGGTTTTGTCGGTTTTTCCGAAACAATGTTTGAAACATGCATTCGACGCGGCTTTTTGTTCTCTTTGTAACGGTTATCTCGAAGCAAAATCTTTTGAACCTTCCTGAAAACTACCAAAATTCTCTACACGTCGTTCTGTCTTGCGAAGTTCGGCTAATTTTCAAAAATTTTCATCCTAGAGTTTCAGAGAATTTAGGTATGGTACAAGTATCGCAAATCTCCGACTATATGGAAGTGCTTCTAGAATCTTCTGATCGGCTGTTGGAGATTTATAACATCATTTCTTGGAAGATCTCGATTTTTGTTAAAGCCGGGAAACAAAAAATAGCAAAAAAGTGAAAGCTTCAAGATTTTAGGAATTCAAGCCTGATTATTATTGAACGTCATCTGCGCAAGATGATCAAGTTTGATTTGCCCTGAAAAAAAAAGCTTACCGGGATTTTCGGTACTCCTATGTGCTGACGGGGCTCAGAAAGCCGGGCATTTTCCCACACACACAATCTATATAATCTAAAATGGATGGAACGTAGCCAGTGCACTTTATTTAACAGCTAACGGCGCTTTTTAAGGTGCTAGGATCAAATTTTTTTTATAAAGCAAGGAGGTTTTGGAGTGGCTGCTAAATTGCTCCAAGCCCTGCAGTTAACATGGCAGAGACTGCATAGACCAGAAAGAAAACGTAATTTCCAGAAAGAGGATGAAAATATGGATTGAATGATAGCTTAGTCGTTCGGCGATCAATGTTCTGTGAGTTCTAGAGATTGATCAAAAAACCGACAATATTGAAACAAGCTTATAGAAAAAAAGTGAACAAAGATTTTTACAGGTCCCCGAAAATATACCCCCTGTCGCCTTAACTTTCATGAACTGCGGGGGATCTTTCCGCAGTGCTGATGTAATTGGCTTGAATATAAAAATTTCATTCACCCATCATCCTTCCTTACTGTAGAATTGGCAAGAAATGAATACGGCTCAAGCACGAATGCTAATTAAATCCTAGGTAAAAAAGTACAATTTCTGTGATGGATTTTTCCACCACTAGTACAAGAACTTATGCCTTTTTAGATTTTAAATGAGTTTAAAGCAGCTTTTAAAGGATGCTTGGCATAACTTGAGAAGAAAGACTTCTGTAGAATACATCTCATGTGGAATTAGCGGCTCTTACTAGCTAAATGATGACATTTTTTCCTGCTCAATTTGCAACTGGTCTGCGGTACCGCTTCAATAGCGTCCACCATAATTCTGCAGTGATAATCTGTAGGTGGTTTCTCAAGTTTTTTTATGACGACAAAAGATTCGCGAAGACATGACAAAAGAGTTATTAACGATTAATGACGCATGTTGGGAGATCTTGTGTAAACAGAAATTTTAGAGTTGAAAGAGTGGAAAGAAACGGAGGCTGATGTTGATGGTCCACTAGTTTAACATGTAAATGACACTTCTATTATGTCATTCTATCGCTGTGTAATGTGTACTTGATAAACAACTACCAAAATGGTCTTCGTGCTGGTAGGGGGAGGGGGGGGGGAAGAAAAGGCAGCTTCACCCGTTCATTTTTTTGAGAAATCATTATATGCATCGAAGGAATAACCCAATAGTGTGTAGATACACTGCTTGCTACCCATTGGTGCTTGACATCTACAGATCACAAGTAAACTTGCATAATGATCAATTTTTGTTTGGTTGCGAAACATAAACCATAATGCTCTTAGATGTTAATTATTATACTACTCGGAAATATAAGATACGAGTTTTCAAACGACAAATACTAGACTGGTAGGAACGAAAAAATTGCTTTTGTCCTGTTAATGAAAGACAGTTTTTGTTCTAGTTAGACGAGCATAGGAGTACTAGAGCACATACTTCAGCAAGTATATTGCTAAAGTCTGTCATACTATTAAACAGTGGCGGAACAAGGGGAGAGGGGAGGGTAAGCAGTAGCAAAATTGAATCTTACTTACATGAGTTAAAACTATGCATGTGATTTGTTTTTGCTTGTAAGTAGTTAAACTGATTTCTGGATTTTTTAGTGATTTAAATACTTTGCAGTTGAAAAAATTATATTCTAAGAATTTCCAAGTTACGGCTCGCAAAAATACTGCACTCATCCCAAAAAAATTCTTTTGCGTGGCTGATGAAAAATTTTATCGCTCCGTCCCTGGAAAGAATTTATCGGGCCACCATTGCAAGTAAGGCGTCCTAGTGAGTAAAGACTGGCAAATAACTGATGACTTTGTTTTCGAACTGATGATCGGAATTTCTGGGCCAGTTGAACAATTATGATCTTCTCTGCGCAATATATTAGGTAGATTCATAATTAATGCACGTTTTTTCACCCTTTCTTCCAAGAGCTGGTATTTGATGTGTAATCAATTCCCTCAAAAACTATTTGCGCTATGTAAAAGAGCGTTTTTTCTAGTTTCTTATATGTGCCATCGCTTTCGTACATCTCCGTTCATTCCAAAGTTCTAAGCCTTTAAATAAAAGACACTAAATTCCAAAATTTTTGCTTTTCACTCTTTTTACCCTAAATCCATGAGGAATAGCCGGATTAATTTCAAAAAATATGCATAAGGATTAGGAAACTTCATGCTATTTGCACAAAATTCTCCATGAATTCTGAACCAAGAAATTCAATTGCAAACTTAGATGATCCTCGCGGCCCTTCCGTGCCATATAAAACTTTGAAGCAAAAGGCGATTGAAGGTCTTTTGCACTATCCAGCAAGGGTAGACCTGGTTCATCTGACGGTAGAAAAGCGCTAGCGTTTTCTCACTTTCCAGCGGAGATAAGTGAAATTTCAAAAATGATTGATTTTTGAACCCGTCGAGATGCCAGAAAAGTGAGTTTCTACTTTTTTGCGACATTTTCTTTCAAAACTTTCCCGTAAAATCCAAGCTTGGCATCACTGCTCAAGAGGCCTTTGGCTACACGATGGCAAAGTCTACTTTATCCTACTTCATTTCAACATAAGTTATGCTCTCTTAAAGTAGAGGCTTCCGAAAAAACTTGTTGGCAACCTTCAGGCCAGTAAATCTTTCTTGTGATAGATACAGTCACGCAAAAGTACCTCTTGTATAGCCACTAATTTGATGGTTACAGTAGTTTTATTGCGTCCAGAAACATTTTTTCAAAAAAGAGTTATCTTGGTTGAAAGTTGAAGTAGAGAAAACGTGCATTAATTATGAATCAACTTTTACGATAATTCAAATAAGTTGAAATTAGCGTTATGGTTGACTCATCTTTGGTTTCGTCACCTTCGTTCTGCA
This sequence comes from Cylicocyclus nassatus, assembly GCA_958299035.1. Classification (NCBI taxonomy): domain Eukaryota; kingdom Metazoa; phylum Nematoda; class Chromadorea; order Rhabditida; family Strongylidae; genus Cylicocyclus; species Cylicocyclus nassatus. Next base: position 67,784,255 of record CATQJL010000112.1, read on the forward strand.
TATTGGAACATTGCCCTTCAAGGGCAACAATGAAATAGCGGTACTAGGAAATAACCTAGAGAGATGCGAATCTGGATGGATGGCATGGTCGCAATATAATAACTGCATCGGTATAATTGATCCCTGCAATTTCGGCGTAACAGCCTGACAATTTGCACACACTTCGCATAAATACTGGTTTTTGAACTTGCACAGAAGCGAGCTGCGAACTCTACTACAATTCCGCTTTTCTGATCAAAGTCTTTTGAAATGGCACATCACAATTACCGTATTCGCTAAATAGAGAAAACTATATCTAATCTATTCATCTGCACATCCATCACAGCATAAAGCGACGAAGCTTGGAAATTCAATGAATTCAACCTTTGAAAATTTAATCACATTTGGACACGACTGTCCTTCGTTGAACAAAAACACTGGAAGCGCTTTGTTCTTAATTACATAGTGAGTTGCAAAAATCGAGAGTTTATTTGAATTTTGTTGAGTCTTTTAGCAACTGAGAATTTATTCAAAAAACAAATACTTTTTGCATGTCTTCAAATTAGCTTGTATTTCGGTGATATAAAAATGGAATCTTGCTGAAAGAACATTTAGAGAGTGCCTAACCTTTTTTCAAGCTATCTTGAAATCAACGAATTCTTAGTATTTCAAAAATTTACAATTTTTTTCTGAAAAATTGTTGCAGAACTTATGGACAACCTAATAGGACTTTGGATGAACTCTGCATGATTGGAGCCATCAATATTCAAGCTCAGCGCTGATGGTTGTAAACGATAACGAACACAGACTAAGAAAACCTGAATTTGGAATGTGCCTGAATGTATGTACTTCGGCCAAAAGATCGGTAAAGAAACGGCAAGACTGGTAAATCTATTCAATATATTGTTCACTCTATACTGTCTATGTATCTTCGCTGTGTTCACTATCAGCCGTGCCATTTTTTGATTGTAGTTATTAATGCAGCGTCATTCGACAACGGTAAAAAAGGTCATTATCACAGATTTATTGCCTATCTAACATCTTCGACATTGGAGCCGTTTTCCTTGTTTCTTCTTTTTTTTCATTCTAGGAAAAACAGATTTCTGATAAGCTGTCTTGCAACGATCAACAAGAGTTGTGGGCTGCTATCAAAGGTCTGCTTATCTTGAAAGGTAGATAGAGAAAAGGAAAAAGAGGTACAAACGATATTTATTGACCATGATTTGAAATTACAGCTGTCATTAACATTTATTTCCTTTTTTGCATCATTTTAGTAACGCAGCACGTAACCAATGCAATCAAATCTGAGAATTTTCGAAGATGTATTCTGTCATTTGGGTAAGTATCCGCCGCATTCAGGTACATTCCACGCAAAATCGCAGACTGAGACACGTTCATTGAAAACCGTGCCTGGACCACAGGGTTGTTCCATCCATTTGCCTGAACGAAAGAGAATAGAAAATGAATCAAAGTCATACATATTAGGTCAAAAAGAGAAGAATGTGACATTTTCTACTATCATGCGATATCGAAGCAGGGTGAGCACCAAAAAAGTGCTTGGGTTATGGTTTGATAGAGCAAAGCAAGTTGTACAGGATGGTTCTCGAACAATCGCATCAATTTCGATCTACCATTTGATTCAACTGGCTTGCCTTCGGGAAGGCGGGGCTTCGTGACCTAATCAAGACCAGGTAATGACAGAGAGCACTCGCGCGAGAGAGAGCAAGTGCGTCGCGGGCGCGAGCGGTCATTAGATCATAAAGCCCCGCCTTCTTGAAGCCAGGCCAGTTGAATCAAAGGTTACGCGTAACACAAAGCCGAAATCCAAGGAGTTAAAGATGCCCAAAAACCGAAAAACTTTCTCTCTTTCTCAAAATATCCTATGAACCCAGCTTGTTCAGAAATAGTCCTTGCGCATCAAACATTTATATGCATAGTTGCTGTATTTTCTCCATAACTTCGGATCGAAGAAACAAAAATTTTTACTTATTCTCCAAAGCAATGCTGAGCGATCATCACATATAATAGTAAATCTGTACTCCTCTAAAGGAGTATTTACGAGGAATATCAAACTGAGCGTAAAAGTGGAAGGAAAGCCAAGTCGATTTTCCTCGAGGACTAACTCTTGTAAAAACCTTAAAATTTATGGTCATGCTTGGTAAAGCCAGTAGTAACATCTACTAGTGTGAGAGCGGCCCAGCAAAGCTTTGGAAGAGAGCCGAAAAATATTTTTTTTCGATTTACACAACTTTGCATGTTACTGTCTCATGTGGGGAGAATAACCATAGGCAAATTGGAGATTGTGAGGCTTTTTTTGAGAGAGAAAAAATACGATTTTTTTAGGCATTTTGAATGAAGCTTCAGAGTGGCTTTGAGTTACACGTAGATTGAACTTGGTGCGATCTTTTAAGGACCATCTTGTAAAGCTTACCTAATGCATTTTTTTCGGTGCTCATCCTGTCTTGATATCTCATGAAAGCACAAAATGCGACATTTATTTTTTTAACCTAATATTTTACCCCAACAGAAAATATCTTAAGTATCTATTGTGGTAGGCTTCAACCAGTAATGAAAGTCGAGGGCTGATTAATGTAGGAGAAGTGAATTAGTTTAGTGAACTTAAAACTGCTAAATTGATTTTAAAAACGTTTTTTTACTTGAAAGCAAAAATATAGTTCCGATAGCTTTTACCGAAGTAAATCATCCATGGTCTCAATTCACAGAAAATCATCAAGAGTGCTAATTATGCTATGTTCTTAATATAATTTTTTAAGCCACAGTGCCTCAGGTGCTTGTAAAATGGAGCTGTTTGAGACAAAACCATTTATCCTCACACATTTTGCCCTACCCTTTTCACCATACTCTTTTTTTTTTCAGTTCAGTTGAATTTAGACAATGCGCCGTAGACTTAGTGACCAGCAATTTTAGAACGCTTTTGACGTATCCTGGTTATTGCATAGTAAAGTAAGCTAGATCCAGCTAGTTCAGGTCAGCGGGTCATTGGTTGATGTGAGTTCAAAATGAAGAATTTTGAGTGGCACTTACCATGAACACATTGGTAAAACTTAGTACAGTCATGCTGTACTCGTCGATATCCATCCCTTCCCGAAGATTCCTAAACTAATCTCTGAGTATTTGCAATAATTCAAAGACTCTTACAACGCAAGGCTGCCCTTCTTCGTTGCAATTTCCTACCACACAATAACCGTTGTAGAATTTATACCCATATGGACATGCTTTTCTCTCCCATCGTCCGTGAGAACATTCCTCAAAGTTTCAAAACAGCAAGCCTTTTAAGACTCTCGAAAATTAGAGTGTCCTTTCACCTCATAAAGAGAGCAGTGAGTCTTCACAGGTCTTGTATTTCCTTCGTAACATGTAGGTTTGTACATAGGATTGTTTGGAGCCACTACGCATCCGAGTACCTGAATGCAAATATCTGATTTGATTGTATGAGCGCTTCGGCGTTAGATCAACAATTAGCACTTCTATGAACAATAATACTGCATTTGGACTGTCATATACTTCTTCCCCTGACTTCACTTACATAACGAAAATTTGGTAACTTATGCAGGAACTAGTACTAGGCATTCGAGGTGGATATTAATAAAACAAATAGTCCAGGAAAAATTTTGCATAAAAAAGTTGCTAAAGCAAGCAGCAAAAAATTGCTCATGCTTCGAGGAGCAGGGTTTCACATCATTTTTGATATCAATGCTGATCCAAGATATCTCTCGAGGGTGGCTTTTTTGCGAACGATGAGACATGGCCAGGGCTCGGCATAAGTTCGTTTCTAGGCTTCTTGAAAACGAGGTCACCCTTGACTTTCGCGAGATTTTGAGAAGTCCCCTTTGACTCTAAGCTCTGAACGTAAAAACCCTCAAAAAAGAAACTCGACTAGAAAAGCCGAAATTTTTGGCCACAAAAACGATATCCCTTTTGCTTTTAGCCTTAAAAACAAAGTCCGAGCTGCTTCCGTATGATCTGCGCCGGACCCTGGACTTGGCCAGTAGCTACGTTCCAAAGATTCTTTGGGTTGCTCAAGAACTTTTTGCAAGCATCTTTCCGACCTAAACCCTCGAAAAGTTATTTTTTTTCTGTTTAATTACACAAGGTAAAACAAGAAATGCGCAGAAGTATTTCTGTGACACTTTGTCAAAAAAGGAAAACCTTGATTGGTGTTACAATGTATTTTTGTCATACTGGTCATGGAGGTTCACAAATTACACTAACGATATGAGTAAATTCGTATATACTTTCTGCTTTTTTGTTCAGCACTTTCCTCCATCATGATAGTGAAGAAGCTCTTTTGCCGTGACTTTTGAATGCAACTATTATATTATAATAATGTATAGTTGTCAAAACTAGTAGCTGATTTTCCGAAGGATCAGCCTTAGCTGCTGTTGCGACATTCCGAGATTTGTTTCAGATAAATCGGACATACTTCTGAACTATTGTTGAAAGCTCATTATGTTCTAATCTGTTCAAATCTTTCTGCTTTTATAAAAGGTCAGCAACTAGTCTTCTCAAAGGCTCTCGTATCCCACCGAAAATATTTCTGACTTACGCCAAACTCAATCAAATGTGTTGGTTTTCCTCTTAGCACATGGCAGTAACAGTCATCATTCTATGAAATGAAAAAGGTGACATCTTAGTGTTAAGGTATTCGCAAGTTCGTTACCAACCTTCCAGTCAAAAACTGCTCCCTCAGGACAACTTCTCTCAGTCCAGATCCCGTATTCGCAATACCTATAGGTAGCAGGATTCTCCGGGTTTGGCTGCACGGCACCAGCATGACACTGCAGTTGTGAGTAGTATCTTTCATCTAGAAAATCAAATTATATTCAAGACATTTCGTATCCATTTTGAACCTTAAAGAACTCTCAGATGTGAATAGCAAAGTAATATATTTCGGACTCGAATAAACGAATATCGAATAATACTCGATATATCAAGTAAATTAATGTCGATTGAATATAAAATCTGAAAATTTCGAGTAAACGAGCACCGAACAAAAGTAAATCAAAATCCTCAAATGAACAAATATCGGTTATACACATGGAGGGCTGAATTTTGAATAAACATTCAAAGGACTTCTTTGAATGGCTGAACTTTAGATAAATCATTCGAATAAATCAATATTCAAATGATTTATTTGAAAATCTAAAGCGACCATATCTGAAATTTATTGACATACCTGACTTGCAAGATGTAACTCTGCATCAAACTCAAATTAATCGAGTACGAATGTCATTCGAACACGAGTTTGAATGAAACATTTGAATAAAATGTTTGGATAGTTCGTTTAAGAATTCGATTTCGAATAATTCGATCTTTCGAAAAATTTCGTTTTTTGAAACTATCCAAATGGCAAATGCCATGAAGGGGTGCATCGACTGCAAATTTGCTGAATATTATCGTTCTCTAATCAAGAAATCTGGACATGGTTCGGATTCATGAACTTCTTGTGAGCCGCGCAGATTTGCTAGGAAATTTAGTCGGTCTAACGTTTCGGCAATAATATCTTTTCAAAAACCTAAAAGAAAGACTCCTAGATTTGTCCTATATATTAAAATCTCTCCTCTTGATTAGCTTGGATCAATGTCTTGGGAGCAACAAGCCGGGACATTACGCGACACGTAGCATAACAAGATCTCCACCGACAGCGCAACCACAGACGTTTAAACTCCACTGGTGATAAAAAAAGTAGCTGTCCATATCGTTCAGTGAAGCTTTCTTTCAGGTCTTTGAGAAGTACTGGAAGCGTTAGATCGAATAAATATCTTAACAAACCTGCACGGCTCGCCATAAAGTTTTTATGAATTGGCTGAATGTAACCAACTTGCTTCTGCAGTTCAAGACTATCCCAGTAAGAAGATAGTTGTTGCAAGTTGTTGCTGCTCATTCGCTTGCCGGCCACCTTCAACCCGATCCCGTATTTCTCAATTTAATGACTGTGCATACTGTTTTTGTGCGCGACTGTGTCGCCCATATCGGCATGCTCACTACAAGCGCGAGCAGAACATAAGAGCTTGAAAATAGGTACTATATGATACATAGGTTAACCTAAAACACAATAAAAAACACTATAAACTCAAGACTAACGAACTACCACTGAACTATCGCGTCGCGGGCAAAACGCTATACCCCACATCACCAATGGTCTCAAATTTGCACTTTCATGCAGTTTCATTGCATCAAATGTATTGAGGACTCCTCAAGTTCAAGTGCATAACGCCACGCCCGTGCAGTGCGTCCCTCTTTGTTTCAGCGGATGTTGCTTCGAAACTTAAATTAACACATTGACGACTGCTTGACACACATGGTGCGCCAAGCAATGATTACCACGTGGGACTGCTTGACACACATGTTGTGTCAAGGTATGAATTTAGTAAAACGGCGACTACTCTGAGGCGAACTTACTTCTCTAGGAGTTTCTGTCTGTCTCCTTCTAGGAGTTTTCTTTTGGCTGGATCTATAAAATAATCTCCATCTAATCTGTAAGCTTCAGAGAGCTACTGTGGGTGTACTGCAGATGACATTATGCTTGATTTTATCTGGAAAATGTTGGCTGACCCGTGGTAGGCCTTGGTCCCAGAAGGCAGACAACTCAAAATTTGCATAGTCGTCAATGTGTTAAAACAGAACATTTCGCTCAAAGTCAAACTGCTAGCTCGACCTCTTACATGCACTCTTGCGGGAGTTCCCTAGACGCTGTGAAGCGTAATTGAACAAATCGATGAACGGTGTTTGAGAAGGAGATAAACGAACGGAGAGCATAAACTGCTCTAGGTGCGGCTATATGTAGCGCTCTACACTTGTCAGCGCACCGGTGAAAAAACCAGGTCGCAAAAAATAGTGGCGGAAGCGGCAATACGGCAGTTGCCAGGGGGCTGATAAAGGTTGCTTCTCCTAGTTTCTGAGGATCCCGCCGAATTTGCAGAAAGCGCTTTGTAGGGAAGTTTACGCGGCTTTAAACTCGACATACGAAAACGCGATGTTCGAATAATTGTTTCTCTGACTTAAACTTAGTGCAAGACAGCTGAGGAAACCATCATTGTGCGCAATGCATTTGCCAAGGTCACGTCTTTCTTGAGGTAAGTTCAAGTTTACTTCAAAACGTTCAGATCTAGAAAAATGGAAGCTAATGTTTTGCAGTGTTCTGAAAGGTATTCATGCCATACAAACGAGCATCTCAGAGGGTCCTTCGGAGCAAATCGCAACTACAGCTGCGTAAAATTATCAGCAGGCCTAGAAGTGTCATATAGCCCCATTAGAAGTCACCTTGCTAGAGTTGCAATACCGAAAAATGTCGGTTGCATGCACCTCACAAATTGTCGCGCCCGCAGATTGAGGGCACATTGACTCTGCCTTCATTTCTCAAAATTTGACGAAGCACTTCTTTTTTGGCTTGGGTTGATAATTACAGCAAAAAATTGGCCTAGTACGGCTCAAGAAGTGAATTTATGGTAAATCATCATAACTTATAATAATGGGCTAAAGGTGTTTACGTGACTTTATGTATGTATCGTCGAGTCATTCGTAACATAATATGCGTAGTGCACACTAAGCACGCTAACTGACGAAGAGCAAAAGTAGAACCTGCTTATTTCCGGTAATTTCTGCTTGTTTCCTTGTTTCTTTTGTTTTTGATTACATGTTAATCAATAGAACATATTTCCACACTTTTTTAGGCAAAAAAATGTTTCGCTGGAAAGTTACCAGTAAGGTTGCCGTCGCTGATAGGGCTTAGTGTGCATTCTCACATATTAAGTTACAAATGACTCTAGGTTATATGTCTGTCTGCCTGTAACGAAATTCATACAGCAGGTTCCAGCCACCATCCCGAGCCCAAATTTTACATAGCGTATGCTACCAAGGTAGAACTCCAGCATGCAAAAGCATAAACGGATTCGTTGAGTGGTCTCTCAGAATTTGCGCGTCAAACGGACCCACTTGGCTTTTGGCCCGCAAAATTGGGTCCGTATCAACGCTTTTTGCAAAGCCGTGGTGTTTAGCAGGTTGATATGTGAGCCATGGACTTTAGACCAGAAAGTGATTAAAGGCTTGCTACTTTACGAAAACGACGCCCAAAAAGAAATGGTCGCGTAAATGGTCAACACGCCATGGTTTTACCTGAGCATTGGAGAAGATTTTTGCATAGAGATGTAGCTCACGATAACTATTGTCCTTATGGCGACTACCAAGCCAAAAAAAGTTTCAAAACCTGTTCATTTGCGTTTTTTCTTCATTTTCCAAAGTTTCATCCACGCGTACCGATCTCACACGAAAAAGCTTAAGGAATGAGTAGTTGTTTACGAATCATTCGAGTAGGCGGACATTGCGTGGTATGTTTCAATGCCATGTTATGTGGGATGAAGTATGACATATAGATAGAAGAACCAATGCGAGCCTCTGCGAAGCAGAGGTGACGCACTGGTTTGGAATAAGCATTTGAAGCTTGGCCGGGACAATCAGTCATTCCAAAAGGTTGATGTACTCCAATTAATGTAGTGCTGTTGGTCTTGCACGCTATAAACTTGCTAACAAGGGGATGGTCAAAAGTCGAAGTGGCCTATTCGTACGAGCTGCATACCAGTAGACGCAGCATAAAACGCTGACTTTGAATCTGTCTCCCTTATCTGCAGAGCACTTTCGTGGACGAAATAATTAGCCGTTGAGGGCCATTATTTTGCTAAGGATTTGTGCTTGTAAAGTGCAAACTTGGCCGTACAAAGCCATTTTCGGCTCGGTGTTGGACCAAAACATGCAATTAGGTCACTTCATATGACCTGTACCTAGAGGTGAGCTGAAAGAGTAATAATGTGCCTAATTTCGCAATTTTTGTATACGGTTTTTTGCAGTAACCTACAAAGGCGCTCTGCAGATATGGAAGACAGATTTAGAATCACATTTTATGCTGCGTCGAATGATGCGCAGCTTGTATGGATTGGCCACTTCGACTTCTGACCATTCCCTTGTAAGATGCGACTGTATTGTAAGAGCAGAGTAGTGTGATATCGGTTTGAAGATCTGTCAAAATTTTGAAACTGTGCAGACTTGCACGTATAACCTATGACAGATGCCATCCTCGTTCATGACGCCGCCAAACCACGTGTAAGAATGGTGGCTCTCACAAAGGGGTTGACTGCGCACCGAGGTTCCTGTTTATTTTTGAACTCTTTAGACCTTCTTTTAAAATCACCAAATTTTCTAATTCTTCGATGCCTAATAAAAATTAAGAGGACCCAATAAAGATCGGCTAGTCAAAAACGCGTTTTTAGGCTTTATTGATTTCTCTGAGATTATTTTGCAAGAAAAAAGCACAAGAGCACTAGGGAGTTTTACCAGAAACTAGCTGGCTTACCCGGCTCCGCCGTATGTTCCGAATAGAAAATTCCATTTCTCAATCGATCCGGACCAAACTTGGCACACATACACTTCGGGCCCCGGCGGATGTCACAGTCCACTTTTCGTTATCGATCGATGTCGATTTTATCGATTTTTTGCAAAATTTGAGCTAGGGGGCTGGAATTTGGCAGGGGGGTGTAATCGAGCATGCTGATCACCACCACGGGGGTGATCAGCATGCTCGTAGCTCAAACTTTGCAAAAAAATCGATAAAATCGATAAAAGTAATGCACGATTTTAAAAACTAATGTTGGATTCGTAATCAGCATGCTCGATTACCCCCCTGTGCCAAATCCTAGCCCCCTAGCTCAAATTTTGCAAAAAATCGATAAAATCGACATCGATCGATAACGAAAAGTGGACTGTGACATCCGCCGGGGCCCGAAGTGTATGTGTGCCAAGTTTGGTCCGGATCGGTTAAGAGATGGAATTTTCTATTCGGAACATACGTACGGACAGACAGACATACATACAGACAGACAAACAGACATTCAGCTTTATATATAAGATATATAAGATTTGCTGAACACAACGAAACTTTTTGATTCAAAAAAAGGTTAAACCTGGATAAAATTGTGCTCGTTTGAATTTGAAGGTGCGAAAAAGAAAAAATTTTCCGAATGACCTAATGCCATCATTTTTATCACTATAAACGGATATTATCGTTACATTCATGTATTCTTACCGTAATAAACGGATATTATCGTTACATTCATGTATTCTTACCGTAAGTTTCTCTGGGACAATCCTCATATGTGCATCTACCATTGAAGAACTTCTTCCCGTGATTGCACCTTGCATCATACCATTCGCCGTTGTGACAAGTTCTAAGAGTGTGCTTTGATTTCATTTGTGTTGTTTGGTAGTATGACCTCACTTGTAACGCCCACATTCTTGCAAAGGTTGGAAACTCCCTTCGACACATCTTTTCGCAGTGCATGTTCTAGAATTAGAAGTACTTTCTAGTTAGCAATTTCGCGTAACGTACCCTTCAACACAGGTTTTCTTACGAGGATCGTAAACATTCCCCTTGGGGCAGACCTGAATTTGTAAGTTCAGATTACACCACAAATAATATTCATACTATGCTCTGATATTTTCCAGAAGGCCCGCATTCCCAGTATCGACTGCTGTCGTATTGGTCAGGTGTGCGGATACTTCCATAACAGGAGGAAGCAACAAACTCCTGTAAATATGAAAGTTGCGCAAGAAGGATTCGGATTTCCATAACAAGCAGGAACAAATTCTTATAAATAAGAAAGTAGAGCGAGAGTGTTTGATACGCACAGAATCAAGTCTGCATTAATTAATCATAAAAATCCTGTAGCTTACTGCCATACGTTTAAAGCAAACGTGCTAAATTGTTGGACCAAATCAAGGCTCTCTTATTGATTCATGAATTCGGTATGAAAATGGTTGCCTTTGTGCCTGCTGCTCTTTACAAGAATTTTTAGCAGTGCGATTGCTTGAAGCGAATGGGAGCAAGCGACAGAATCAGTAACTTTTAGCTTAATCCCTGGTGGGCACAAAGTCAAAATTTACCGGTATCCCGTTGTAAGCGGGATTTGAAGATGGTGCGAGAGACTTGTACTTTGGTGGCGATGCAACAATAAGAGGTTTCTGTTCGGAAGGCCGGACTTGAGGGTCCTGAGTTCCTTGACAATGTCCACGAACGCAATTGTTTGTATTTGAATCTGAATGATTCTACCACCTTGTGTATTACTCGAAGCTCAAGATAGGATACTACCATAAATGTGGCCATCCGGGCACTGAAGTAATACCCAAGCTCCGTTGCGACATTCGACGACGCGGTTACACTCTGCGGGATTCATACTGGTTATCCTCTGCCATGTATTTCGATTAAACATCATGAAGTGAAAGATGTTTTGACTACCTCTCCATCACGACACTCTGCGGTAGAAGGTGCACATTTGCCTTCGACACACTTTCCAACGGATGGATCATAAATTTCACCTCTTCTACACCTGTAATAGAGACTAATAGCAAAGGGAAGAGCTAAGCATAGCGCCAATGTCTCTTTAATCTTGTAGACTTGAATACGAAATTATGCCAAAGTCCAAAGAGAATAACAGTGCGGCGAAAAGTGATAGGTAAGCGGTGCATTTGAAAACGAATTTCTTTTCGACATCGCAAAAAATAAGGGGCATTTTGTGGCATTTATTAGGTTGGCACATAAGTAATGCAACTTTTTATATAACTTTTGTCTATTTGAACGTAGCGCATTCATGTTTTGGCAATATAAGGAATATGATGTAAGCTTCTAATGCACACATTTTTGCAGAATTTTACCACCTTATGTGAGGATTACGGTAGGTTTACGGTACTATGGGAAAATTTTTAGAATGCATCAGATTTTGCTGAAACTTGACGTATAGGGCTTATTTAACATGCTGATCACAAAAATGAGATCCGTTTCGCATGAAAAGGCCTCGTTCGTGAGATTAAAAGATGAATTTTATTTTAGCGACAAATGAATATGATATTCGTGTTTACCGCATAGGATTACCCTATAGTGCAAAGTTATAGCGAATTCTGACTTTTCGCAGCTTAGATATAGACAAATTGCCTTCAAAACTTGACGCATTTGACTTGATCAACTTCTCAAAGGCGCCCCACCTTAATTTGTGTTTAAATTTCATTTCTTTTTCACTGATTCCAATGTGCCAACTTCCAGCTACATGCTGCCTACAATTGCTTTTTCATATGTTTGAATCAGGTTTCGTAGGGCTTCATGTTTGCCAAAAAATCGTAAAACCTCGATTTTCAGCAGTTTTCAAAAATTGCTTAGATTTTTTGTACTACGTTATCAAAAATCAAACGGTTTGCGCAGACTTGCAGCTTACATCACGATCTACATGATGCCACGAAATGAGAATGCTACATAAAATAGGAAAAAAGTTACGGGAAAAGTTGCAAAACTTATGTGCCAACCTAATATAAAAGTACCCTAATTTCACGCGTATAAGGCGCGGTTTTTGTCCAAAGTCAACCAGCCCAGACAAGCCAAAGGACTTTACAACCAAAGGACCCTATAACGTGCTGTATATTGCTTGAGAAAATCGTGCGATGTAAGGATTTCTTTCCGGACTACAGTGAAGCGGATGAGCGGCTCGTTCAAATTCGAAAAAGTGCGCCTCAAACGCGTGAAATTAGGGTATATTCTCTTTAAAGCTGGGGCAAACAGAACTAGACGGAGAAAGTAACGGGAAAATAGCGAAAGACGAACAATAGAAATGTTTTAATTTTCAGAGCTCAGCGGAGAGTACAACACATGGCATGGCTTGTGTGTCAATATTTAAGGTTTGCGCTGGAAGGTTCAACAATTATTGAGATTTATAAATCCGTTTAGCTAAAATGAAGACGGACTTAGAAAGACTTATAGCATGGGAGGTATTTGTAACAAAATTACACTTACAACTTCCGAGATTCATCGTATCTTAGGTCGTCCCAAAAGTAAACTCCTTTTTCGAATAGTTCAAGCTGTTTTTGTTTTCCCAGTAAACTTGGGTTATCATTCGATCAAGCTCTACAAAATGGCTGCCAAGGTCCACCTAAGTCGCAGTCCGTGGAAAGTTTGAAGCCAAAATAGGAAAAACTTTTGTCACCTGAAAATTGGATTTCTGCGATAAAGAATCCTACAGACCTCCAACTTGGTCGTTATATAGTAAGCACGTAGTAGTACTCAAATATGCCTTTACCGAACTTTTCCAAGCATAGCGAGAAACAAAATTCGTCCAAAAATGGCAAACTCCGTCCTCAGGCCCTCCCACATATGTCATTGTATACTACAAGCCTTACTTAATTTCAAAAACTTACCCCCCGTATGTGCTCCTACACTCGAGAAATACCAAATTTTACATTTAAAAAAACTCGAAAAGGTGGTATTTTAGCATTTTCAGACCATCTTTTTTCTCAATTTTGAGCCCCAAAAAAAACCTCCAAATACATTTTTGGGTACTACTATATGTCTACTATATCAAGACCAAGTTGAAAGTCCGTAGGAGTTCTCTAGAAGGAGATCCGCTTTTTAGGGTAGCTGAAAAATCTTGATTTTTGGCCCCAGATATCTGGATTACGACTAAGGTGGATCTTTGGTGGTTTTGTAGAGCTTGCTTCGCCCTATCGAATGGTACCTTAAGTCTGTTAGGAGAACCAGATCAGGTTAATTTATTTGAAAATGGAATTTACTTTTGGGATAACCTAATAGGGACAATAGAGTGCTGTATTTTTTTATCTACTGTCGCCAACGAACTTGATGACCCAAAGTAGTCTACGCGTCGCAAAAAATCTGATAGATTCCTCAGAAAATAGTGCATTATTAGACACAAAAAAGGTGAAGGTTGTTTCACTTACGCTAAAACGTTATAGTGCGCAATTAAAATATAATTGCATTGATAACTTTAGGCCATTCATCCGAAGTCTTCTATGCATGTTACCTCTGGTAGAACCAATATCGATCCGAACACACATAGTATGCGGCACAATCTTGTGGATGTGGAATTGTTTCTCCATTTGAGCACTGCCCAGGGAAGTTCTGTCGGTCCATCGGATAGGCAGAGTAGCATTGCGAGCACGCAACTGCAAGGAATTTTTGAAATGATTTTTGAAAAGGGAAAATAATTTCTGGTCTGAAGTGCAGGCAAACCAGCAAGCTTTCCAGAGTTATCGTAGCAGGAAACTTTACGGTAAGAACCACTACTGCATATCTGGTACGTTTCACAATCAGTCGAAGGTATGACATCATCTTCCATGCAAGAACCCTAAATAACCCTTGATACATGTGAATTTTCCAAAGAATAACTTCATTTTTCCAAGGCACTTGCAAATGATTGAAATTTCAAAACGCTTGTATAGTCTGTCTCAATCCAGGGGGCCAAAATTGTATAATCGCGTCCACACTCCACCAACCGATTTTCATTTCCAACTTCAATGTTGTCCTGTTACAGAGAATTTAGGGGTGCCTTCATACCTCGCCGCCAGCCGCAGCATAACTTCCACAGCCTCTGTCATCAAAATTGCGCTCTAATTACTCCGGCTCCAGCCCTCATCTTCCATATTTTTTCTTGATTCCCGCTAATGTATCCTTTGCTTCAACTAGACCAGATCGGCGGCTGGAAGGCGGGGCTCCATTAATCTAATTAAGGCTAAAATGATCAGAGAGCATGTTTGCGAGGGAGACGCAGACTGCGTCGTGGACGCGAGCAATTGCCTCCTAGGTCATGAAGCCTCGCCTTCCAGCAGCCAATCTAATTGAAGCAAAGGATACAGTTTGACTTTCGCACCATCATTAGTCGTCATTATCTGGTTACCGCGAAAGCAATGGCGGTCAATTTCTCAATTGTATACTATTTGAAAAGTTTGGATCGTATTTGTTTGGCAAAGTAGAGTTTGGGTATATATGGTAATTGTTTGGTGTCTACGGTGTGCCCAAGGGCCCAAAATTGGCCTCGTGAGCTAAATGCATGAAATCTCACAAAAGTGTAGTGGCTTACCTCAGCTAGATATATGGTCTCTCCATACCATCTCTCACATCCAGCTTGCCTGGCAGGTACGCAGCGATCTGTCACAAATACCTAAGAAGCTATTCATCTAATTGTGTGATAATCGCACTAAGCTTACCTCCTCGGATAGACACGATTTAACCATATAGGTAGTGTGACCACATTCGATAAAATGCTGAGAGCAGGCACCAAGCTGTACATAACGGCGACCAGATAGACAGCGAGTCCAGATCTCATCAGCTTTTAGTTGTCCTGCAAAGATTGTCGATCACTTGAGCACTGAAAAATGCTTTTCTGCAAAGCACTCTACTTAGAATACTATAATTGGTTTCCCTATTTGTCCAAAATCACACGGTCGTTACTGGATGACCCTACCTTTTTTGGGTACTTTTTCGCTTGCAGACCCATTTTTTCAAAGAGGCTCAACGAAATTTAACTTTATGTAGAGAAAAACCCGTCCTCCACATGTGAAGCAAGTTAACATTTTTTTAAAGTGTTACTTTGACACCGGTGACGTACGATACCGACTCGGCGCACCAGCTCTCTGCTTGTGAAAGTAAAACAACAAAGAATTTTTGAACACCTTAAATGATCTCCAATTTACTGGGAATTACCTACTTCGAACAGATGTTCTCCCATCATTCCAATAAAAATAGAGGCAAATACTTTCCAGTAACCTCTATTTCGCTTATCTGCTCACCCTTCTGCGCTCTAATTATATTTTGAATTCTGCGCCACTCCACCCCTAAATCATTATTGGTAATTAAAATTTAATGTTGCTGCTTTACTTCAAAAATAGTTGAAAAGCTTTGATGTAAATTATTTGGCGAAGGGGGACTGAAGAGGTTTTCGGGACCTATTAATTTTCGATGACAATGGCGGCTGGGATACTTTTCCTTTCACGAAGTTCAACCCATACTGAAGCAGCGGAAGAGGCAAGAATCCTTCAGCAGGATCTCGGATGACAAAAAAGCCTCTTCAGTACCAGCGTGAATGCAGTGCATGTTGCATTTTTGAGTTCTGTGATTTTAGAGGGAGTAAGAACAGGGAATTGTACCAAATGAGAAGGAGGAGAAGAAAGAGAATAAAGACAAGCTTCACATATTTTCGAATGCTTGACATTGCATGATAAAGCAGATCGGAATTGAGATGAGTGAAGTGCAAGGAGAAAATATTCTGTCTTTATGACGCAAGGAGCTGTCTATTCCTCCGCTTGAGTTATCATAAAAATCTTGCGGTTCCTATGTACAAAAGAATATTTGACTGGTCCCCTACTGCTCAAACAGACCGTCAGCCCGGTATAATACTACCTTATTTACCCCGAGTGAGGTTGCAGAACAGATGATGTAAAAGGTTATCTTGTGCGCTATACTTTTGTAATAAAAAAGTGTCATGCTTGAAGGCAGCGTCTAGGGAAGCCTGAAAGGTCACATGGTAATTGTTTCGACCGTAACACTCATTGCTTGAAGGTAGTACCTCGGGAAAATTGCGATTGCGAGCTTTCCATCCCTCCTTGGCCTTCTGGATGCGCTGACTCCAGAGCTGTGATTGAAAAGTCAGAAAGTGTTTTTATGGTTCCGGGTTGGGGTGATTTCCGCCAGCTGAGTCGTGATTGGCTACCTGGACTATCCAATTGCCGCCAAAAGGGGTGGAGTTACAATATCCTGCAGCTAGTCGCCGTTCTTGGCAGGAATCCCTTGCCAGCCCACTCAGCAATCTCCAAAGCCGGCAAACGCCAAAAAAGCACTTTTTTGACTTTTCAAGCACAGCCCCGGACTCAGCGGATTCAGAAGGCCATGTAGTTATGGAAGGGTCGCAGTCGCAATTTTTCCAAACCACTGCCTTTGAGTTCAGCTTAGAATTCAAATTCACACCTGGCGCATCCTACTTTCTACCGTATTCGAGGGCGCTGATTCGCCTACTGATTACGGTCTGAGCGGAAGTCAGAAGTATTCTCAACCGGAATAAATCTATCTATGGTCTGCCTAAGCACTGCGGTTTATTGAAGTTTTGTCTACAGACCTCATTCTGATTGAGTATGTTGTGAGATATTCCGGAATTTGGTGAGCTGTTGCTCACCTTGTGATCCTGCGCTGTAATAACCATAATTTTCAGCACTTTGAGAGTTGTCGTACCATTCTTGATACACACAAAAAACGTTTATCGCGCACAACGTTGCATAAAACAACACGAATGTCCACATTCTGAAAAAAAAAGAATAGTGAGTCTCCAGCAAAGATAGCTGTTGTAACATTTGCTTGCTAAGCTTTCTGTCGCCTTTTATGGCTGATGTTCTTTAGGATTTGAATCATCTGATGTGTGATTCATCTGATTAATTTTCGTAGATGAAGCATATGCCTGCCCAACGCCTATGGAATTTCATAATGTAACGAGTCTGTCATTCCTTACGGAATAGTGAGCAGGAATTATATTGGGTTGATAGAAATTTCTGTTGCACCACTTTCAATCGTAACTTTTCCTATCACAATGTCCTTGCATGGATTTGATTTTTTGAGAAGAGTAAATTATGTACTTTTTAATGGCTTCTTAGCTGCTCTCTTATAAACTTAAGCCGCGAAAATCCGTGTTTCGATAGATTTGAGCAGGCTTTCTAATCCTAGCTTCAAAATGGTGCGACAGAACCTTTCGGTTCAACCATAATCTCGAGTTCACGTTCCGTGCAGCCAGGATAATCAAAGCGCACATTTCTTCATTTTCTAACAAATATCCACAAATTGTCTAGAAGATCGTTTACGAGCTGGGTTGTTCTATCAAACTTCGAAGTGAAAAAATAGTCCAGATTTGTCTAATCACTTTTTTTGCGAGTTTGAACTACAAAAATCATGTTCAATACTCTGAATCACAGAACAGCGTATGCATTCTTCCCCTAGCATAATCATAACACCCTATGCTTTCATTGCAGTTACCCAGCAAAGCACATGTTCTCTTGAATATCCCTCTTCTTCTGAAAAGTGTATGGTCGGATTCTCTGATATTTTTGAAGCAGAAACTATGAAAGACTAGGGAATCAAGCTGGTTCACCGCTAAGTAAATTGTTTCTGCCATTCTTTTCGTCAAAAGTTAAATGGCTCGTCCTTAACTCTTGAACAATTTAATATCGCTGAAGTTCGTGTACCAAAACAGATTACATTTAGATGCATCTTCATACTCTTATAGCTGATCTCAGTACGACGGAATTTCCTCCAGGATTAGTTTTCGGGAGTCTACTACAATCTGCATTCATTTTATCACTCTGAGAAACGGAGAAAACCTCTTTGTTTGGCAGGTACTGATTCCAAACAAAAGAAGTGCTTACTGTAATCAAAAGCTATCGCTTGACTTTAAGTTCAAAGCCGAGCAGAAATCGACGTCATGGTTGTTCAAAACATTCACTGAGCCAACATTTGCTATCAAAGGAGTATAGTATGCCTCCGAAGCTATTGAAAAGTTACTGATAATGAGTGTAATACTGTTAGGCACAAAATTCTGTACGTCACAGATGACTTGGTCGCAGGTTTCTTTTGTACTGTCCAGATCTTGGTTCTTCTGGAGGGTCTTGAGCAGCACCATGATTTCTTAATGTTGTGCATGCCTCGTTTATTTCTGATCTTCACTTGTTCTTCGTGTTGAATCCTCATTTGCTCGATAAGAGCAAGAATGAGATTTCCTCCATCCCTGGTGCTGCCGTCTGGCGTCGATCGTTCAGCCATCCTTGATCTTGAGCGTTCGGCCGTCCTTGGTAGCGGCTCTTCTTCGCATAGTGAGCTTTGTCCCTGATTACCATTGTTATGTACCGGAGCGGATGCAGAAGTCTTTATCCGAGAGAGCAAGCCACAAGACCGAGAGTAACCATGACTCTCACACCACATATATATAACTAACTTGTTTACGTCAACAAGTGACATCTTATCAATACCAATCACATATCACTCTTCAACAAATGTCATCTGCCGTTGAGGATTGTTGTAATAAGGCTAAACCTCATCCGCACAACTCAATGGCAGAATTTCAATGGATGAGCCATATATCACCGTAACGGGCTTAAAACGCGTATTCTATATCTGCTTTTGGTTTCTGCGGAACAACTAAATAAAAGAAGTTATCAGCGTTTAAAAGTCCAAATTTGTCAAGTCTTAAGTGGCGCAAAATTGGTAAAAGCTGCATAAAAGCTGTACAATATCACGTAAAGTGGGTTTTCAGTTTTGTATCAAGTACTGACTACAAGAACGGAAAACAGCCAGTGGAAATCTGCTAGGTATTGTTTTAGAGCTTTTCGCTAATTTTATAAGCCACTTCAAACATGACAAATTTGAACTTTCGAACCCTTAACTTCTTTCGTAGAGTCGTTCCGCAGAAAATGAAAGCAGATATGGAATCAGCATTTCAAGTTAGGTAATGTATGACTCATCCGAGTTGGCCGAGCTGACTAGGGAGCTCTTCCTTATGAGAAACAGTGCATCATGGACTATTTATTTGCATACTTACATATTTGACCTCCTCTTGAAAAAAATTTGCAAACACTGTAGGTCAAAACAAGTGATTTTTCTCTATTTATTTCTTTGACAATAATCTCAGTTCCTTACTCGTAATAACATTGAATAATCCTATACGAAAGATATCAATCCTCAAGGCCTTTCTCCTTTGCGATATCCAAATAGTGCTTCTTATTATTTTCGGCATCCGATATCATTATTCTGCCAAGCACCTGCAAATGAACTCATTTTTGAGTGCAATAAAGCAGAAAGATGACAACATACTTGATTTACAACAATCTTAGGTAGTAATCCTTTGAGATCAGCGAGCATAACCACGTCTGTTAATGTTTTGTTGGTTTTCTCTGGATGAGGTCTGAAGAATGCACCGGCCAATATGAGCTGCGCTCTGGAATGACAAAGGTTTCATTTAGTTCAGAGAACTCTCAAAAGCTGAGAACTATCAGACAACACATTGAAAAAAAAAGCGCTATTACTAATGCAGAACTCAGATTCTAAGGGCCAGAAAATGGGTTGACCATGTCATTGAAGTCAGAAAGACACATAAGATCCCAAAAGAAGTCTTCTTGAATAATGCATTCAACATTAAACTCAAAGACGATTACTTGAAATAAAAAGAACTAGAAAAAGGGTATGGAATATTACCGGACTTTCCCCTCTTTTTCGGGACGATCTTCGAGATCCACACTTCGAGATGCCATAATATAGCCATCACCCACTTTTCTATAAATCCGTGCAGATATGAACTCTCGGCCACTCACAATCAGGACGTCATTATTTCCATACTGGAAAAGTCATTTATGAAACTAAACATATGGGCAGAACAATATACAGCATTTCTAATTCAGTTCTTGGAGGTTATCACTCAAAAAAACTGGCAGTAATATAGAGAGATACGGACAGATTTTTGTATTGCGAGAGCACAATGACAGTGACCTTGAAAGCTTGATCCCTCCAGCTGCAAACACGACACAAAAAAGGCACACGCCATAGTTGATCCACTTGATGCTTGATTCGCTTGATGCACTGGGCCACTGGTAAAATCGGTGAACTGACCAGTAGCGAAGCGGATTCGCTTGATCCATTTGATCCACTTAGCTATTGGTCAGTTCGCTGACTTAACCAATAGCGAAGTGGATCAAGTGGATAAACTATGACGTGACCAAAGGTGTAAAAAATGCTAGGTATTTTTTCCTCATTTTGTCAAAAAAATCAACGAATTTTTCCACATAAAAGAGAAAATCGAGCAATCTGGTTGCCTGTTTGTTATTGCAGATTATGATGCACAAGTGAAACATCCAGTGCTATGACTCACCGTAATTATATCGAAATTGGGAGTGGGCGAATCAATTGTTTCCGCAAAATTAATGTTTGGATTCCATTTGGGCAAACCTTCGACACCTGTCCATGTTTCTTGCATAACTGAGTCAACATCAAGGTCTAACGTCGTCTGAATCAATTAGAATGATGCAGTTGAAACAGTCCAAGCAGAAAGAAAATAAAGGAGAATCCATGCATAAGCAAAGATATGAATTACGCACCTGTACGGTGACCATTTTGCCTCTTGGCGTATGCTTCGCGTAAACTACGTCGCCTTCGTCGTTCTCCGTATCGGACTTCCATCCATTTCGGTCGATAAAATCTTGATCATTGAACAATGCTTCAGCTTCTTTAAAAGCTTCAGCTGCAGTGTTTAGAGCTGATGCATACTGAAATCAGTATCATTCGTATTCAAACCTCATCGTACTGCCAATTTCGGGCAAGAATCTTGGTGCGGAACAAATGGAGAAAGTCTAATACATGACCAAGGATATGACGAAGAACTCGAATGCACCCCGGTTTTTCATTCATGGTAAATGAATTTTAAAACTATTAGATAAGAATAGTGCGCAATAAAATAGAGCAGAAAATAAACTTTCAAGCACGCTTGAGACTGAATTGAATGCACTTCAAATTCCGCTGCAAGACCACACTCAAAATCTAGCAACAGTCACTTTGCGCAGTCGCACCACCTTTGCAATTGCAGTAAAAGCAACGGCGTGCCGACATGAGTTACTTATGATTGAGAAAACAGGGACGTCATGCAGGAGGCAGCAAAGTCCTACCGCATTTGCTTCTGGAAGTGCCTGGGGAGCTTCAGATTCCTCGCGCCTCTAATCACTTTTCGCACCTCTGATTACTTTACAAGCTCGAGGATTGAACGAGAATCTTTTTGAAGAGGATCTCATCCTGGATCAATTTGAGAATCTTGCAATTTCTTTCAATCTCAGCTATAATCGTTTTCGGCCTATTCAAATATTGGGTTCAGGGCATTTGCTCCAATCGTAACAGAAGGAAGTATTCTGTCGCAGAATAAAGGACGAGTGCAATCAGTCTTCAAAGTCCTTGCCTTCGATCGGAATAACTGAGAAAGATTGACATGTTTGAGATTCTGGTTTGAATGAATAGACCAATTTATACTTTCAAATCATTGGACGTTGAATGGCTATCTATGAGTAATTTTTGAATTTGTTATCTTATCTGCTATGAATTCAAAACATAAAAGCCATCTCAAAACTTGACACGCTTTAAGAAATCAGCGTTCAATTTGGCGTAGGTCATATCAAGTAATTAGAAGTGCGAAGAAGTAATTAGAGGCGCGAGGAAGTCTGAAGTTCCTTAGGCACTTCCATAAGCAGAAGCGGCGAGCCTTTGCTGCCTCCTGCCCGACCGCCAGAAAACAGTAACTGTGAAACATGAAAAGGAAATCAAAGACTATTGCACAAAGCAGAAGAAGCAGAAAATGACTCTTCTAGCACTTTTTGAATCTACTATGACTTATAGCCAAAAGTAGGGCTGCACATCAAATTCAAAACCGTGTAATGATTATCAATTGGTGATATGAGACAAGGAAAACAAACAGAATAATCATAGTAAATTACAAAAAATCAATTCAAAATTACCTTCTCGTATTGCGGTGGCAGTGTATCGGTAACTCCATGCAGGGTAACAGATGTCATTGCACAACGTCCTGAAAATCTCGAATGATTATCTCATAGCGGAAAAGAAAAAACGACATTTCATCCATTTCAAAAGATCGATCAATCGGCGTACTTTTATTATTAGTTCACTTAACATGATTTCGAATTGAACGGAACAGCTATCGATGGAACAGTTGCTTTTTCTCAAAAAATTCGACAAAACACCTCGAGCAGACGGCAAAAAATCGATGCGACTTGAAGGTTAGCTCTCTGGGCGATGTTTGACCAAAAGTATATTTTTGTCGCAGAATAGCTACAAAAGTCGAACTCACATCTCTTCCATTCACAAAGTCTTAAGTACAGCACTCTGCAGATTTTATATTTGTGAAGCGACATTTAAAACGTAGAACATGCTCCACGGCAAAGAGGAGTCCAAATGACAAAATTTTGCATTGGAGCAGCAGTCAATTTCAAAATTTGTATCCGCAGGCTTATTCTAAGCTAATTCTACAACTTACGTTCTAAGCAGTCTTCAACTCCGCCTACATTCAGGGAATGCCGATTACAAAAGTCCTCCTCCTAACATTCATTATGGAGGAATTCAAGGATTTTGACGGGAATGTGGGAA
The DNA here is from genome assembly GCA_958299035.1 of Cylicocyclus nassatus. Classification (NCBI taxonomy): domain Eukaryota; kingdom Metazoa; phylum Nematoda; class Chromadorea; order Rhabditida; family Strongylidae; genus Cylicocyclus; species Cylicocyclus nassatus. Next base: position 67,807,248 of record CATQJL010000112.1, read on the forward strand.
TCTGCGCCCGGTGGCCAATCTTTACGTACAGGTGTTGTCAGCGGCGCATTGTATCAAGGCAATCAGCTAAGATCACGCTTGTAATCCAGTGTAATTTTCCTCTCCCAAAAAATTTATCATCGGCTCTCAATTCGTGTGGAGGCGGATTGCAGACTTCCCTGATAAGCTTAACGAGAGAGTACGAAATACAATGCTATAACGTGCAGGTTTAACAAGACTATCCTAAAAATCAGGGAAGTCGGCAACCCGCCTCCACACGAATCTGGGAGCCGATCATAGCTAGACTAGACCTAAATGGAAACATTCTTTGTTTTGTCACTTGTATTTGGCCGTTAATCCTTCTAAATGAAGGACTTTTTAAATTTGCAGTAAACACAAATGTCACTGTTTTATGTCTAAAAGATATGAAAAGACCATAAATGACGAATTGATACTGACAGTGAGGAAAACTTGCTTTAAGTAGGTGGAAAACATCGCTAATAAGCCAAAGACCTATGGCAGCAGTTGTTGTGGAATGCAAATGAACGTCACACTGCATCTTCTGTTTGTTGTTTACGTCGGGTAGCGCGACCAAAAAAATCAATAGGTTGATCGTAGACCATGGGAAAGTTCGTGAGAGGTGGGGGGGGGGGTGGAATGTGCACTACTGGAAAGATATAAGAAGGCCAGAATAAAGCGAAAAAGGGATAGAAATTAGGCAAATATGGACATAATCTATGTGCATTCGGTGTAATTACAGAATGCGACTAGAAAGTTGAATTTCTTGTTTATGTTAGCCCCGTAGTAAGGGGCATACCATTACAGCAATAGCAAGGGACTGAATTCCTATAAATTGAAAAAAAAATTGAAAATACTGATTTCGCTAATGAACTGGCAGGTCAAATTTATTATTGTTATTCGCTAAATAGGGAAATTGCCTGTAAAATAGCAAACTGCTGTTCTCTACATCCACTAGTGAACCAGTAATCTTAAGGGCGCTAGTTGCAAGCGCGCTCGCTTCGGGACCCGCTCGGTTTCCCGCCATCTGATGATTTTTAAATGCACCTTACGATTTTTTTATATATTAGACTAGTGAACCAGTAATCTAAAGGTGCTGTTTGGAAGAGCGTTCGCTTTGGGACCCGCCGCGGCTTCCCGCTATTGGAAGATTTTTGAATTCTAACGATTCTTTATCTATTAAATTACAGGATGAAAACGAAGTTTGGAAAGTCGCAAAAATGAGATTTTTTAAATTGGGGCTCAACTGTAACTGGTGATACAAAATCCTGGTGAATAAAAATAGGGTAAAAAAAGCTTTGAACTATTTTCCTAAAATAACTGGATGAAAAACGACAAGAAAAGTTTTTTTGAAGAATTTCATGCCAAAACTAAATTGTTCTTTAGACAACTTACCCTAATTTCACAAGTATAGGACGCACCTTTTTCGATTATTTAAGCGGCGTTTGATTTTAGAAAAAATCCCCCGCGTCCTATACACTCTTGAAATTAGGATAATGATTTGTTTGAAGTTGGCAGACAGAAACGAAATTGGTGACCACGTTCCATGAAAGTGCATTAGAGAAAAGTTCGATAAATCTAGAATCATTGAACGATTTAGACTAGCTGCTGCAAAGTGCATCAGTCCTAAAACAATTTCAGCTAATCTGCATCATCAATTCGAAGCGAGGAGTATTGGCGATACGAAGGAAACCCCTTGAGAAGTGGGAACTGTAAAGTTGCTTGAAGACTATCGTTCTTACACTAACGTACGGGCGGCCCGAATAATACCCGCATCATCACTTGTTTACACATAGTCTCTGTTATTCTAGTGATCGTGGAATCGACCAAACACCAGTGGCAATTTCGGCAAAATACGAGTCGCTACTTGCAAGTTTGCAAATTTTCGGGTCGTTGTAGTTCGCAAAGGAGTATTAGGGCAGATTGAACATAGAGGAGGGACCATAAATATAAAATTTTGCAGGTATTTTCCAAACGTCATCTTTTTTATGACTGAGTTTTTTTGCTGTCATATGTGGAAAGGACTTTATTCATTCGCTAATGCTAGGTTTAAACAGCTCTAGTAGTAAACGATGGTTTAAAGTTATTCTAAAAATCTGCCTCCGTATAGTTTGAGCATGCGAAAGCGGTATCAGTACGGTCAGAGATCAAGACCTTTTGCATAGGTTACAGTCGATTTGTAAGTTATAAATGCGCTTTTACTTCTAAGAGCCTGTGGTATACAACTACTTGTTTGGAAAAGAGTAGCTTCGTTTTGTAAGAGCATGAAAACTTGTATAATCGATTTCTAGCCGAGGAAAAAATACAGCTATAGTATATATGATCGTCTGATGAAGAGCGCATCTGCGAGAGAGATCTATTGAAATTTTTGTGCGAAAATATGATTATTCTCGTTTCTCTGGGCATCCAGAACTTTTAGATTTGGTTTTGAACTTTCATCAAAAATAAGAAGTGTGACTTGATGTGGTAGATTAGAGTGTATCAAGATTTATATAACACCCTAATATTTTTGTTGTAGCTGCTGCATAACCAATTTGACGCTTGATAGTGCAAAGTCGTCAAGGTTTTTCCAATACAGTTCAAGCATACCCTCAACTTTTTTTCTTCATGAGCATGGCTTACCCACAAAGGATGTGTGTTTAGTCGAAATGACCTTTTCATATGGGATGTATACCATGTTGGAGAGCATAAGCTGATTTTAAATTTGACTTCTTTACCTGCGAAACATTTATGGGCGGGGAGAAATCATCAGGTTGTCCCATAAGTCTTTTCATATTCGAACCTTCAACTCGATATTTCTCGAGAAATAGGGACCTACAAGGGTACAATTTTGTGGCAGCATTTTTGAGCGAATGGGCTATATAATCGTATATTTGCGAGGAACACAGAGGTGCTACGGGCAAAGTTTGAAATTTTATTTTTCAAGTTTTTATCTTGTTTTCTAGCCATCAAAAAAATGCAGCAAATGTATGTACAGATATCTGTTGGGGAGAGTGTACGCGTGAGCGAATGGGAAATTAGCAGAACTGTTTTGAATTGAGATACGATTATTTTCATTTTTCGGGAATTCGAAATTTTTTGAATTTTTGCTTGAAACTCAATGCGGGCGGAGCTTGATGCAAACTTTTGAATACCATCATGTTTGATTTAATCTGTCGAAAGGTACCTCGCATCCCATTGAAAATACAAGGAACTGACTTGTGTTGATGTAAAGTCAAATATGAAAAGATTTATGGGACAATCTAATACATGTTGGACAACAAAACTCTCATTATTTTTCCTGGCCCTATTTTGGAGCACTGTAATCATAAGAGCATTTTATTCAATAAATACTCTAAGAGCTCTAAGAGACTCTAAGAGCTCTAAGATATAAAAAGATATATCACACTTGGTTGCTTTACTTGGGGGCTAGTAAGATTTTAGATTGATTTTAGATTTTGATTTTTTCTCAGTGTATACTCAATTTTCTGCTTCAATAAACGGTCCTGACTACCCGTCCACAAATGTTCCGAAGATAAGGAAGGCAATCTAGAATCAGCGTTTTACGCTCTTCATCGTATACATCCTATCCAAAAAGGCCGCTTCGACTAAGCATGCTTCCATTGTTAGTTTGGCAACGTAGAAATCTAAATAACTGGAAAAATAACGCAAAAATCTTACCTATGAAAGACTGCAAAATAATAGCAAAAAATAGAATTCGTACATGCGACATGGTGAGTAGAGACAGCGTTGTGATATTGCTTTATTGCAATGAGAAGGGGGAGACTGAAGAAGCAGCTGGCCGCCAGCTATAGCTATGTTATTGGAGCTGCAATGGGATGATCAGTGATTGCCGAGCTTGAGAAGCACCACCACTGAAAGCGTCACGTTCGCTCAGTTTCGCTCCAAGTGATCTTTACACATGCTCGATTGATTGTACTTCACAGCTACTGCTCAAGATTAATGGGTTGGCTGAGGGACAATTACGCAATATACATTGAGTGTACATGACTTGCACTCTCATTTTGATCTCGTGACTCGAACCAGAAAATCGTTAGATTTGTTAACCTTTAATTCAACAGGCATGGCGGCTGGAAGGCGGGGCTTCGTGACCTAATTAAGGCCGCTCGCATCCGCGATGCAGTCTGCGTCTCTCGCGCGCGCGTGCTCTTTGATCATTACATAGCCTTAATTGGGTCAAGAAGCCCCGCCTTTCAGCCGTCAAGCCAATTGAAGTTATAAATAGCGAGAAAAGGTCTTGCTCTTTTATGGTATGCTAAATTCACAGTTCTTTTACGGCAACGATACAAGCAAACTGAGAAAACCACTCAAGAATTGGATTCCGAATTTCGGTTGCTCACATTGGTAAAACGAATCCAATAACGCAAGGACACCAACATAATCTGGCAAACAAGGAAGACATGTATAGGGCTTATCAAATTGAGTGTCGTTTGCACCAGCATCTCCATCTTCGCGCTGGGCTCTGCGTCTCTTCTGCGGTACACGCTCCCTAATCACTTCCAATCGATTGATGCTCCGCCTTTCCCACGCTCGCCCTGGGAAAGTGCTCAGAGAGCAGCCCTGCGGAAGAGACGCAGAGTCCAGCGCGAAGATGGAGATGCTGGTGCAAACGACACTCAATTTGATAAGCCCTATATATCAGTAGACGAGCCTTCAAACGCTGATTCCAAAGCTGCTTTCCTTTTCTGATGAACACATCTTTGAAACAAGTTATGAGCACTTGAAAGTCTAAATTTGTTACATTTGAAAAGGTTTAAAATTAGCTAAAAGCTTTAAAACAACACCTAGCGGACTTTCACTAGCTGTTCCTTCCTTATAGTCAGTACGGATGATACCAAACCGTCAACCCACTTTCATGTGTTTTTGTACAGCTTTTGCCAATTTTATGCCATTAAACTTGGGAAATTTGCACTTTCAAAGGCTCAAAACTTCTTTCAGAGAGTTGCTCCGCAGAAAATGAAAGCAGATTTGGAATCAGCGTTTGAAGGTGCGTCTACTGACATATAGGGCATACCAACCACCATCGGTCGCGGATACCCAGGGGAAGAGGCAGCGCGCGCGCGACGCGAGCAAAGGAGATTGCACTCGAGCGCGAAAGCGAGCCTTGTGCTTAAACTCATGACGTTGATTCATCTTGTTTACCTTACATTCTCTTGTTAGGCATTAGATTTCGTACTTGTATCGATTACTAGACATTTCAGATGGTGGCGCTGTTCGAATGAAAAATATTCAAGCAGGAACGGTGAACGCGCACATTTTGCTCATGCATAGCAGGAAATTATCATATACTAGCTGGCTTACCCGGCTCCGCCGTATCCGGACCAAACTTGGCACACATACACTTCGGGCCCCGGCGGGTGTCACAGTCCACTTTTCGTTATCGATCGACGTCGATTTTACCAATTTTTATCGATTTTTTCGCAGAGTTCACCTACAGGGCTAGGAGTTGGCACAGGGGGGAAGTGAGCATGGGAATTCCGAATACAATATTAGTTTTCAGAATTATCGGTTACTTTTATTGATTTTCTCGATTTTTTGTAAATTTTGACATGCGAGGCTGAGATTTTGCACAGGGGGGTAATCGAGCATGCTGATTACGAACACAATATTAGTTTTCAGGATCGTCCATTACTTTTATCGATTTTATCGATTTTTTTGTAAAGTTTGACCTGCGGGGCTGGGAGTTTGCACAGGGGGTAATCGAGCATGCAGATTACGAATACAATATTAGTTTTCAAGATCGTCCATTACTTTTATCGATTTTATCGATTTTTTGAAAATTTGAGCTAGGGGGCTGGAATTTGGCACAGGGGTGTAATCGAGCATGCTGATCACCCCCCTTGGGGATGATCAGCATGCTCGAATACCCCCTGTGCCAACTCCCAGCCCCCTAGCTCCAACTTTGCAAAAAATCGATAGAATCGATAAAAGTAATCGATAATCCCGAAAACCAATATTGTATTCGGAATCCCCATGCTCGATTACCCCCCTGTGCGAACTCCCAGCCTCGTAGCTCAAACTTTGCAAAAAATCGATAAAATCGATAAAAGTAATCGATAATCCTGAAAACCAATATTGTATTCGGAATCCCCATGCTCGATTACCCCCCTGTGCCAACTCCCAGCCCCGTAGCTCAAACTTTGCAAAAAAATCGATAAAATCGATAAAAGTAATCGATAATCCTGAAAACCAATATTGTATTCGGAATCCCCATGCTCGATTACCCCCCTGTGCCAACTCCCAGCTCCGTAGGTGAACTCAGCAAAAAAATCGATAAAAATCGATAAAATCGATATCGATCGATGACGAAAAGTAGCCTATGACACCCGCCGGGGCCCGTAGTGTATGTGTGCCAAGTTTGGTCCGGATCGGTTCAGAAATGGAATTTTCTATTCGGAACATACGTACACACATACATACATACAGACAGACATACATACATACATACAAACAGACATTCAGCTTTATATATAAGATTCCGAGTTGAGGAGACTCGAGCACGCTTTGCACAAGTATAATGTGAAAATGTTACTTGTTCTTTACCCTATTTGGTTGGTTTACTACCAGAGATTAGATGAGAAACAAGTGCAAGTTCGTTAAACAATGTGTGCAAAGTTCTGAAGTCTCCTAATCTCGGATTTGGCATATAATCTAAGTGTCAAATTCAAGTCACAGCCGCATAAAGCCGAATTACCTTTTCTATCATTGATTTGAAAGAAAAGAAGTTTCAGTGTGCTTATGCTTCTCATTTCGCGTGAAATACGGAAAACAAGATATTCCAACATGCAATTGAGTACGAAATGAAGTTCATCAGATACGCAAGAGAAGATGTACAAATCAGCTAAAAAAGAACAGTATTCAACTCTAGCCACAGATACAGCGACGCTTTTGCGCTCGGGTACTAATTTCGCTGCCCGCGTCGCGTTTTCGCAACCTCATCCCGTGGGTACCCACGACCGATGGTGGCTGGTATGCCCTATACATCTCTTCTTGGTTTGTCAGATTATGTTGGTATCCTACCCTTATAAGTTTATTTGGTTTTGCTTTATGACCCACCCTCCCTAGTTAAAGGCAACGTCCAGGCAGATCTGGACCTGTAGGCCCTTTACGTGGAAAGTACTTTTGGGCCCTAACTAAGGCACTGCCCAAGCGCCAGCTCAGGTAATGCTCTAATGGCTGAGATATTCCCCTCCAAACACGCCCCCCGCGAACGTCTTCGCATGGATTCATGGCAGTTTCGCGCCAGGATCCACGCTTTGCGCCATGAATCCATGCGAAACGCGGTCGCGGGGTCCAGTTTCGAGGGGAGTATCTCAGGCGTTAGGGTACCTGAGCTGCCGGTTGGACAGTGGCTTAGTTATGGGACTTTCCACGTAAGATCCCCATAGGTCCAGACTTGCCTGGACACTGCCTTTAACAGCTTTAGAATTTCTCGGCTTTGCCTTATGTGAAAAAACCTAATTGGTCGTTTTTGACTCAATTAATTTTTTCAATATATAGGGTGTCTCAAAAAATGTGTATAAGATTGGTCGTTTGATAGCTCCCTTGCTTTCATGTCTTTCGCCGAGCTTGGCACCATTCTGTAAAGCGAGTTCAACTTGGATTAGTTAAAGCAAAACTCCGATCTCCCTTCGTTATTGTAGGAATTACGGTAAGAATCTCTAGCATGTGGATCCATTGTGAAATACGCCATTTGACGAAATTTTTTCAAATGATTTGAAAAATCGTGTACCAGGGTTTCGTGCACGCTGACTCCATTACTCAACTTTTTACGAGTGTTTTGAGCTTTTTTGACGGTGTAATCACATTTCTGACAAATGCTTGAAATTCCTTAGGTACACCTGGGATAACTTTGAGGAATCGCAGTAAGGCTTGAGATATACCTGACGATGGGTCAATATAGCTGACGATAAGACGCTCCCAGCAGCAACGCCTTTTGTGCGTATCGACTGACGCCAGGCGACGCTGCTGCTGCTAGCTGCTGCAGCCAACGCGAAACAGACCCGCTATAGCTAGCGATGCTGCGCTGCTCTGCGCTGCTGCTTGCTGCTCGTTGCTGCTCCTCGCTGCTCCTTGCTGCTACGCGATAAGAAGCTCACTTTTGATGAGCTTCTTCCATCTGCTTCATGCTGCTAACTCTGTTTTTGCTCGGATTTGTCCATTTTTAACATATTTTTGAACTTCTGAAGGATTTCTAGAGCACTTGTTTCGATACTGAACCATGACAAATTTGCAAGACCAAAACGCAATGGGTCAACAAGAAGTTCATTGAAGAATTGACAAAGTCGACAAAGAATTGGATCTGAACGACTGCACAGAACTTTTGCGAAGCAAAAGTGAAATCAAAGGAGTAACGATGAAAACCTAGAGGATTTCAACGATTTAGTGGGATGTTACCAGTACACCGCAATACATTAACGGCAGCTACAGTGACCGCCAAAAAGTTGCGGACAAGCCTCCCTCTCTTTTTCATCGCTCTATTTCAGAAGGAAAACAAGGATAAATAAATGTAGTAATTGCATGAGGTGATAGAGCTCTTCAAGATCTACAATCTACACTTTGCGTTTTTCGAAAAACATGTATACTAAAAATTTTAAAAAACTTTTTCTAAAGAAAGTCCGAAAACTGCGTCACAATGTCGCGGACAATAATTTTTCGAACGCAAAAATTTTCTTTTGAGTCCTACTCTTAAGCGGAAACACAAGTAATCCAAACGGGTAAGCATACTACTATACAGAGCTCGTCAAGAACTACACACTGGTTATGGTTGCTTCCCAGAAAACACAAGCTTGAGGTTTATTTTGCTTTTTTTTCAAATAACTTCTGATTCTCCTTTTTAAGCCAAGTTTCTTTACATGGAAACCTATTCACGACATTCCAACAACTCCGTTCGGATAAAGTAGATGCTCTTTACCATTCTTCATGCATCTGACGTGTGCTGATGAGTTTCTTTGCTGAAAATGGCTTCTGACACTGCGTGTACATGACCCCACTTGCACCTCACCACTGACTTGTACCGATTTGCAGGCTTGTAACTCGGCTTGTAGTCAATGTATGAGTTTGCAATTAGGCTCATTCGAAAGAACGAGACTTCCTCTACACGATGATATGCAAAAGAGAGGGTGTAAGAAACAGCGGAGGTTTGGCGGATGGGGTGGGAAATGCGGCCTCCGTGGTAGGGTGAGGATATCCAGCTAAAGTTGAACAGAGCTTCTTTCGCTACCAGTTCAATCCTGAAAGCTTATAACTGTCAATGTTCTTGTAATAGATCCATTTTGAAGCTCTAGAACTGTTTTGGTGTTGATAAGAGTCTTCACTCCAACCACCACTGAGGCCGCATTTTTCCACCCCATCCGCCAAATCTCCGCTGTTTCTTACACCCATCTCTTTTGCAAATCATCGTGTAGAGGAAGTCTCGTTCTTTCGAATGAGCCTAATTGCAGGCTCACAAATTGACTACAAGCCGAGTTACAAGCCTGCAAAGGGGTACAAGTCAGTGGTGAGGTGCAAGTGGGGTCATGTACACGCAGTGTCAGAAGCCATTTTCAGCAAAGAAACTCATCAGCACACGTCAGATGCATTAAGAATAGTAAAGAGCATCTACTTTATCCGAACAGAGTTGTTGGAATGTCGAGAATAGGTTTCCATGTAAAGAAACTTGGCTTAAAAAGGAGAATCAGAAGTTATTAGGTTGTAACACAATTAATGCAGGTTTGTCGCGCACCTTTTTCAAAATGCTGGTTTAGAACGGGAAAGTGTTTTCACATAGACTTTTGCATATCATTTCAAAGCTCTTTTCTTCTAATTTCTTATGCTTTTTTCGTTTTATGGTAGTGAAATTGTTTAGAAGTTCTGAGCCCATAAATTTATGAGACCAAATCTCGAAATTTTTTCTTTTAATATACTTGGCTCTAAAACCATCAAAAACAATCCGAATTCGCTGCAAATTTACATAGTACTTTTGAGTGAGCTATGTTACAAAATGCATGTTAAGTCATGAATTCTGGGAACATCTGAGCCGAGAAATCCCAGAGCAAAACTCAACGGTCGCTGTGATCCGTCTGCCCTATATAAAAATCCTCAGCGCGAAGCGACTGCGGAGCTTCCGCTATATATAGGAAGCATAGATTCTATACATTTATGGCTGAAAAAATGGGGAGCCGTTCTTTTTATTTAGCTTTGAAAAAATTCAAAAGTTTCAGAAAAGCGATTTTTCAAATTCTCAGAAAAGTCGAAAAAATGAGTACTTTCAAAAAATTTTAAAATATCCTCTCGCAAAGAATTTTTCTTCAATTTCAAATCTAACGCTGCTGCACAACCGACCATAGGCTACACAGTGAGTTATATTTGCGCTGCCTTACTACATTTGACAGTAAGTTATGGTTTCTCAAAGTGAAGGTCTTTCGAAAAAATTCTTGGGTGAATTCGGGTTATAAGATTTTTCTCAGTGAAGCTACAACAAAACAATAATGCATACTGAGTTGAAAAAGGTATGCTGATTCCAACAGTTTTTGTTGCACAAGAAAAGACTGTTTGTGTAAAAAGTTATAATGATCCAAACACAAAATTCAGAAAACCTGCATTAATTCTGTTACAACCTAATATTTTTGAAAAAAAAAAGCAAAATAAAACTCAAGCTTGTGTTTTCTGGGAAGCAACCATAACCAGTGTGTAGTTCTTGACGAGCTCTGTATAGTAGTATGCTTACCCGTTTGGACACCCGACTTGTGTTTCCGCTTCAGAGCAGGACTCAAAAGAAAATTTTTGCGTTCGAAGAATTATTGTCCGCGACATTGTGACGCGGTCATTTTCCGACTTTTTTTAGAAAAAGTTTTTAAAATTTTTTTGGAATACATGTTTTTCGAAATACGCAAAGTGTAGATTGTAGATCTTGAAGAGCTCTATCACCAAATGCAATTACTACATTTTTCTATCCTTGTTTTCCTTCTGAAATAGAGCGACGAAAAAGGCGAGGCTTGTCCGCAACTTTTTGGCGGTCACTGTATGACCTAGATTGTTCGGTTTTTGCTTCAAGCACACATCAAGTTCTTCTGCGACACTCATTCGGATATTTGTCAAATATTTATTTACTTAGTAGATGCAATACTTGGTTTGCCATTTTATGCTACTTAAGAAAAAAATGTTGATAAACAGGATGACTTTTTTCGATCTCATGTAATCATATTTTTCAATTTTGGTAGCTCTCAAGACTTACTTTCATAATGGCCTAAGCTATGCGTAGTAATGGGTAAGGCTACTTCGTTCATGCATTCAAAGCGTACCCAGCGCAGCAGCCACGAGCAGCTAAAGGCAGCGCAGACATCAGCGATTCGCCAACACCCGCTATACCTCTATCGTCAGGTATATCTCAAGCCTAAAGTAGAAATTTTATATCAAAAATCAACGGCTTCCATTACTATAGTATAAGAGTTTTTGGCTGTTTGATTTTGTTTCGAGGCAGTGTATGGCCTCCAATGGTCTAAAATGCCTGTTGCCTACTGTAATGAGAGCGATCGATGATTCGCTCCATACTGTGGATCCAATAAGTAAGTTCTCTGAGCTCCTCCCGAACAGTCGCTTTGGAAAAACAACATTTTGAGGAGAGTGGCGCGTAGGAGAGTAGTATACACCTAACTATGCAAGAACAGAGCAGCGCTTTTTTGGAAGCTTGAAAAATCCAGTTTTCTCGGTTTCTAACACGGAAACAAACACAGCAAAGGCATATATGAATGTCTTGTGTGGAGTGTATGTATATGCGTGAGCTAGTTCAGGATCTGGTAAGTCTTCGTAGAAAGCCAAAATTGAGAAAACTTGTAAGACAACTTAATTATTGCGTAAATCTCGATTTTTCTCCTTCACTCACTGACGTCATTCATTGACAGAATCTAGCTGGCTCCACAGAGATCATGCTGTCAAAGAGCGGGTAGTGGATAGGGAAGAAGTCAATCATATGTCATAAATTTTCCAATGTCCAAAAGACGCCTAGGTATGGCAGATAATAAGTGAACATTAAGCTTGCTTTTTGTTTGAAGTTTGACTAAAAAATTGCACTTCTTTCATGCTTTCCTACGCCACCTACGTTGTCCAGACTTTTTTCATAACTGAACCATGGCTAAGTCCTAATATTCTCGGTTGATATCCACGAAAGTCCAATTGGAAATTTGCTTTACGAGAATGCTAATAAAATGAACTTAGACCATGCGACACGTTAAGATATCGCACTTGCGAATTCATTCATTCCATACAATAATGCACTAGCAAGCTTTTCTGTTTGTTCCAACCTGTTTACTCATTCTTACATTCTCACCATATTGGTCGGTATCTGGCCAAACTAGACCTATTTCATCTCCCAAATTAAGCAAACAAATGCCTTGCCTCTGAGACTCTGCTAATTTGCGTTTAATTGTATTCGTATGGGCTTTCAAGCCCACTTAAAATAGAGGTAAACTTGACCCTTTCTAAACGGACTTTTCGCATAATTCATTCGCAAACGTGAGCTCAAGTAGGGTTTAATTGCTTTTATCACACCGCTTTGCCTCCTATGGGACAAGTTTTTGGATAACGCGAGCAGATTCCGCCCGCTTCTACCGCGGAACAGGGGCGGAAAGGTCTATTGTCTTCTATTACGGACTTTCATGGATAAGAATCCAGGACGGGGAATGTCATTGATTTCCTTCGATATATCGATCAAATCGCAATATAAGAGGACTTGGAGTTTGTTATCTAGTAAGTTTTTTTCCTTGCACGAACCGCATACATTTATCCCCTGACAGAGCCTATAAAATATTCAAAATTTATGTTCTTATACATACATACAAAATTTGCTTGGATTAACAAATGGGAACAATTTCAATCATCGTTTTTTCTTTTCTGCTATCGCGTCTAGCGAGCTTTGTGAGAGACCGCTCACTGCAGTGGTGTCCCACTCACGATTGTCTTCGGGCTCTTCTCCAGTTGTTATTACCCTCCATAACATGCGCGCAATAAACTAAACAATTTTGATTGATGATATTTGGTAAAATACAAAGGACTCACATTAAACCAATAAATGTTGAGTGCGTAAATCATGACTAGCATAACCCCGAGCACCGGGAAAAACGTTGCATCTTGGGGTCCGAAGTAAATAGCTCCATAAAGAGTACCATAAAGTAACTTGCATGCATACCAGTACAGACGACAAAGTATCCTATAATGTCAAGACGATGTTTTGTTGATGACATGATTACACTTTGGGTCGCATGCATTAACGTTCTTCTCGGAGAGGAGATCAAGCTTTATTCCTAAGCTTCAGATATCTGAATTTACGCTGTCTACCTATCCGCAAGTATTACTACTGTACTTCACTGTAAGCAGAGCAGAGCAAGAAGTTGTAAATCCCTGCCGGCAACCCACTTTACTCCAAAGTCATTTTTCTTTCTTCAGAGTTAAAAAAGATGGCCAGAGTTTCACCAAACTTCTAAGCGAAATGCGAAGCATGCTTCTGATAAGAACACATGATTTATTGAAGTCATGGAATTCGCGATGAACCACAAGCCTAAAGTTGGAGTTTATCGCGAATTTTGGTTTTTCAGTATCTCGTTTATTCTTATCACCAACATGCTTAGCGCTGTTGGGTCAGGTAGCCAGCGCAACTTTGTAATGTTTTGATCAACTTTGGAGGGAGAGAAATGACTTTGAAGATAAGGCGGTCGGCCGCTGGGGATTCAACAAGGGATTATCCAAAAAGCTGGAGAGTGCGGCTTTTACAACTTCTCGATCCCGTTCAATAAGTTTATAGTAAGTACTAGCTGGCAAACCCGGCTCCGCCCGGTTCTGTCAATAATATATTCGTAATCAGCATGCTCACTTGCCCCCCCCCTGTGCCAACTCCGAGCGTAGCTCGAACTTTTTGAAAAATCAATAAAATCGATATCGATCGATGACGAAAAGTAGCCTATGACACCCGCCCTGCCCCGAGGTGTATGTGTGCAAAGTTTGGTCCGAATCGGTTCAGAAATATAAGATAGTAGGAATACTTACGGATAGGTGGACAGCTTCCTAGAGCGGTATTTATCAATCTCCAACTCGCTGTTCGGGCCATTATTGACAAGTGCCCGGACAGGCGAGAGCGCTTTTTCCGCGATTTATGAAATTCTAAGGACAGCGCCCAAACGGGCAACGCAGCCCGACCCGTCGAGATCGAGACCGCTGTGACCGACATGATCAAATTCGCCAGATCGGACACGCGGGCCCACGTTTCCCACTAATTTGGTGTCCAAACAATGTGGAAAGATGCAGTTTTTTAAAGAAATAATTGCTTTTCAATGACAGCCATATCATTCTATAGAATTGATGTTGCTGCTTGGATTAAATTCGATGTTATTGTTCTTAGTCAAGCAAGAAGTCGTGAAAAGTAAGTTCCTTTTTTATTTGGTATGAGTTAATTACATATTTACAATAGCAATGGAACTCTAATTTTCCCTTCCCTCAATGTTGCTACAGCATTTGTAACTTAGATATCGCCCATTTTTCTCATTCTGTTTATATTAGGTTGTCCCAAAAGTTTTGTCGGTTTTTTCAAACCACTGTAAAACCACGCACAATGAAGATTTGAGTGAGTTTCAACTTGCATTCGATGCAGCTTTTCCTTCTCTTTCTTAAGGATACACATTCATACCATAATCTTGTATGCTTTTTTTGATAATTGCCAAAATTCTCCACTTGTCAATTTTACCTGCTCAAAGTTGAGCTAATTTTCAAAAATTTCATTACAAAGTTCCGAAAAAGACTAAGTATGGGTCAAATAGAGCAACTCTCGGGCTACAAGCTCATTTTTTTAAAATCTCCCGATCTGCTGACTTTAACTTCAAAAAATTATTTCTCCGGAGGCCTTGGTTTTTAGCAAAGTCATGAAACGCGCAATTGCAGCAAAAGCATGAAAGCTTTTGAGCTTTTGCGAATTCAAACTTGTTTGTTATTTAACATCATTTATGCAGCATAACAAAGTTTGTTTTGCTTCAAAAATCACCTTTTTGGAATTTTCGGTAATTTTACGTGATAAAAAGTGTTCGAAAAGCCGCGGTTTTTCTCAAATAAATAATTATTACGGACATTATAAACGTGGCTTACGTAATCTAAAAGAGGTACAATATAGCCAAAGGTTAGCCCTACATAACAGTCACCAGCGCTCATCGAAAATGTCAAGATAAGAATTTTGAAAATTCAAGAAAGTTTTGGCGCTACTGCTGAGGTGCTCAAAAAGCCATGGCGATAACATCGTAAAGACGGAGTAGATCAGGGAACAAATATAGCTATAAGAAAGAGGATACAAAAATGAATAGAACGACACCTAGGCTGTCCATGGATTGGTGTTCTGTGAGGTTTGGTGAGCGATGAAAAAAACCGACAAAACTTTTGGGACAACCTAATACTAGTCATATATAATACATAGCCAACTCTAAAGTGCAAGATTGCACCACTTTGTAGAAATCCTTGTTACTAAAACTTTCATAATCGAACAATAATCTGTTTGGCGGATCGCAAGATACTGCATTCTCGTCAACAAATCAAAACAAAACATATGATTTACCGGGTAGAAATTAATACACTTCTAGTCAAACATTCTGCTTCAAAAAGCTTTAGATACCACCAATGTTATGAACTCTTCTTCAAAGAATAATGTGCAATAAGTGACTGGTATCTAGGATAATTGGGCGTTTTTGGGAATGTGCAAAAAAATGACCCTAACTCTTCTACTCTAACAAAACTGTTGTTAAGAACATCACTTGATGAGAATTTAAGTATGTTCGCACAGTAAATGTGGCCAAAGACCGGAAAGGAAAGGGCAAAAAGAAAAAGCAATGGGTTTTCATGTTTGCGAAGTACAAAGTTCAGCCAGCAGGTGGTTTTGAGTGCGCCCGCTCGCGCTGCTAGCGTATTCCCTCTCCTTTGCAGGTTCCCAAATGGGCAGCAGCCCAATCGCTAGTTTCGCTTCATATATAGCGGGCGCCAGTGCCCGCGCCTGTACGGGCTTTGATCCGTACAGGAACCCCTTCCCATACAGTAGATTGATAAATACCGCCCCTGTGCGAGATGTCAATGCATCAGCCCTTGATTTCATACTTCTAAGCATAGACCGACATTATAAATTGCGACGTCTCAAGGACGAGCAAAAAAGACTAAAAATTGGAAAAAAAATAATAATCACAAAAAGTAAGAAATACCAGTTTGCTACGAAAATTAGAAATATGGTGCTCCCAGCAATATCAATAATCTTGTAATAGTCGCCATTTTTTCGTCTCCTCAGATACATTCCCAATTTAGCCAAATCCAGTAAGGCATCCGAACTGTCGTGAAGAAGTAGCAGCAGTCCACCGCACAGTGTGAAACTAAACTAGAGATTTATAAACATCACATATCAATATTCTCAGCACTGCTTTCCTTCTCGAAATGTCTCTTTTCAACTCAAATAATTTAGGTACGTGGGTATCGAGTAGTGTTAAATCAACTCCCAGACGAGGCTTGAGGTAGCAAGTAAAGAGTTACTGAACATGGTATATTTCAAACATTTTGCGTTGAGAAGGTAGCCATAGAAGGCGCAGAAAGTGAGAATTAACCTTAGGAATTTATGGAAAGCATTATGGAGTGATTTCAGGGTATTAAAGAAATTTTTTGCGTATATCTGTAGGAGCTAACTGGACGATTTTGAGAGAATTTTGAGTCAACATGAACCCAATTCACATCTACAACGAATGTTTACCACATAACAGCAATTAGGTATAGAATGTTCTTTTTTCTTCCTTTTCGCTGGGAAGCGAAGTGGTATCAAGAATTTAGGCCTGGGGAAAAAGCGCGCTTTATTTGAATGATGCAGTGAGTTGACACTATAAGGAAGTTCGTAAAATTCTTGCGAGGAAGTATCATTTTACAAGTTCCAGCTTTGTGCCGGATCATAGACAAATCCTCATGACTCGCGTGGCTAAAATGGTATTTTTCATTCTATCTATGCGGAACGGATAAAATCCATGTATATGATTTGATATGCAGTACAAATATGTTGGACAGCATGCTTGTATACTTTGTATCCTGCCAAAAACACCCTCGATACATAGAGCCACGTACTCTGATAACCTTCACTTTGCGAACTATGAGGGGACACAACCTTCACCTGGAAAAAAACAAAAGTCATCCGGGGCTTCGCCCCGGATGTTATAATCTTGATTATGTCGGAACGAATGTTGATGAAACAAATATAGAGAATAATATCTTTAGCTTATCTCAGCGAAACCGAGAATTTGAGTTTTCATGGCCTTATTTACCTCAAAAAGAAGCTTTCTTCTGGGATTTTCGCCAGAATTCAGAATAGAATTTCTTAGTTAACCTCTCATTTGAACAAAATCGACATTTAGAAGTTTAGAAAAGCTATTGAAGTTAAATAAGAACGAGAAAGTGCGCTTAAATCTTGCGCAGAGAGTCGCGCACGAAAGCGCTGGTCTATCTCGTTAATGAGTGACTTTCAGAGCTTGGGACGTTGTCAAATCTCCTCGTCGTGTCATGGCGATCGGAATGATATATAATGTTGCGGGGTTTCGTTGAGACCCCGCGGAGATCTACGACCAGAGCCAAATGCCCCGTCGGCTCTGATCTGGCTCCGCTGCTCGTCTGCGTCTCCGCGCGCTGCGCGCTACCTCGCTACCCCAGACGCGGGGCGCGGGGCATTTGGCTCTGGTACCCTTCTTCGCTGCTTCGAACCCAATTTTAGCAAGCTATATATCATTCTGAAGCTCTTGATCTCTATTTTCACGCTGACAACGTCCCAGAACCACACTTTTTTATTTGATCAAGAAATCCGGCAAAAACCTTGTTTTCGAAAATCTCTTGTTTTTCTCCTAGTCCAACTATTTTCACGCGGTTTTTTCGCGCATTCTATAGATCTTGCTTCTGTTCATAATGCAGACAACCACCCAGCCTTTATCTCTTCGGTTATTGTGGAATTTTTTGCGAAAAATCGTAAAAAGTGCGTTTTTCTTCACCTTGTTCTGTTTCAGTGCTTTCGCATCGATTTTTTTCCAGCTTGGGCGTTGCTCGCATTGTTGCTCAGAACAATAAGCGAAACAATCCAGATAACGTCCCAGGAAACAGGAACGTCAATGCGGGGGTAAAAATTCAAAAGACGCATCAAAAATCAAAACCCCGTGTTGCGAATTGCTGGTCCTAAAGCAAAAACTTGCACTTTGAAAAGCCGCCAAATGAAAGATTTCAAGCCTCATCGCAGCGTTTTTATCCGGTTTTCAGCAGTTTCTTTGGCTTTTTATATCTGTTTTATGTCATTTTCTCTTCTCCGATCATCTCCAAACAACCTTCACTATTTATGACGTCAGATGTTCAAACAACCTTCACTTTTAACGCCCTGTCTCTAGACTATCGAAGGTATGCTGCCAAACTTGTCGTATTATTATGATGTGGAATAATTTTTTGACCTCGGGTTTTTTTTCTGCTTGAGCGGGTTAAGCGTTTTTTGGTCAGAATGGCCATTGATGCTTCGCGGTATTAAGCCTTTCGCATGCCTCTCTTCGGAAATAGCCGCGCTATCTCCGCCAACTTCAAGTACCTGGAAAATCATATCTCGCGAGTACTTGAAGTCTCGGGAGTACCTGCGGAAATACGACTTTCCAGGCACTATCAAACAAACTTTTCTGATTCTAAAAAGAATTGTTTTGTGGTTTTGACACAGCTGGAAGTTTCATCTAAATCTCAAAAGAAATCCCAATTTTTTGTTGGCAGAATCTGGCGATATTGCACAGCAGAGAATACAAGTATCGATGCGTGAGTGATTAGCGACTAGTGTATTGCAGTGAGCCATATTTTGCACATTTCAAACCATGTGCCTAACAGTTATACTGTCCTTCATTAATAGGGCCCTCACTTAATGTGAAGTGACTACACTAATCACATACTTGTCAACGTAGCTGAGTAGAAGCATTGTGATTGTTACGAAGTGATGAATGAACATGAGCCATGAGTCTTTCCTCCAAATATCCAAATATAATGTTGCATAGATAGAATGAATATAGAAGGCGGTCTGACTGGCATACACTAAGAGGATTGCTGGATGGATTGGTGGCGGAATCCCTTCAGACCATCCTAAAAGTGAAAAAGTCAACAGATCATAAATGACTGAGTCCAAAGTATTTTCGTGCACAAATTCTAGTTCTTTCGTTACTTTTTTCAAATTGTCCTCTTGAGTAAAGTGCATTGAAATCCCGACGATGGGTGGGCACTCGCGTGTAGCGTACACAGTTGTGGCAAACCGAATTTTTCTGGATTTCACCTCTATTTCAAGCCTTTTTTGAATGCATATGATAACTGCTGGATGTTTGAGGGTTGTAACGGTAAGCGGACCATCTCTGCCAAGCAAGAACCCAGGTGACCCAGTTTTCGAAAGAACCGATAATTTGTTTTTTTCCTCTTTTGTGTTCAACACTCACAAAATTATTCAGACGTTGCTATTACCGAGTGGGTCAAGTTGTAGAAACCGGGATGATGTATTTTTATGTATTCTAACCCTATACTCAAGTCAATTCACATTTGCGGGCAAAGGCATTTATAACTGTTTTGAGAGGACATTTCGCAGGTTTCGGATATGATTTGGACCAGCGTTTCTGGAATGGGCTTTATGTCAACTGTCGAGAAGCTGAGTTCATATATAAACTCACTTTAGCTTAAGCGTACCTCAAGTAGTTTCAAATGGAAAGAATTGTCGCTTTTCATAACAGCGAACACAATAAACTTTGGATGAACTCGTAAATTTTGAGATATAAGCAATTCATAAGTCAAAACTTGGATCTGCTACAAAAAATCCTGCATCTCTTATTTGCTCCAGCCAGGGCCTGGCACCAGCTGGCACGGGGCAAGCTGGATATCGTTTTTGGGGCAAAAAGCAAAGGGGGTTTCGTTTTTGTGGGCGAAGACATACGCAAAATTGACGGCGACGGCCTTTTTTTTTTTTTTTTTTTTTTTTTTTTTAGTCGACGTTTCGTTTTTTGGGGGATTTTGGGGATTTTTTTAGGATTTTAGAGGGGATATCGTTGAGGATCAAAGGGGACTTCGTAAAATTTCTCAAAAGTCAAGGGGGACTTCGTAAAAATTGGCAAATTTCAAAGGGGACTTCGTTTTCAAAATTCCCTGGTGCCAGCTCGTGCCGAGCCCTGGCTCCAGCACAGAGTGAATACATGCACTCATCCATATATGAAGTTGCTGTTTCTGTTTTCTTGGTTAAAAACAAAGGAAATGAAAAGCAGAAAACTGAGAGCCTCGCACTAGCACTCTCATACATGGCGCTTGTTTAGTAGAGACCTTCAAGACTTCAACCATAGAGCCTGTACATGCTCTAGTTTTCGTGAACTATTGCTTTTAGTTCAGATGACGTATAATATAAAAATGTGCAAGTGACTTGTTTCACTTGTGAATAATTTGAATAGTTTTCTAAATTTTTTA
Organism: Cylicocyclus nassatus; assembly: GCA_958299035.1. Classification (NCBI taxonomy): domain Eukaryota; kingdom Metazoa; phylum Nematoda; class Chromadorea; order Rhabditida; family Strongylidae; genus Cylicocyclus; species Cylicocyclus nassatus. The sequence continues at coordinate 67,827,720 of CATQJL010000112.1, forward strand.
GAAGCCAATTCAGCATTGTAGCCACGTTTTTGAGGAGTTATGCGCCCACAGAAACACTGAAAAGCATCCCACAAGAATTTGTCAGAGTGCGCACTTTCATCCAAAAATTTTTTTCTGTCTCCCCTCCTCCTCCGAACGAAAATCCTGGGTACGTCACTGCTGCGAGATAAAATGATTCTCGTGCACTCAAACTTTAGCTCACAATGTGCGAGTACGCACAAGTAGGTAGCATAACGGTAGCATAACTTTTTTTTCAATACCCAACATTTGCGAGTCTGATATTTGAATCTCTGCACAAAGTTATTCAAAATGCGGAAAACATAAATGTGATGGGTGGACATAACACTGTTTTTCTTTTTGAGCTACGTGATTGGAATATATGCGGTCCCAAATGTGTATAACCTGATGTGAAGGGCTGTGCATGTGAATCAGCTATATGGCAAACTATATGGCACCTCAAATTTTTAAAAGTGAAGGTCCAACAAGCCACTCATCGTACGTGTGCGTCGTAGAACACCCCAAACCCAAAAAAACCTTTGTCATAATCTTGCTCACATACTTCACACACTTGTCACGGCTTGCATTCGACATAGCAATTGCAGTACTCTTGTTATTTTCTGAAACTCTTCTCGCACTCTCGGCCCCTCTCATCCTCATCACTGCAAACCCCTCGTAAAATTTCGAAATTTTGCGACTGGCTCTCATTAAAAACAATTATAGCCATACAGGTGCGCATCAATTTAGCCGTCGCGTTTATTGGCTTCGAGGTTATGTTGCAGGAAAGATTTTTATTTCTATTTTATGATCGCCTTCCTTTATGTGAGTTGTTGAAGGAGTGAAGATCTTACAGTTAGTTTTCTGTTTTTTCATTTCTAAATTCTATTCCGAACAGTACATGTGAAAAGCTTGAGGTAGAGTTGATGGAGTTCAAAAAAGGCCAGAGAGACCCTGAGAACTATTGGCGAATCCATATTCTACTCCTTTTTTCAATTTTAGAAGCCAACTCGTAGGGTCTGTCACTATCACCATTCAGTGAGATAATATACGTGAGCTACATTGTATTGAAATCAAACATTCACTGTTTATTTTAGGATGCTTATCACTGTCTATGCCTGTGGCGGCACGATGATTAAGAAATTGACCGAGCACAGATAAGCGATCAGTTTCAAAACGGGTGTGGCATCATGGGTCTTTGTTTTGTAGACTTTGTGCACATTTTACTTTATCAAGAAGTCTCTTACCTTCCCACATCGATAACGGGTCGTTGAAAGACTTCACTTCAGGAATGCAAGTATGAACAAATAACGAAAAAATCCATGATGATCCATAATAAGTGACTTTCCAAACTGATTCTGGAAACTTATCCACATATCGTGGAAAGATATGATTTCTAGCAACCCATGACTGAAAAATTCTCTCCACATAGGAATTTTCATAGAATGGAAAAATAAAAAAGGAACATTTTACCTTTGCCGCTCCCGTAACAAATGCTCTGATGAAATGAATCATTAGTATTAATCCAACTAAGGCTGTAATGTCCATCCACGTTAAGCGTATACCTGAGTAAAATCAAATAAAATCTCAACTTATCTCGGGTGTTATCAGATAAGCACACTCACTAGCTAAATCTTGAATAAAACAAGACAAGAATGTGCAGTCGGGCCTTATTCCTCGAAATCTCTCGAAAAAATGTGGTAAGGCAGTGGAAAGTAATCGAATCTGAAATTTGCGGAGAGTTTGATAGAGATGATAGTGCTAAATACCAATCATGAAAACATAAGCATCATTTAATAAGATAAATATTAGTCTATTTGAATTTTATTTGCCAAGGTACCGTGCCACGCTGTGGATATCCTTCACAAAAATGATAAAGACCTTTTAATTTTGATCTACATCCTTACATTAATGAGATAAAACAGAAAGAGCTGTCTTTGACTATATCAGGTGTCCGCAAAAGTTCACTGAATCTATGTGGAATGATTCACAAATATAATGATGTTGGTATCCTCAGTTTCTTTGAAGCCTGACATTATTGTTGCACGAAATTAATTGCTCCAGCCACCCTACAAAGAAGAAGAAGGGGTGATAGAAAAGGAAAAGAAGAAGCCTGCAGTTTTGCCGTTGCCATCAAAGCATGAGTCTAACGAGCTGTGAATTTTGCTTTCTTTTCCATATAATCTGTTAACGAGTTGAATAAACTATATCCGTTTTCTTTTATTTATAGTATTGAGTCGTCCCGAAAGTTCGCCTGTTTCAAATAAGCGCCGCATTCCGCAGCAAAAGATTCATAGTGAAGTCTGTGTCCCGCTTTCTGAAGCTTTCTCCCCAACAAAACAAAATCAGTTAAGTTGTCAATCAGTTGTCTTCCTTAGTGAATCCCCTTTTTTTATATATCTTACTAGCGTACTCGGTTTCAAACGGAATCAAGTAGCCAAACTGTCAGGCGGTACACATTCCCAAGCAAAATAGTGGGTACCTCTCCGCTCACTTGCGCTTCACCTCCACTCCGACTTTCTCGCTTTTCCTTTAACTTGCGAGAGCACCTTTAAGAATAGAGTGGCCCTCAAGGCGATTCACGTAGAATAAACAACCTGCTAGTCACCGAACAAAAATTCAACCGTCCCTGTTCACTTAATGTGGTAAAGTGACTTAATGATGACTGCAAGCTTTCATTTTTCCAGAGTTGATAAACGAATCAATACGATAGAAGGACCCAGCGAATTCCGATGAAAAGTAGCCTTAAACCGTCTCCTGGGTCGGAAACATCTGTGTGCAAACTTTCAGCTTAGTTCAGTAGCGGCGTTTCTATAAGATATATACCCTCCAAAGGACAACTGAGTTTTATATATAATGTTGTACCTCCAGAATGTGCTTCATTTTCTGGGACCATAGAGTAGATTGCGCCCGTAAACTCGCTGGCCCTCCAAACAAAGCTTGGTTTTGATTTTTAAATAAGATGTGAATCTGAGCGCTTGTTATACTGACTCTCCCTGGGTAGTAATCTTGTGCAACGTCCTAACGATGAAGTGAAGTGCATTGGATGTTCGATATGTCTGACATCAACTGTGCTATGTTGATGTTTTGTTTTTGGTACCAAAAGCTTCTATGTTGCTTATGAGAGCACTTTTAGGTGCACCAAAATAAAAAAATGAGAATAATGGTGGCATTCAATTTATTTCTTAAGCCCTCAATGATTATCTTTATTTATTTATTTATGTTGTACATAAAAGTGTGCCAAAAACTCAAAAGCATCCAAAAAAGTATGCAAAGGTTATCCAAAAAATTACACGAAAAAACATAGCATGCTTTATATTGTAGTTTAACGAAAGAGCTCTTGGAAAATTACTGAAAATACGAACTACAATTTTTGCCATACTCGAGTTTTACCGACATACGAGATGTCTAAGTGACCGGTGCATAGAGTAAGTCTTACAGGATGCAAAACTTTCTGTTGTTTCCATATCTTGCTTTTCAACAGCTTTAAATTCATTGCTTTGTTTGCTATCAAACTCCAAGATGTCAAATCGCTTAGAACACTCCGGCGATGACTCTCCTGTTATTCTATGCGGCATCCTCTCCTCTTTCTAACAATTTTTTTCCCATTCGTGAAGCTTTGAGGGATAAAATAGAGATAATTCACATTTCTGGACGCTCCCCAAGCTGTATCTCAAAAGCTGCATCTCTATTCGATGGAGTCTTTGTAATGCTCATTTACTTTATGAAATTAGTGTCGAATCATGAATCACCTTTGAAAGTCTAAAATTTCTAGAGCATTGGTGTTTGACGCGTTTGTTTTGAGATAGATCTGCAAAAATTCGGTTTTGACGGTGTAAATTTTACCAAGAATCTACGGCGAATGGAAAGACAAAATGTTTTGCATTTCGTAGGGTTTGCTCTATTTATCCTTCACTTGGACTTTTAGAAACAGTCAAAAATTTTGAAAAATAGCGAAACTTGACCTATAGTCGCCCTCACCAGTCGCACGGTGGAGGAATTCATTCGAACTGAAGCAGGCCCGTCGCGGCAGAACGTGCAGCCGCCCTCAATTCAGCTTGCACTGTTGTCTTCCATTTTTCTTGTTATTAAACGTTTTCTTATGTTCCAACAATGTATGTGGTCAGTACTGACACTTTCAGTATTGTTGCAGTTTACTTCTATCCTCGTTTATTCAACTCTGAATTCAGGTAAACTTAGCGCGCGGACCCTCCGCCCGAATGCAAAATACACAGGATTTTTTTGTTTTTCTACTCGTTGCTCGCTATTGCTTAAGTCATGACCAATTATCGTGATTAGAGTTGAAGACTTCATTTGTTGTTGAGCGACTTTATACACAACGTTCCCGATTTTTCACTTCTTTAAAGTAAGCTCGGAGGAACGATGCAGGTTGCAGAGGTTGTTGATGACATAGAATTCACCAAAACAATAGTTAAACACAAGCTATTTGACAAAAATGTACAAACAAGAATCACATTTTCACCGTACCTCCAAGCTTACAACTCAAAGTCAACAAAGAGCATAGAAGAGAAACACCACTCAGCAACATTAAACTCGTTGATTCTGTCCAGGTACATTGTTAAAACACAAGGAGCAGTATTTAACAACAAGGAAAACAGAAAAAAAACAAATTTGGGCCTGAACTGAAGGCTGAAGGTGCCACGCGCTATCGCAACCGGCTTGCTCCGGTGAAATTCGAACTCATCCACTATGCGAATAGGGGTTAAGGAAAACTATAAAACCTTCCATTTTTTAGTAATTTTTTGGAAACCCGTTTGTTCAACTGCAATATATAGATAACCATCATGAAAATGATGGTTATCTATATGGTTAATGCTATTAATATCTTCTATATTCTTTATTCTAGAAATGTGGCGCTTTTTCGAAAAAGCAAGGGCGCTTTCGGGACGATCTAGTAAGACCCATTTTATGAACCCTTGTCAATGATAACGTCATCTATACTGGCAGGGCGATGAAAAAAACTCAGCGTTTATAAGCCAAAAAGAGAGTGTTTTCTCAATCTCTATTGCTATATATAAGTCAGAGACAAACACTTTAAAGGACATAAGAATTTTGATTGCTATACATAAGCCTGAGACAAACAATAGTTTAAAGGAATTTTTAGCGCATAAAATACGATGATATTTTGAGTCGAGTAGAGCGAATGCGTCAAAAATGCTTACCTGTACGATTTGATTACATAAACACATACAATGATTATTTGTAAGACAAGAGAGAGTTCAATAAGTTGGAATCTCTCAATGAAATCAGAGAAGTATGCAATACTAGGCTGTTGCATAAGTTCTGTCCGATTTTTTTTGCCTCATGTTTGAAGCAGCTGTTCTATGAGAATTTCATCTCTAATTCGATACGGTTGGTATCATTGAAAAGTGCTTTCCTTGCGCTTTCTAAAGCATACCAGAATTCAATAAAATTCTTAGTGTACGGAGATCACAGGCCTAAAATCTCTAAGTGGCCGAGGTACGTTCTATCCCTAGAAATATGTCCTTGCGAGGATATCTCCACAATGCGCCCTTCAAGTCAGGTTCTCTCATTGGCTTCGGAATAAGGGTATGGAATGCTAGTATATGCAGAAGTTCGGTCCCATGAAGAATACGTCTTGCTAGTGAAATTTATCCTCGAACATAAATCTTTGGTATAGATGTTTTACAAGCAATAACTTTCTGCGAATAGAAGTAATCGACAAGCTCAAAGTTGGAGGTGCTAGGGCAAAGCAAGAGCTAACAGGGCCCATCCACCAATTCCTTTTCGGCGCTCACGTCAGTTGTAAAACGTTCGTAGTTCATAAATAGGCATGCACACATGTGCTGAAGCGAGGTCAAAAAGTGGCTAATTTTTTGTTCGGTCAAAAAAATCTCTCGGCAGCGCAAACCCTATGGGCTCTTTTATGTTGCATAATAATTTACGAAAATTTCTCTATCCATCCATTATTAGAAAAGATGCCTATCAATTTTCATAAGGGAGCGTTACCATGTCAAAAAAGACAGATTCGAAGAAAAACGCTGCGAAGTTTTTGCATTCTTGGTTCTTCCTTAACAAAGATTTGCGCAGATCTCAATATGCATTTTTTAGCCAAGGGACTGCTCAACACATAGAAACTAAGACCTTGGAAAAAAGTTGAAGACCTTGGAAAAAAGTTGACTCTGAAAGAAGTTATGACATTTTAAACTCAAAAATTCAAATCGGACAGAACTTATGCAACAGCCTAGTAGTTATGCTCATTCGATCCTAACCCATTCCAAAACTTTAGAAATTTGAAAAACCAAAAATTATCAGAGGGAAAGATGAGAATATTGAGGAATACACATTATAGTGCAGAATGACGCTTAATATCACCAGAAAGATTAGCGACACGATTTTAGCGGCATGTCTTAAATCGTAATACCCACCAAATGGATTGGATCTGCCGTAGGAACGCGATAAATACTTGAATCCGTGAGGTTTAGTTCCGGCTTGAGCATTTTCCGGACAATCACCTCAAATTGAATTGTATCTAAAACCTATGATGAGATTTCATAAAAAAATGAAAAAAGGGCAAGAAAAGCAAGATGCAATTAATAAGTGCGAAACACGTTGTTGGAGGGTCCGCCCGAGTTCAGGTTCATGTTGACCTAGTCGTCAAAGCATGAAATTAAACATTGCGAGCTCGTCCGGAACAAACATATGCACAAGTCGACCGTTGTAGCAGAATTTCTAGCGTTTGCTCGACTAGAAGTTGCCGATAAAAGTGCCGACTCTATTCCGATGCATTCACAACGGACAAACCAATAAATAATACCTTATATTGCGTAAAAATCATAGTTATCAGTATCCTATAAAGGAAAGCTTAGAAATTCCGAAAAAAATGGGGAAGCGTAGTCATGTGGCAAAGGGAAATAGCTTTCGGTGGTATTAGTCATCTTCACATTAACTGCTCAATACTTTTTCTTGGTGCATTGTCATGACTTGACAGACGCTTTGCGTCGTGCACGTCTTGATGGTTATTGCTCTTCTGAAAGAATTCTATTTTGGAAAATTGAAGAAATCGGAAAGTACAGAATTGGTTATAGTAACAGTGAAATGCATTTCGAGCTCAAAATTATGGACTTGTTCAATTTCCATTTTTTCTGTTTGTAAATTATTGGTAAAAAATTGCTTGGCACGAGTTACCAAAGCATTTTTTGGTACATTTTTTGGTTGACATAAATTTCTTGCTAAAAATGTGTTGCAGCCGAAACGCTTGGGTCTTGGATATCGATAATCATTGCGCTTTTTCACGGCAGATTTATTAATTAAGTATTCTTGACTTTGATTCAAAAATCCCTGCGTCTTTGATTCTTTGATTCAGCTCACACGATGATCCCTGCTACACACTGTTGTGCGTTTTTTGAACTCATACGTGCCGTCAAGTGATCGCCATGTGACGTTGACAATGTGCCAAGACATCGTTGGCATTCCTTTTCTTAGAAAAGATAGATCTTGCTAGCATTCGTAAGGTTCTTAAGCCATCATGTGCATTTAAGCCACTTGCGGAATTTTACTAGAGAAGAGTGGCGTTTTATTTTAGTCGCGAAGTTGTTCTCATAGCTGATGCTTGATATTTCTATTCTATGATTTTGGAAGAGTTCTGCCCAGTACGAAGTAGAGCCGTACATATGCCTTTTCCCAGAAAAAAAAACACCTTGTATGAAAATGTGGATCATCTGCAATGTCCTCAATGCTTAATGGAAAATTTGAAAAAAAAAACTTGAAGCTGTTTGAAACTTATAAAGTATTTTAATGAGTCAGCGTAGTTAATTTTATTGCAAACAAATAAATGCGAACAATTATGAAAAATGAGGAGAGGTAAGAGGAAGATAAGGGAGTATCTACACCTTTATGACTGGAGAAGATGAGTCACTTGAATATTATAGAGACAGGCTGGTGAGCAATATGGGCATTATCGCCATGACCTATACGTCAGACACCAATACAGGCGCATCAATGACTTGAACTCTATGACGAATTGATTCTAATTTGATTCTAAGTTAAAAAAAAAACGATTTTGATGCAAATCAAAACCCACTTTTCCAGAAAGCGAGACTCTCTCCCTTAATAGTTTATCTGTGATTCACATGGAATCCACGGTACCCGCGCTAAAATTAGCTTAATGTCAGTTTACTCGAAACATCTTCATTTAATTTGCTTGTCAAACCTGACCTAAAGTATCCCTTGTGCCACACTCCAAAACATCGCTAATTTCTTGCTGTCTCCCCTGTTTTTAATTTGTAGGCCATCTGTGAATCAAGCAGGCTAATTCGTAAAGGTAGAGAAATCAGTAGAATCTATGGTGCCAATTCGCGGCTTTCGTGTGTGTCGCAGCTGCACCAGACACTTTACAATCATGACCAAAAAAGAAGCCTTTGCCTCAATCATGAGCAACAGTTACTTAGTCTCGAAACGGAAGTCTTCATCTAACACTTCTCCAGCATTTCTGGCAACCAATCTCACTTACGATCTTCAAGTTCTCGAAGCTTACTCTTACACTGACACCGTCGCAATGTTTGGATTGTTTTTCTAAATTAAGCTTAACAATTACTCATGTAATTTTTCTATCTTCTGAATACCTCATACTTTTTGATGTAACCCTTATATGGAATGAATTTTTTGGTCCACATCAAGATAAGGTCACAAGGCTCATTGTAACGTCTAGATGGAGTGATAAGGAGAATCAAGCAAAAACATTTTCAGATTAGAAGTCCTTGAAACTGCTGCAATTTAGGGAAAGATGGAAAGATTCTTCTGGGGTTAGTGGTTTAGGAGGAATCAAAGACCTAACCCTTTTGTATTCTAGAAAATAATAAGGGACACTAGCTTGTTTTTTGAGATACAGTCAAGTTTCAATGCCTCAGGAGTCACGCATTCAACTAGCAAATTAAGAAAGCAGGGTGTCTGCGCCATCGAGAGAAATTTCGTTGCAGTTTGCGGCACCCCGATGTATTTATGTCTCGCAACAGCATAAACAAAATTTCTAGATTTTTATGACATATTTTGAATTATTACCTATCGCTATAGCACTTCAATTATCGCTACTTTCTAAGACTTTTTGGAAATGTTATAATATTCCAATGACTTTGTCACGATAAATAATAATTAAATGTTACGTCACGACGGTAACATTCATAGCCTTTTTCTCTCAAGAGTTAAAAGCTAAATTGTGCTTGATTAATCGGAGGATCTCGCTAGATTCAAGGAATTTTAGGTAACGTAACGCAGCGATTTATAATGATGTGCATTTCTTCAACATATAGTACAATTTGTCTTGCTCCAAGTGCGCGTTCTGGAGAAACCGTTGTGCTCTCTATATATAAGTTCTGGCAACCAAAAAATGTTCAGTTTTCTTCAGTTTTTGCCCTGTATCTTCCACATGAGCTTCAGATGAGTCACCTCCTTTGACTTCATCGATCGCTCCTCACTATTGTAGGATTGTGGTGAAAAATTTTGGCTTACAGCATCATTGTGGATTAGCCGTGTTTCAAAAAAAGTTTCCAAAAAATCTGTAATGCGGTGTACCAGGGGTTTTACGTGCGCTGATTTCAATACTCAACTTTCTAGGAGTTTGTAAAGCTTTTCAGACGGTGTAAGTGTAATTTTAGGGAGCATAGTGAAAAATTTTTTGTCGCGTCTCCTCCACCCCCCCCCCCTTCTCCGAACGGAAATTGTGGGTACGTCGTATGTATGTTGTTTATATTTCAGTCTTTGTCTTTATGCTCTATGGTATGCATCACATTCTGTATCACAATTTGTTCTTCATTGTTGACGGACATTTAATTAAAGCGTTCATTTACTATGCACAACTTGTATATAAGCACTTCAGGACAGAGTTGCCTCCTGCGGGTTACTAGTTTGACATCAGCGCACATCAGCGAATACTCAGTCGAATTATCCAGGTCAATCTCCAAAAAATCGCGAACCCTGCTAAGCGGGAAAAACAAGAGGATAAAAAAGTAGAACGCAGTTGTCTTTATGATCAACTAATGCATTGCATTGCCATCTTCGTTCGGACTAGACCTTGCAAACACAATTTCTTGATAGTTCCTTTCATGACACCTTATCGTTCGAGTCTGAATCCATATCAAGTCTTACTTCTACTGATTTGTTCTCTTCTTTGTTCATTCATGCATCAAGAGGCATTCTTTCCAATCATTGATGTTCATCTCATAAACAGAATGCAGCCACTGCAGGTTTTGAAGGCTGGAATTTTTACCAAAAACCTTTCAGAAAATACTCTGGGAAACTACATGCAAACTTCTTACTTTGATCAAGCCTCTTTGAATGACCACACATCTTTTGCCTTTCTCCATATGTTGTCTTATTACTTATATATATACAGGGTGTCCCAAAAAAATGTGAACACTGTTTGATCGTTAATAACTCCCTTGCTTTCATGTCTTTCGTCGAGCTTTAGGCACCATTCTGTAGAGCGAGGTTCAACTTAGATATGTAGTATGAAGCAAAACTCCGATCTCACTTCGTTACTGTAGGATTACGGTAGGAAATTCGACAAGGGTTCTAGGCCGTTGAAGGCCATTTTCTGCCTCGAAACAGAACCAAACAAGCCAAAATCTTTTGTACTATGGTAATGGAAGCGCTGACTTCGAATATGAAATTTCCACTTTACTACAATGCTTCTTTCCAAAGTTTTCCGAGATGAACTGTAATAACTGACTTTCCAGCATGTGTCAAAATTGTGACTACACCATCAAAAAGGCTAAGAACACTCGTAAAAAGTTGTGTAGTGGAATCAGCGTGCGCGAAAACCTTAATACACAATTTTTCAGATATTTTGAAAAAAATTTGGTCAGATGGCATGTTTTACAATGGTTCCACATGCTGAAATTTCTTACCGTAATCCTACAGTAACGAAGAGCGAACGGTGGTTTGCTTCATACTACAAATCTAAGTTAAACCTCGCTCTACAGAATGGTGCCTCAAGCTCGGCGAAAGACGTGAAAGCAAGGGAGTTATTAACGATCAAACAGTGTTCACATTTTTTTGGGACACCCTGTATATATACTCTAAGATGATTCTATACTGTTTCGTATACATATACAAAATATTTCATACTACCCAAGTCGGTCCTGATCGGTCAAAGTCAAAGTCCTGGCCATGTTTATTTCTTCACCATTCTTACGATTTACCAGTTGAAATGAAGAACTTCCAAAATTTGTGTGTGATTTGAACCTAAACAACCAATAACAGTATTAAATCCAAACATCTTCCAAGATTATACACTGTAATGGCTAAAATATCCTTTTTCCCGCAGGAGCTGGCGATGTAAATCAATAAATCAATCCAGCATTTCGTCAGGCACTCTGATATAAAAGTAACATGTCCACACCTAGATACATATTTTACCACATACTTCAAAATGTCCTTCCCAAAATCTTCGAGCGAGCGATTCAATTTCTTTCTACATGTCTTGCGGAGCCCAGTGATACTGATCCAGTCAATTAATAAACAACGACTTCCCTTTATTTTGAGGTCATCACATTAACGGTTGATATATTTCCACTTGATTAGTCTAGTTGATCGGACACCAAATGGTTGAGCATATGCGAAGCCCTGCCTCCGGGTTTACTGAACTGTGCATCTACTTGTTGCACAATGGGGACTTATTTCTGGAAGCGCATGTAGCATTGCCCATCTTCGGCTATGTGTTGACGAGTTGGGGCGATCATCTTGATTGTTTGGCGTTGTTTGGCACGTGTTTGGCGCCTCTGTCGTATACGTGGGATCATGTCGACAAGTTCGCCCAATGTTGGCTAGTGAATGTCTTTTTGACATGGACATTGTGGCTCATGGGGTTATTGTAGCTTGTTGATATGCAGCATGTACGTACCATCCGTTGATCTTTGTGCTCAGTTGTATCACTTAGTTGTATCACATGGCCATTTGCAAAATCCATAGCTAGTCAATTGGTTCAAACCATTGAATCAAACCTACCGCAGAACTCAGGGTTAACGTTAAGGTCTAACCATGAAAAGAAAAACTAATTGGCTTCGCCACCGAAACAAAGCTCTGAGTACATGAAGGGAAGAGTTGTCAGATTCATGGCTTTTCTCAACATAAATCAGAAAGCCGGGCCCTAAGAGGCCAGCGCCATTGTTACCGGTATCGGAGACGGATAAGATCGGATAAGATCGAGACGAAGGTCTTGGAGCCTCATCAGACCATATAAGATGGAAACAAGATTCAAAACTTCTACGCGTAACAGTTTCATTACAATTGAACAAAGATTGCGAATTCCTTGATTAACAAATCAAGATTTTCAGAATGCCAGTCGCTTATTGATCTGCACGGAAAACGTCACAGCGGCCTGGGTCCTTTTGCCTTGTTGTTCGATCTATCATTCGGATGACTATGAAAAGCCCGTATAGTATTCATTGTGGAATGGTGGACACATGCTTTAAAAAATGGCACGTACCATTTGATTCAACTGGCTTGGCATCGGCAAAGGCGGGGCTTCGTGACCTAATTAAGGTTAGGTAATGACCAGAGAGCACTCGCGCGAGAGAGGCGCAGGTGCGTCGCGGGTGCGAGCGGCCTCAATTAGATCACAAAACCCCGCCCCAATAGTGCCAAGCCAGTGTAATCAAAGGTTATGTCAGCGTGGGTCAATAATGAAACAGAATGAGTCAATCAACAAACCAAGATTACGCAGCAGTTCGCCATGAACTCATACATTGACTCCATATCCTGCATATCTATACTTTTTTGCTTTTTTAATACACGCACATCAGTTTTGATTTTGCTGCGATGTGGAACTTACACCGCACAGAGTTGTTTGGTTCATGGTTCGCATGGTGTTGATTTTCTTGACGACTTTCCAGATTTGAAGTTGTCGTAAAAATCTTCATGAATGCAGGTGATAGCTCTCATTGAAATAGAAAAGGAAGAAGAAAAAACCGGAGCGGGTGTGAATCAGAAAACACACGGTAGTATTTGTAAATCGCACGATTGCCTTTTTCCTGAAATTAATTAATCACGTTTTCAGTCAATGATATAATATACCTGCTAGTCGCCGTCAACTATTAGCTCCGCGGCTTTTCGAAAGCTCGTCGGTATTTCCCTCCATCTTTGCGAGCATTCCTCCGGTGTAAATGCCGCTGAAGTAGCAAAAGAAGCCATACTCTGCCGAAGGGTACTGTGGAGGACTTGTTGAGCCTCGGGTAGCCGACTTTCCCGTTCAGGTTTCAATGAATATCCGCACCCATTTTGCATTATTATATAAAGGCTACTGCATGACGAAGGCGCAGAAGCAGTATCAGCTGAGCGGGCGCGAACGCGACGCGCGCGTATCCTCGCCGTTGTAAATCCTGGGCCTCATGCGCTCTGCAGCTAATAAAGCCGCGTTCGCGGCCAAAGGTATTGCGCCTTCGTCGTGCAGCAGCCTATATCTACAATTGCAGTTTGATAAGCCACGTGCCAATTAACTCTACCTCAAGTGGAGCACCTTGCATGCTCGGACCCTATAGCACTGACTAGATTTTTGCAAACAGATTTACACATGTCTCACCAACTGAGGGCCCTTCGCTATATTGTCCGAGAGATTTATACGACTTTGAAATCTCCTGCGAGTAAGGAGTTAAAATATTCGTTGGCATCCGGTTAAGGCAGTTCCTTCAAGCGAAGTTTTAGGCCCGTAGTAAACCCCCATCAGGGCATCTCTTTTAAGGCGAACCGGAGCTGATCTCATCGCGCCTCAGCACATTGCCAGGGGAGCGACTGATTTGGAGCAGGTCACTTACTGGACATTCGCGTTTTCAAAGGTGGAACGTTTCTGCCATTTGTGCACTATTAGTCAAATGGATAAGAGTAATGCGCACGCGGCGAGGCCGTGGTTCGAGTGCGGCTAGCGGCACCATTTTCGCTGCTTGGCCCGGCGACCTTTGATAGCGGCCGCTATCGAAAAATCGATGATAGCCGCTATCAGAGATTTCACCTAGCAAACAAGAAGATAAAACAAGTACACACTATTTTGGCATACATACGAGGAAAAAATACACTTAGCAAAAATAAACAGAAACGTAAATTCACATTCTTGTTATCTCAAGCGGTTTTTTGAGAAAAAGAAGCAACGCAACAACTGCAAGAAAATGCAAAAAAAAACTTTTTTCCGATTACGTCGCGCAATCAGCTGTTCATCGATCCTCACTCACTTAGGCGCCCGAAATTGTGCAATTTTAGGAGTTTTGCACCGCAAAAGAACGTCATCTGCGATGTTTCGTAAGTTACTCGGGAGCAACTTACAAGGATTTTCTCTGTGCTCTCCTCTTTAGCACAGTATTTACCTTATATCGTCGCCCGGCTCATCTCCGATGACTCCGGTCGGGAGCTGATCTCCCTGCCGGGCTTCATCTGAAGCTAGGCAGAGGGTGACCTTGCATATTTACACCACGGAAAGTGGGCAGTCCTCATCTCACCTCACAAAGCCTCATATGAGGGCCAGCGGAGATCATCTCCCGTGACCGAGCTTTACTACGGGCCTTAGTCTCTTTATGGTAACGAATTTTGCATTGAAAAAGCTTGCTCTACATACATTTACATTGGTAGTACTCGCCAGCGAAAAAATCAAGTACAAGGACATAGCATTTTGATATTGTTAGTAACGAGATTCTTCAGCACTTTTGTCGCCTCCTTAAAATTTGATTTCAGTGCGTATGCAATCTCACTTCCTAAAAGCGTTTGAGTCTGATTGCAAAAAACTTGTATTAAACTTCATCGATATGAATTTCTCCACACATGGAATCCTTCCAGAATGTAAATTTGATTCCAAATTTGAAGGCATTTTGCTTCTTTCGCGCTATTGCGGTAGAAGACATCGCCAATTCATTGTTATGATTCATGATTGCTTTTCGAGATGTTGCACTCATCATATGATCGTAGTGCCTGCCTTTGGGAGATGAAAATCTGTTCACATAGATATTAAGCTGCTTTATTTGATAGGGCATGTTGCATAAAAGCCTTGAATTCTTGACATACATTAGGTCTGCGACGAGCAGATCTCCACCAGGTCAAACCGAGGTTTGGCAAAGTAAAGCGGAAAACAGTTTTTGCGCGGCTTGTATCTTGCCAGTTCCGAAAGAAAAGGGAGATTTATGATCTCTTGAACTAAATTAAGGATTACAAATAATAAACAAACACTTACCAGCAGCCAAATGAAAAGTTCTTTACGTCCAATTTTTTCGATATCGCTTCCTGCCTTGGATGATGATGATTGACTTTCAAAAGAAATCAAAGCTGCTATGCCACTACTCAAGTTGTTGCCAGGTGTCACGATGTTACGTAGAGTAGTAGACATGCTTTTGACACCGAGCATGCTAAAGGTGGCAAAGGGGACCAGTGGCAATGGGTAATTCTAGTATATAAAGAATCGTTAGCTCAGTTCTAAAATGTGCAAATAGCGGGAAACCGCGTGATAGTCCCGAAGCAAACGCTCTTCCAAATAGCACCTTTAGTTACTGGTCCACTAGTTACTTCAAATAAAATTCACAATATGTGCTGAATTTGCGCGCTATAGAGGCTAAATAGGAGTTTGCCACCAAATACGTTTGCGAAAGACGGAGGGACAAAGCGTGCGACCTACGCAGCCTACGCCGCGCGGTCTAGCCCGATCCTTCGAGCTCGCAACATAATATATATATAACGCCGAAAAATATTTATTTCATATTCATGACCGAAATACGTGCACCATGTTTATTAACAACGATTAAAGGCAGTGGCTCGGCAAATCTCAACCAGTCAAATTTTCGCTTACCTGGGGTTATTCAATACGCTGATTCCGAAAATCCACTTTTGAGAGCTTGAAAACGCCGAAAACGAGCGTTTTTCAATGCCCTTCCCTTTGGAAATGGAAGAGTGCAGCAAGGCTGATGACGCTGAATCGTTGCAGGACCCAATGGTTATAGCATTGCGGCGGGCAGCCTCCAGTGGTGAGAAGAAAATTGCCAACTCGTCCGGATGCGTGTAAGAATGGTCTGCGCGTGTAGGTTTGAGAGCAATTTCCTCGGCAAGGAAGGCATGCTGTGCAACCGGGATTGCACTGTTTTCATACTTGGGCAATAAGGAGTCTACCGCGTTAAAATTTTGAGTTGTTGAGTTTTGCCGACCCACTGTTTTTAAGAAATAAGCCGGAATCGTTGTTTTACCTGATAGGTCATCAAAATCGCGAGTATAAGTTTGAGAGAAACGTACTAGGTAAACGCAACCTTTTCATTTAGTTTTTCTCTCGAATGTGGCGCACTCTTCTGGCATCAACTAGATTATGGTAAGAGCTGCAGTGCAATCATTATATTTGAACTTTGATAGAGAAGATAGAAAGTTCTATGCTGACTAACACTCAGGGCTTGGCACGAGGTGGCTAGTTGAAAATGCAAAAAACAAAGTCCCCCTTGACTTTTGCGAATTTTTACGAATTCCCCCTTGACCCTAGACCATTATTCCTAAAAATCCTCCAAAAACGAAAGGTCGACTAGAAAAAAATTGTGTCTTTTCGGCCACAAAAACGAAACCTCCTTTGTTTTTGTCCCAAAAACGATATCCAGCTTGCTTATATGCCACCTGTGCCAAGCCCTGTCAACACTTCAAAAATCTATTTATCAACAAAGTAGGAGAATTGAAGCCTCTTTTGAGTTGGACCAACCACAGTTATTTGAATTTGTTGATATTGCTTATTGATTTACCAAACACAAAAAGTACTGGATTATTGAGATTTGTGCTAGATTATGTGGAGGAGTCTGCGGCAAAGTACGCAGGCACTCACGCACATACGCAGTGTAAGCCGCGCAGAGCTAAATCTGAGACAATTCAAGATTTGGCGCTGTTGAGAAGATGAAGGAGTTGCTTTTGAGAAAATGAACGATGCTGGCGCGGTCGCCTAATTTCCAAGATCAAATCTCAGCCTCTGCCAAACTTTGCATAGGTAATAAATTGAGTGCTGCACACGATCATACGCATTTGTTGTCAAGGTAAAATTAATAACATGAGCCTTTGTCCACCTTACGATATGCCTTCGTAACCTTTACGTGAGATAACTGGATTTGGTAGAACATGGTTTGTAGCTTACATCACAAACTGTGTCCTGAAAAACAATTGTATATTGGTAAAGAGAAACTGTAAATTTGCATTAATCAGTTTCTAATTTGATAACGCATTCTTTCAGTTAGCCTTCCGTACTAACAAAACAAAAAATGCTATAAAATCTCATTTGCAAAAAGGACCAAATATGATGGGTTGCCATTGTGGAATAGCTGAAGGCGCCTCTGTTGAAGTTTGATAGTTCCTATTGTGTCAGAGAACACACTAGCTACATTAGCATTAGGACAATTTAAGTGCACTATAGATGGAATGCTGACGATAGTAGGTCGAGCAATTTGTTAAAATGCATATTGGCGACGTCCACAAAACTATCGAGGTGTTTTGCGCTTTGGTGACTAATGCTGCTGAGATTAGCCTAACATGTTTGAGTCTGTTCGTCCCTGTTTCCAAAGAGTGAAAAAATTTGAACGAGATAAATGACAAGTATAAACCTGCTAAATCACGATAAAGCTTGTTTAGACAATGTGTGCAATGTGGTCTCGCGTTTCTTAGTCATAGAATGAATGATAGTACAACAATATATACAAGCCTCTGAAAACAGCATCACGGAAAGAACTGAGAAAAAACAAGAGGTCCATTTCGTTCCTTTTCTTGGACGGTTACGATCAAGACAAGCAACAAGCCTTTTTCGTTGCTCCTCACTAAGGAAGGCGTATAAGGCAAGTTAAAAGAAGCTAATTTCAATCACTGCTATTTCAATTTTTGGATAAAAAAAGGAATTTGATATACGAGGTGCGTTATCTGCGCCCTGCAACAAAAGCATGCACGTAGCCCCAAGCAGGCTACGCGCTTCTATACCCGAGCATTTCAACATATGTTCTTTAAGGTTTTAACGCTAGCTTTTTTGACGTATCCAAAGCTTATCATGGAGATATAGTGGATTTTGTTGAAAACATAGGAAGAAATGTTTAAGTCACCTCTTTAGGCAGCTCAAGAAAGCTTCAGGCATGAAAGTGATGAAAGTGAGTTGCATCGAATGCTCTCTTGGGTTTTCACGCTATTATTATAATTTAGTTCGGTAAAATCTTGTTCTGAGTAAACGCTTCCTTTTTTCTCGTAGAAATACATAAATAATACGACCATTTTATGAAAGCATTTCTAGAGGATGCTGAATACACTATTTTGCCCATAACGGTGACGACATCAGAAACAGCTACACTTACAGATTGTATAGTGGACGATATGTAATGAAATGTGATCTAAACATTTTAGCCTTGAGCCCTTATTATAGCTTTCGAATTCTACATTGATAAGCGAAATCTTTTTATAAAAGTTATAATCTAGGCAAATTTAAGTTGATAATTCTGCGCATGCTGCAAATAAATGGTCGACCCTGTCTTTATGGTAGTTAAAGTACTTGTCTTGAGCACCAAATTTGGAAGCTACCCTGGGATTGAAAACTATGTCTGTAATGCACGACATATACCGAGGTTAGAGAGAGGTAGAGGCTACTGATGACGAAGGGAAGCAGTATTAGTTAAGCAGGCGCATGCGCACGCGATGCGCACATACATTCACCGTTGCAAATTTCGCTCCTTTTCAGCTCCGCGGTTAATAGCCGAGCTCGCATCCAAAAATATCGCACGTTCGTCATGCTGCAGCCCCATGAAAGAAGGCGTAACGCAATTTTTTCTTACTAGAGCAACACCTCATACGGTTTTTATGTCCAAAATAGATAATAAAATCTGTGTCTCACTTGAAATCTATACACAGAAACCAGTAGGCGTTTTTGCGTACAGATCCACTCACACGGATCTAAACGGACTCAAAAAGTTGATAGTGTCGCTCTCTTTGGACGCACATCGCAGCAAATAATTTTAAAAAACAACAATAACGTGCACTAGCCCTGATACACTGACAAAAGTTTTATTGAATTGTCTCAAAATTGATTCTGGTTAGTTAGTTGAAAATCAATCAGTTGAGTTGAAAACTGGTCAAATTTATGCTGTGATCGTGGACTAGTATAAGTAGTGAAAAAACCAACCAAGTCAACTCTACAAAATTGAGCGATATAGACGTTGAGCTATCCGCCATTTTTCAGCAATGTAGAACATCAATCAACATTATTTTGTGCAGCTCGCAGAGTGTCTTCATTAATGTTTCTTCGATTATAGAGCACTATTGCAATACTGCAGCAAAGCAGGCAAAAATTATCATTGAACAAAATAAGTGTTGTCTACGCTAAACACAGCTGCGCTGCTAATAGTATGCTTAGCCTACAAAAGGAGCGCAAATGAGTAAAAGAATGCTAACGCTTACAAGGACCTTTGTCTTCTGCTGCCTTATCTCCAGCTTCATCCAAGATTTCTTTTTTCACAAAGAGAATGAAGATCAAGCAAGAGCTATTTATGATTTCCGTTTACGTAAGTTTAGATCTTTTCTTTTTTGCCTGCTAGCTTTGGCCCTAGTCGAGTCGAAAAATAAATTCAAAGCTGCTCTCCAACCATTAGGTGATCGTTGGCACTGAAATAAAGCATTGTTACGAAATTATGTAATATGAGAAACGCACATTGTGTTTGCCATCTTTCCTGTCAGCAAAATGCTGCGAGCCTAGACATCTGGCCCATTGCTTCAGAAGAAATATCGCACTTTCTGCGCTTAGCTTTCTCAAAGGGAACACAGAGTTTAAGCGCTTGAATGGTTGAAAAAATTTGAGCTTTGTGACTTATACGTGGCTAACTGTTGTAAATAGTCTGTCTATTGCCACCTAGAAAACAATCTATGTTGAGTTTTTTGCTATTGCTACCATCTATCCGGAGCATGAGTTAGTATTCTACAAAAAGGAGTTCGTGGCATTGAAAAAATCAAACACACTAATTTTCCTTCTAACTCCATGACCGTGATACACGAAGAGTTGTCTGACTTATGTGCATGTGCACGTTCCCCTCCCCCCCCCCCCCCCCGTGCTTTTTCACACTAGCTCAAAGCAAGAGGAAATGAATTAGCTTTCAATTGATTGACAAATATAGGACGTTACAAGCAAACTGTTTTATTTAGATACTGACGACTGCAACTTGTACGGATGATTATAGTAGGTTTTACACACATCCCATTATAACATAAATGAGCAGAACAAAGTTGCAGAGTACGATGGAGTGAAGAAGATGCCGCAAGAATATATAAGTACAGTCATCAGATGTCATTACATCGAAAGGTTTGATCAGGAAGCTCATGATTTACTTTCTGAAATTTGACAAACTTCATGCTTAGCTTCACCGAAGCACTATATCTCATGCAATTTAGAAATTTCTAAAATCTTGCTATTTCTTTTCTAGATATGCATTTTTGAGGACTATCGCTCAGTCAACTACATTCACACAACAGATCGCGCTGTCCCATTGCCACGTAGAGCGGTTTTGGTGGCAGAATTCGGGCAGATTTTCAACTAGCGCTTTTTTTAGGGTTTGCAGTGCCAGGTGCTAGTTCAATTTCGCGTGGGAAAAGTCGAAACTCTTGCAGAGAAATTTGGTTTTATCCCTTCGCCATGATAGCTAATATTTTACTCAAAAAAAAAAGAAGTGCCTTAGATGGACGACGAGTTGCACCTTTGACTTTTTGACTATTTCTTACAACAGTGGTACCATTCTAAAAAATTTGTTCCTAATAATCGTGGGATGTTGTGATGAAAGTGTTTCTCGTTTCTGCCAATTTAGGCTTCCCTAAAAAAAGAGTACCATATTTTAATCAAAATAAAAGACTCTTACAGAGATGCTTACGCTTCGAAGGAAGGAAAGGATATTTCGTCGAGGATATTTACAGGACTTGTAAAATAAGATCAATTTATCGTTAACCGCCAGAGCTGAAAATTTGCAGCAATATTCGGATGCTCTCGCAACTGAAGCGAAGCTAGCGATACACAGGAAAAGCAAGCATAAACGTGATAAATGCACTGTAAAGAAGCTCTCACCCAAAACATTCGAAAATCAGTCACCTTTGGCATTCTGTAAAGTGAGCTTTTCAAACTATCTTCGCGAGAGGAGAGCCTTTCTTCTGTAGCCTGAGCAGCAATTTAGATCGTTGTTACGTGGTTTGAAACAGAACAAAGGAAAAACGGCGCATTTGCAAAGGTGACAAGCACATTTCAATCACATCGATCATACAACTGATTGTTTTCTTAGATGATGCGAGGATCTCCTACGAGATTCGGCTGTGCAGTGAATTTCAGAAGGGATAAGTTTCAAGTCGTTTGCTTGTACAGTAGAATCTGTCAGAGGTATATTTTTTACATTGTTTGAGAAAATTAAGTTTGGTATTACAGAAGTACAGATCAAGGATGTATGAAAGGAAATATTTGCGAACCACCGCCTCGAAAAAAGTGATCGTTATTAGCGGTGTTTGTGGAGAATCCAGATAATGTTTCAATGTTATTTGGGATAAAATCCGTTTATCACTTTAATTTGCGGCCGCACGTTGGTTCGTTCTTTGCATATTAAGTTGGCAGAAATTTGATTATTGAACTGCAAATAAAAGCGCGAAAAAAGTAATGTTCCCCCAAAGCCCAAAATCACTTCCTAAGTATTGTTGGTACCCTATTTTCAGGCGTATAAGCCGCATTCTTTTGGCTCTAAAGGCATCACGCCAAAAGACTGACTGTCATCATGGAGCGCGTTAAGTGAGAGCATTATGCGATAATGCGACCGCTTCGCGAGACATATGCGCGGCGGCACGCCTGGGTCTGCTCGTGTTTAGAGCAAAAAGGGTGCGGCTTATACACCTGAAAATAGGGTAACTTCAACACAAGCGCAAGTTAAGGGTGCATCCCGGTATTTTACAAGAACTGATGACATACCTGCAGTTTCGTTCATTTCGTATTCTCAATAAACAATATCGCTGCCTGTTACGAGTATTATAAAAATGATGAAAAAACTTTTGTGTTCTAACAAATATCGATGATACCGTCAAGTGCCTAAGTAAGGTGATTTTCAGAAGGTCTTTACGATTGAAAAGTGCTATTGCATCTCAGTCATGTCTTGCTGAAGTGTGCTATTGGCTACTGCCAAAAGAGATGTCAGAATCAGCATCTTTCATGGCAGCTCGACTTTTCAAGCTATATTTGCCCTGAATTCAAACCGTTCAACAAAAAAGACAATACATTACATTGTAGGGAGATGTTCAATACAGGATAATTGCTTGCATTTTATCAATTTGAAAAGTGGCAAAAGGAAAGCAAGGTGAAAGTTTCCGCGCGAAAGCAAATCAAAGTGCAAGTCACGTATCGACAATGGTCATTCGCATCAACGACTGAGTAATGAACTGAAATTTGAGCAGAAGGCTCATCATGCTCGAGTTGATAAGAAATGTAATCTCATATCAAACGGAAAAAATTGTAAATCTTAGTCTTTCCTCATTAGCCTGTAAAAAACGTATATTTGACCTAACAAGGCCACGAGAGTGAAGGAAGAAATGTGCGAGCTAGATTTTAAAGTTTTCTTCTCTATAAAAATTTAAGGGTTTTTGCAGAGTTGCATGCGCTGGAAACAGACAACTAGAGCACGCACGGGTTCTTCTGTTTCGTACTTCATTTTACATACTGTATATTGTGTTTTCTCGCATTTTTTGTTATCCCGCATGCTTCGTATTCTTACTCTTGACATAGGTTAAATTTATGCAATAATTGTAAGAAAATAAAATGAAGTATTTCCTTCTCAAAGAAATAGCGTATGACTATCAATATATCAGCAATCAAGTATAGCATTTAGAAAAAGCCTGAAGAAATGATATAAGACCTTTTTGATTCCCGTGTATTCGCCATGCTGTACAAGCAAGCAAATCCTTTATTATTTCAATGCAAGTTCTGCATACCAGAGAATGTGATGATGTTGAAAATGTGCGAAATGCGAGCCCTAATTTTCTTCAGGATGCGGCAAAAGTCTGAGAGCCGACTTTGACTGTTGTGAATTACAAACTATCAATGGTTTCGTTTCAAGTTTATGTCACATTATACCAGTGCCCATCTTTTACAAATCTCTCAGTATAAATGTACGGTTTCTTTAGGTTTTGGCATTGTTGTAGACACTTTTCGGTACGATTGCTAGGCTTGACCAATATTGGCTGACCGGCTTATTGGTTTTATTCTGACTTCGACGTTTCGGCAATCTACGCCTTCTGCGGAGCCTGGAAAAACGAACTCATAAGTGCCTATTCATTCAGACGTCAAGTGTCAGGAATAAAACAAACCTAAAGAGATTAGTCAAAGACACTATAGAGCTACAACAGCACATATTCAACTCAAACACAAACACGTTTGTTACTCACAAGGGAGGTCCGATTAGTCGAAGTGGCCTTTCTAAATGAGTCTTATCACTTTGAAGAGCGTCAAACGGTGGTTCTAAATCTGATTTCATTATCTGCCATTATGATTATTTGAAATATTAATTTTTTGGGTTTCTTGAGTTTTTTGGGTGCAGCCTGGGACGCACAAAAAACTATTAGGTCATCAAGGAAATAATGTTGCTTTTTATTTGCTTGCTTTGGCAAAGCAATCAGGCTCAAACCGAAAAAGAGTAAGGGTACTCTTCGATAAAGCAAAGTAAGCCTTACAAGTTGGCTTTTGTAATTTCTCGACAAGCTTGTTCTACAGAAAGTTTGAACTCGAGACCTAAAGATTTGTAGATGCCCAAAAAAGTAAAAGAAAGACCAGATTCTCATCCAAATAATTTCTGCGAACCTTCCACTCGCATACGTCAGTACCTTCCGTATAAGACGTCCACTGTGCAGTGTAATTTTTCCTGACTAGAAACTGAATTCCTGATATTCTCAAGGCAATGCTGGGGGAGCAATGCTTCTTGCATATGTATCTCCTCACTGTAAGCCTGGATAAGCGTAACTATAAATTTTCGCCTATTCCGAGCGGTAGTGAGTAATATCGATTTTAGCATCAAACTGAAGGAGAAAAGATTTCTTTGATATTTTTGGAAGACAGCTGCTCGGAGTAGGCTGAAAATCTACAGTTATACTTACGTAGACTTGTAGCATAGAAGTATATACATTTGTGTCGAATAGCATTGCTTTGATAGTATTCGAAATGCGTCGTTCTATCAATTTTTAGTCAAGGAAAAATACAGCAACTGCACATGTGGATGTCTGGTATCGAAAGTATTGAAGTATGCGAGTTGAAGGTTCTTTGAAGTTATTTAGACGGGGATTTGATTTCTTCCGATTTTTTGGGAATTTTGAAATCTTTGGATTTTGAGTTCAGACTTTCCGTGGATCAAACTTGGCGCAAAATTATGAATACCAGCTTGTAGATTGTATTTATTGTACAGATTATTGTACAGATATTCTTTTAAACAGTAGCTCTTACCCTTTTTTGGGTTGAGTATATTTGCCTTGCTAAAGCAAACAAATAAAAAACGACATTAGTTTCTTGACAGCTTAGTAGAATTATGGCATTTTTTCCTTGAAGCTCTTACGGATCAGAAAAAAAACACCTGTCTAAAAGAGAAGAAGAATTTGCGTCGAATGGCAGCCTAACGTTTGCCTCTACGAGGTATGGGATAAACAAATATTAAACTTGGTAGTATCAAAACAATAATTTTAGAAAATTTGAAAGCCAACCGTCGATGTCAAAAAATTGGGTTTTGTAGCATTTTATTAGGCTGGAAACTAAGTTTTGCAACTGGTTTCATAAATTCACTCTCACTCAACATGGCGCACTCAAACTTTGGCATTATGTAGAATGCAATATGAGCTACAAGTGAGCACAAGTTGTTTAAATTTTGTACACGAAATAGAAAAGTTTTAGGCATTTTTCGAAAACTAGTGAAATTTGAGAGTTTTTGAGGTTTCAAGCTAAAATGAAGCTTTTAGCAGCCTAGACAACATGCGCAGTAATCCGGATTCGTCTACAAATTATTGCTGGAGGTTGACTACTTTGGCCTAGTAAGAAAGAAACAAAATTCAGGGGCAGGTCGAGATTGGCGTTCTCCACAAAGTCGAACGAGCCGATGTACGCAAGAGCTGCTGGGGACGACCGTCAATGACTAAAGAGTCCGAAGCTCAAATTCCGCCGAGACTTCACATACTAAGGTTATTTGACCTGCCGAACGCGAATATCATATTCATTTTTTATATCAATGCATCTTTCCTTGTATAGGGTGAGACCCCATATCGTACACCTACAGTAATCTTACAAAAAAGCTTTTATCACGGAATTTCAGTATCGTTCTCGTGATCAGCATGTCGAATAGCATCCCTATGCCAAGTTTCAGCCAAATCCGTCAAACTTTGAATTTTTCCACTTCATACCATACACCTACCGTAACCCTCACTGCGACGTCAGAATTCGGTAGGACAGCAGCTGCGCTTGTAGCTTACGTAATAACCAACGCAGTGGCAAAATTTGAGTGCGCAATGTTGAGTGAGAAGGAAGTTATGAGACCAGTTGCAAAACTTAGTTTCCAACCTGATATTTACTCTATCCGACTGTTATCAAACCTTTTTCAAAAGTTCAAAGCGAGAATCTTTCAAAAAAAAATAGCTAAAGTTAGGGTAGGTAAAACGCATAGGTTGCAGATTGTGGAGATACTTGAAAGAACGTTGAAGATTCCGAACAAAAACAACCCTGCTGAAAAGAGAAAGAAATTCTACATAGACAAATGCTTTAAATGATTGTCTATCCTTATTCTGAATGACTTAAGGATAGGTCTAGAAAACGACACGAACTTTCAGATCTACCTAATACTAAAGTCGTTCTTCAGCGTGGCGCGGAGGTGCTCCAACTCAGCTCCCTTCCGAGAAACAGCTTCAGAGGCTGCAAAGAGTTGCCATTTTTTGGTGTGTCTAGCTGAAGAAGTAGACATAGCGATGCTGTAAATTGTTGATTAAGTGCTCTTAACCGTTTGTAAATCTGCTCTGCCATTTTTTAATATGAACGTTCTTTCTGGGTTGATTTGAAAGATCACAGCTCTCCTGCAAATTGCAAAGATGTTTCATAGACGAGAACAATGTATTATGCTGCTTTATAAGTTCTTAAAGTTTATAAATTAATGAAATGGCAAGATTCTAACAAAATTTGGGAATTACCATTGTTGCGCCCAACCTTGGGTTACCATTCTTAAACTACCAAATCCGTTTTTCCAAAATTCCCTTTGTTTACTCCTAATAAGTCGTTGCACCTGACATCGTATTCAGAAACAAAGCAAACGCGCCGTTCATATGATTTGCGATAGACTGGAACAGATGGTAGATAGGCTGCTAGAGCGAGACCAGAGGAGTATAATGCACCTTCTCAGCCAAGTCTTGCAGGAAAGCTAGGAGTTTACTGTATGGGTTCATGCTTTGTCGTGCAAAAACTCACTGGACCTATTAGGCCTTTTCTGCAGTAGCAATTTATTTAGACGGTGCAGTGGGTTGCTACGGTATGAGCGAGTGTTTTATTATTGCCTAGCAATTTTCAGTCCAAAACTTTCTTTCGCCACCCAATAACTGTAGTGTAAGCGAAACCCTGTAAACTCTGCGTTTTTTTTCAAGCAGACCAATCCTTCTTTGTCTCATTGACCGAAAAACGTCATTTTTCATAATCTGCAGAGTATTTGGGCGAGTAGCTTTGTTCAGAAGAAATGCGCAAGTACCAGAAATGCTTTTTCGGCTTTTGAGAGATCAACTTTGGAAGCTGTGAAGCCAAAACAGATCAACTTTCACGGGAATAATAAGCTTCTGGTAAGTTTCAATTTTGAAGAGCATGATCAGCTTATCCGTCCGAATCAAACCACTTTTCCAAGAAATGAGAATAAGGAGGAAACTTTATCAGTTCATGAAGCAATAATATTTGAAACAATGGCTGTATATGATTATTGATGGTATACAAAGTATGCACGCTTCATGACACGCAAAGACTAGGCGCCTTTGCACCCGGCGAAGATAATTCGTGCATGAGAGAGACGGCAGATGGTTAGAGAGACGAAGGAGTGCTTGATCAGAAAGACTTCAATAAGTCCCGGTCTTTGAGTGCTATGATTTGCCTATATAGGTATAATGCTCCATATGAAGTGACTCGTGAGAAAAGCTTCGTAACTTTGCAAGGAGCAGTTTCAAGATGAACGCTTGTCTCTTTGCTAAAAGTACTTATTTTCTTCCAAACCTCTTCCGCAAAATTCTTCAAAATGAAATATTAGCTTTTGAGAGGAAAAATGCAATGGTTTCTGCAGAAATCTTTACAGGCTCTAACCAGCTCTCCTTTTAACAGATCGATTGAATTGATTAGGTTCTGCTTGCTTGCTTGAGCATGTTTTTTGCTCTCAGGTAGACCAATGAGAGAATCAATTGGGTTAATATTAGGCGAGTTGCAAGGCGAAACGTCATTTGAATCGACTTTACACCACTGCATTATCCTTTTTCTCGCTGGGTAGTGCCTGGTTCTGCTCAAAAATCCACATAGCGTCTTTAATATTTCCTCTGGCTTAAGAACACATAAGGTTTAGTCTTTCAAAATTTGTTTCCAATAATTTCCAAAAACTCGAAAATTTGCGATTTGCGTTTTCTACACAGCGCGATTGAGAAATTGAAGCTAGATCAAATCTAAATAATAATAAGGATTGAAACCAGGAATGGCCACTATAGGACAGAAAAACATGAAAAAGACGGCTATCTTTGCATTATGGCATGAAATGGACCTAGAAAGAATTTTCTGCGGCTGTTTCAAATTTTGGGTGGACTACATTTGGACTAATAAGTTCAAAATTCCAACTCGCCCGCTCATCCTCATAGATTTTCACTCTAACTTGAAAACAAAAAAGCCTGCTTTTCGAACCCTACCTTCATTCGATGTGCTAAAAGAAGAGCCTGGGAGCCTGGCAAGAATGCGCGCACTGGGAAAAAAACAATGCGCGCACTGGGAAAAATTTTTTGAAAAGGAGAAATGCTTTTATCGAGGCCAGAAGCGTTTACCTTGTTAGCGAGTTGGAAGATCGTGAATAGAATTTTTTCGTCTATCACATAAAGACAAAACCTTCCGTATTTAGTTCTTGCAAGGCCACGAATATTTTCTACTTAACACTACATGTGGATCACCATTTGTAAAATTACACATACCTGCTAGGTTTGTGTAGAAGTTCTTTCATTTTTTGGACCACCCTCAAATCTTGTAGGGTGAAGATAAGCAAACATCTGCAATAAATTTTAGTTCAGAATTTCCTCCTATTTCCAGTCATTATGTTCCGACGCAGCTTACTCGATGTGTACGGAGATGATCGCCAAAGATTACGACCTTTCATTTTCATGTCTTTATTCGCACATTTTTAGGATTTTTATTTCAGACTTTCGAAGGTGCTCAAATAGCCACCTGATAGCGCAACCTTTTACAGCTTGATACGTTTCTCTAACATGCTTTCTAGAATTTCACTGAATAATTTTCCAAAAGCGGTGAATTCTTGAAAAATGCATAAAACATAGTTGCACTGAACATCGCAAATTATCGAGGTTTAGAACTTCAACTTTAGAAAGTAAATTAGAAATTACCGCTTCAAAATACAGTTTCTGAAATATGGGGTACAATAGTTGCAGCCGTGATTGAGAAACACGGTGATTTTGTCTGCAAAAATAGCATGTATAGCGAAGAAATGGTGACTGTTATAAAATGGAAAAAGTGCACTGAATGTACCAACTATTTAACACTTTTTATGTTTAAGAGGTTAAGAACAACCAGGAAATTGCTTACTTCAAAATTTTTAAATCAATTAGACGTTCTAAAAGGCATGTTCGAGAAAACAAACGCAATGATTTGATTTGCAAAAAAACTTTATCACCCGGCTATCAGAGCACATTTAAAAGTCTAGGATAGACTCTACTCTAAAAATTGGTGTAAGTCAGGCATAGTAAAAATGGTGGGTCTAACCTTTGGCAGTTATCTCAGCGCTAAGTTGCAACGAGAAATAGTCTCCGAAAAGGAACAATTTCTGGATAAAATAATGCATGAAATGTAATATTTGTTGAGTATGCGAGATTTGCGGGTCGATGCAAAAAAACGGAAAGAACCTTTGCGAACTAATAAATCTTGCCAGCTAAATTTTTGATATGATAGACTTACCTGATTCAACTGGTTAGGAGGCTGAAAGAAGGAGATTCGTGATCCAATTGAGGCTGGATAATGATTAGAAAGCACGCGCGCGAGAGAGACGCAGACTGCGTAACGGACGCGAGCGGCCTTAATTAGGTCACATAACCCGGCCTTCCAGCCTCCGTCAGTTGAATCAAAGGTTATACAATCGTAAGCTTTCCGCATCATATATGGAACTGAATATAGTTGAACGACCAATGTGGACTTTGACTGCTTCTTTCGAGCCCAGCTGTGTAATTACAGTCACTTGTCATTCTTATGGACGAAGCTGTTTCTTGCTGTGAAGAGGTGTAACAATGAGGCCATCGTCACACTAAACGCTTACGAAGTTTCCGAAGAAACAATCATGCAGTTGTTCAGATAACCTGTGCATTTGACGAGCATCACAGTTCCTAACAAGATTTATAGGCATTACACACAATGCTTCTGTTGCATTTTCAAACTTTGACTGATGGACTGCAATATTTACGAAGAATTTACGCATTCATTCTTGATTAGATCGTATACTGCTCAACTTCATTCTTTTTCTAAAGCAACATACTAGTTTCCCAACACCTTAGTCACAATCTCGACTTTATTTTTAGAAAACCGAAGCGAACGCAACTGACACCATATTTTTCACAAGATCTAATTCAAAGCAACCTTTATTTACCTCCTCTCCATGTGTTTTTCCGACCATTCCTTCTCCATGTGTTCGTTTCAGATTATTAGAGGACAATTTGTATGTAAACGTTGCCTCTAACCATTGAAGCACTGCTTGGACAACGAAACGCATTCGCCTTATGTAGCACAGCTTGAAGAAGTTTTGAAACATTTTCTGTTTGCAGAAGTAAATACAGGTGAACATCACAATTTTTATTCAAGAAAATTTTGATTTTATCTCAGCTCAGGGTTTGGATTATTAAAATAATCGTAATAATAGAAATGGTCGGGGTAATGCCCCGCTAAACCCCTAACACCAAAACCACCATATCCTTGACCGTACTAGCTGATGTTGTGCAGCCTTCTTTCCAACTCCTTACGTCTTTCGGAACGTTCTTGATCGGTAAGAGGTTTACCAACAAGTGAACTCAAAAGACCCCACAATTTACTCCAAAGTGAACGTTTTCTTAATCCATGATGTTTGTGTCCGAATTCAGATCCAGGTTTGAACCTCAGTGTGGGATCCGTAAGATTGCTGTCAGGATCGTACCAAGGTCGACGACCAAGCTGCATTGTTGTTGGACCTCCGCATACTTCATGGACAAAGACTGCTCCAAGAAGGAAGATTACCTGTACGAAAGGCTAGTTGAATTCAACACTATGGTATCTATAACCAACTTACACTAGCCAGCGACACCATTTGAGGATGGGTTTGCTGAATTTCAGCTGCTTTTTATATTCTTCAAATCAATAGAAAAGGAGTAAAGACAAGATTAGGAATGAATGTATTGAAGCGATGAGTGCTCTTCCAGTGAGATAGATTTCTGGAGTATGCGATGATTTTGCATTGTATTTCACCACAAAATGTCGCTACACAAAACTCAGCAACAACATTGCCTCTATGGTTCTATCGTTTCCATATCGTTCATGGATTTTGTATGTATCAAACATATGCCCTCACATTTCGTTCAACCCAAGGCAAAAATCTGACGAAAATTGACGAAAATCTGCTGTCCTTGCAACGCAATGTACTATCAACAGTAGAAAAGAATAAATTTAGTAAAGCACATTGTTTAAGTGGCGTAATTATCCAAGCTGGAATCTCTTACATTATTTGCAAGCCAACACCGCAATTAGCTTCTGACCTTATTTGTAAAACCAAAAACTGCACTTGACAATTATCATTAAGCTAATTAAATCCACTTTTAGACCAGCTTAATTTCGTGAGTTCCATCAACAATGCTATAGAAATTTTCCATGAACAATGCAATAGTGCGTGAATTATTGTTTTCGTTGGCACATTCTGAAACATAGATGGGATGAGTGGAGTTGACAACTTGTACTTGTAGAGGCGGCTTACTTTCATTCATTTTCAATCACTACAACTGTGTTGCATTATTTCTTAATCAAAAATCTTTGATGCTTTTGATCTGAGATCTTGCCAGAAATTTTTTTGTGCTGTCATCTAACAGAAGTTGTTTTCTCTTACATACACCATTATTATGTTGTCCCAAAAGTTCTATCGTTTCAATTTTGAAAATTTGTAACTTTTTGCTGCCTTAACGGATTTGCTTCTTTCTAACTTCATCATAAAGAACAAGTCTTCCTTTTTGTAGAGCTATCTCGATGAGCTCAGCTATAGTTTAATTGTAGAGATAAAAATGGAAGAAGAATATCACTTGGGCTTTGCATTTTAAGTTAGGTCGCCAAGTCTGGAACGCTGCAGAAAAATCCGGAATTGTCAGTATGTAAGTTTTATGACCTACTCTTTGCATAGAAAAAAATCGCTGTTTGGACGTTTCAATGAAGAGTTATAATTTTTGAGAAAAGTGACACTGATCAATTTTAGCGTTTTCTATTGTAAACTCGAAAATTATAACTTTTCACACAAACAACACAGGTTTTTTCTCATGTGTTGAGAACAGTTCATAAAACTGATGTACTAGCTTCAGATTCTTCTGCAGATTTTTGGCAACCTATCTTAAAATGCTCATGCTTAAGTAGTCTTTTCCATTTTATCTCCGTCATGAGAATGTATAGTGGAAGCTCATCGAGACACAGTTACAAAAAAGAAGACTTTTCTCTTCCAATGAAATAAAAAAAAAGCAAATCCATCGCGATTGCAAAAAGTTACAAGTTTTCAAATATGAAACGACTGAGGGACAACCTAATATAATGAAGTATCAAAAATGATAGCATTTCGAGAAAAATAACCAGAGTGTCCTAACAAATGTAATTTCATGTAAAGAGCTCTCACAATCCTTTAAACACCTTTTGTGAAGCTGTTGGCTTTGCTATGGTTGCATTTAGTAAGTCGCCAATCGCCTCTCACCATTATACATATCGCACACATTTTTTGAAAAAAAAAAAGACGCGAATGGATTTAGACTTAGGCGACCGTTGCGTAAGTCATGCGACGGTCGCGTGAGTTATGTGACGGTCGCCTAATGTGTGGACATCGCCATCGCGTCACCATATCTCGATTCAGAGTGGACGAATTCTGAAGCCAAAGCCACCATTCGATTCAGTTCGGCACGAAACATCTTCTGATGTATTGAAAATGGGGTACGATGTCTTCGATATTCCGTTTCCAGTTTTTCCAAATTCTTCTGCGTGGGGTCATTTTGCAAAGATGTGAAGCAGCGCCTATCCCATATGGAAGATTCCACTGGATATTATTCGATAGTACTGTTTTTGTAGATTATCGTGCGCTAAAGAATTGCCTCAGACTTCTTTCCAAAACAGAGAGAAGAGTCGGTGAATTTTGAAAATATTACGAGTTTTATTCTACTTGCCATAACTTCCTTCAAATCAGTAAATTTTTCCGAAAGAATAGGCGTGCTCAACTCATTAAGACGAATCTTTCGATATACAGCACGTCCTTGATGCTCCGATTTCAGTATGTTTGAATCTTTCTGCGCACGTCTCTTCGTAAATGTGTGAAAGAGCGCGCAGTGCCCCGAATAGATTCCAGCAAAGACCGTTCGATAGCACTTTCTTTGTAGATCATGGAGCGCTCAAAAGCAGCCGCAGACTTCTTTTCAAAGGAGATAGAAGGTGGCGATTTGTGGAAAAATCTTGTCGTCCCATATTCTACTCGCCATAGCCTTAGAATACGAAGCTATCCTGCTAAGCAGATATGAGTTTCGTAATCAACAGTTCAGATAACCTCTATGAGCGAGTTTTCAAAGAGCTTCGGGTTGTTTGATTTTTTCTCGATCCACGCTCTGAAGCTCGCCGATGGATTTTGGTCAAAATGCTGATGATTTTGGATTGTACGGAAACTTCGCTTATAGAGGTGTTTGAACACGCTATTTGCGAAAATCGTGTCTCTTTGAGGATTACAGGGTTTTTAGAGATATGAGGTGAGGGAACTGCTGAATTATGAAAGTGCGTATCTTGCCCGCACTTCTGGCGTATCTGTCAGAAAACTTGCCTGCTTGCTTTTTTGAGTCGAAGTTACTAGGAAAAGTACTATCGAATGCTGCATTACTCAGGCTCCATTCCTTAACAGTCGCCGAGTTACGAGACTTCGTAAACACGTCCTCATGGATTTTGCCCATAATGTAAAGATTGCATACGTCGATATTCCACCGTGAGTGCTTGTACAACACGCTGATCAAATCTCTTCACATCCTTAATGGATCTTATTGTGTTAGATTTAGTAGTTTGAGCTTTAGCCACGAAATAGCTTTGATATTCAATTGAACAGCTGAAGCAGCAAGCACTATATTAATACAGTGGGAGTCATCGGGCGAAGCGAACATAATATCTGCAATGCGAGTGTCATACAAGCACTCAAGGTGGAATTTGGGCCAAATATGCGATCTTTACATTTGGGTAAAATTCATAAGGACGTATTTTATAGGCTCGTAACTCGGCGATTTTTATAGAATGGAGCCTGGGTCACGAACCATTCGATAGCACTTCTTCTAGCAACTTTGAATTAGAAAAGCAAGCAGGCAAGTTTTCTGATAGATACGCGAGAAGTGCGGGCAAAGTTACGCATTTTCGTAATTCAGTTACAGTTCCCTCACCTCATATCTCTGCAGAAAAACCCTATAATCCTCAGAAACCACGATATTCGTAAAGAGCGTGTCAAAAACCTCTATCAGCGAAGTTTCCGTACAATCCAAGGCCATCAACATTTTGACCAAAATCCATCGGCGAACTACAGAGCCTGAAACGAGAAAAAATCAAACAACCCGAAGTTCTTTGAAAACTCGCTGCTCATAGAGGTTATCGACCTGTTGTTCACGAAACTCACCTGCTTAGCAAGATAGCTTCGTATTCTAGTGCTATGGCGAGTAGAATATGGGATGTTGGATGGAAAGCAATGTATTAGGTCGTTCCATAGTTCGTAGCGTTTTTCTTTTGTCGTCGTATTTTGGTGAAGCGGTAGGTTTACCGCAAAATATGTGTACCCTCCGAAAAAGCCAATTCTACTCTACAAGAAATGCATTTCATTTTCAAAGTAAACCTGATGACCTCCGTTTTGTGACTGCTCAAAGTAGAGTTTTTTGTGTAGCAAAAAATGGCGCTTTCGGCATCTCCATCTTCGGCGCTATATACGAGAATTACGAGAGGAAGAATTCTGTTCAAAATTGCTATAAGTGATGAAGAATACTTTTTAACGGACTATGATGCACGTAGAACAGGCATTTTTGTCAAGGGAGACGCTACAGAGAATGATAGAGCGCACTTTTACGGCATGTGTAGATGTTTTGCGTTTGGCCGGAATGAGGAAGTTTTCTGAGCCAAAATTTTTCGAGAAAGCGTAAAATCGCTGGTCGCCGGTTGCATTCAAACATTTGCACCACCTAGACAAAGCTGTTCATCGCTCAAAGCTTGATACCAGGACGAGAATATTCTGTTACAAAACGATGCGTAAAACTCAAGCTGCAGCAGTCGAAGACAGCAGCTTTTGAGACTTCGTTCAAACAGTTCTTAGCACATTGGCTGGACACCATCGTGTCAGCACATCAGCTTTGCTTGCTACTTGCTACTCCGACTATACATACAGAGAAATATTTGTGGGATATGAAAGAAATGCGAAAAGCACAGGTGCCGAAATGGCCATTTTCTGTCACTTACAAAACTTTGCTTTAAAAGATTATGAACCAAAAATCATCAGGATTGCTTCAAAAACAGCAGGCAGTTTTTGTAGAAAAAAAACCTAGCTGTTTCGATTAATACCAGATGATCTGCCGTAAACCAACTGCTTTAACAGAAAACGACGACGAAGATGAAAACGCTACGAACTTTTGGAACAGCCTAATACATGGCAGTGTATTGTAATTGAATGTATTATAATTAATTGAGTATCATAATTAAGTATAATAATCAATTATTATCATAATTATTACAATATATTAAGTCGTTTCAAAAGTAATTTCGCTTTTTTCAAACGGAATTGCATTTTCATTTGATGGAACAAAGGTTCAGAAGTGGTCTTGGAAGCATTCGATGCAGCATTTCATTCTCTTTCTAATGGTTATGAAATTGTTGCAAAACAGTCAATGAGCTTTCAGAAAATAACCAAAATCTGCGGCCCATGCTTTTTGAGATGGTCAAGTTTCACGATTTTTTAAAACTTTCGTATCAATCCTCAAAAGGAGTTCAACTAAAGATTCGATAGAGTAAACCTTACAGAATACCTACTTTTTCTCTTTCTTGTAATTCGCCATAATTTTTTAAAAGATTTTTTAACAGATACATCGGATTTTGGCAGGCCCACCTCAGCCACAATCACATCAAACATCATAATTTTTCGGAATTTGAGACTACCAAGATGGTATTATGAGTTAGCATTAATTTTACAAAACAAGTGAGGGCTTACGGATTCGAAATATCAAATTTCGAGTTTTTCTGGTATAGCCTGGGGCTCGCCAAAAAAATGAGTTATGATGATTTCTCCCCGGAAACTAAACGAATCGGAAACAAAAAAACCCTATTAGAAAGAGGAGAAAATGCTGCATCGAATGTGCGCGAGCTGCTCTTCTTTTAATGTTCTACGAGGATTTAGCTGCCTAGGTGTGGAAATCGGTAGCATCAGTTAAAATTCTGTTAAAAATGTATGACAAGCTATGGAAAGGAGAAAAAAGTAGTTTTGCATTCTGTAGGGTTTGCTCTATAAAGGCGTTACTTTAACTCCTTCTGAGGATTGATACAAAGTTTTAAAAAATCGTGAAACTTGACCATCTCAAAAAGCATGGGTCGCAGATTTTGGTTATTTTCTGAAAGCTCATTGATTGATTTGCAACAATTTCACGATCATTAGAAAGTGAATAAAATTCTGCATCGAATGCCTCCAAGATCCCTTAGAAACCATTGTTCCGTCACATGTGGTGCCCGTTTGAAAAAAGCGAAATTACTTTTGAAACGACCTAATATTATAATTATAATATTAGGTTGTCCCGAAAGTTTTGTCCGTTTTTTCAACCTATCATAAAAACGCGTGGAACGAAGATAGGGAAACGCTCTAAGCACTACCCGACGCACCTTTCCTTCTCTTTCTAACTGTCAAGCTCACATGCCGATTACTCTTTTGCTCACTGAAATAAACGCCGAAATTTCGAACCCATTTTTTTTACTATGTCCAAGTTTGGCAATTTTTCACAATCTTTAGCTTTGACTTTCGGAAAAGCTTTGGCAACAGTTAGATAGAGCAAACAAAGGGCAATATAATGTAATTTTGCGGCATCTATAGCCAGCCTTGAAAATTTTTTAGATTTATTTTTCTAATGCTATCAAAGCTCACTTTTGATGGTGCCAAAAGCCACAGATCTTGAAACGGCGCACAACTAAGGTGTTAGTCGATGCGGCTTTTCCTCCTCTTTCCAGTAAGTCTATTTTCTCTCCAATTTGCGGGGTCTTGGCGATAAAATTTCCATAATTCTTGAATTTGACCCCACCCCAGCGTGTACACGTAAAATGCAAAATCTTATATTTCGAAGCGGTAAACGCTCATTTGCTTCGTAAAAATAGTGAATAATCGTAATCGGCTTTTGAAAGCTTAAAAACCCGAAGAGTTGTTAGTGTTCGAGGCGTTTCTGTATTGTAGAACTTCGCAAAAGTGAAGACTTTTGAAAAAATTATCCTTAAAAATACTGAAAAGCCAGCTAGATATGCCAAATAATTGCATTGCATTGCCCTTTGCTTACTCTGTCTGAGGGCTATCAAAGGCCTTCCAAAAGTTGAAAATAAAGATTGTGAAAAATTGTCAAACTTGGACATAGTAAAAACCATGGATTCGAAATTTCGGCGTTTATCTCAGTGAGCAAAAGAGTAATCGGCTTGTGGGTAAAGACAGTTAGAAAGAGGAGGAAAAGATGCGTCGGGTAGTGCTTAGAGCGTTTCTCTATCTTTGTTCCACGCTTTTTTATGATAGGTTGAAAAAACGGACGAAACTTTCGGGACAACCTAATACAATGCTGATAAAGCTCATGTCTCCAAAAGCTTTGCAAATATAGAAGAATGACCGAAATTACAAGAGGTCCCAAAATAATGTGTGGAACGTTTAATTTGTGGTAACTCTCTTGTATAAGCAACTTTTGCGTTCCACCAAACGCTCTCATATTATGGACGGCTTCGACTTAGAGCTGTAGCAGAAAACGGATGTTCCATCGTTATTCTCACACGACTGTGATAGAAAACTACCAAAGTGGAGTCCTAAAAAGTAAGTGCCGTTTTCAGCCGAACAGCCTTAGAACAAATGGTAGTCAAAGTATTAGGTTGTCTGATAAGTCTTTTTATCGGCACAATTTGGCTGACCTCAATTTTTTAAAGAAGAGCTCAAGAGACTATTTAATAAGGCACCTCAAGCTCTACAAGATGATCTACGCGTAAAAGGTTTGGTAGTGAAGTTTGAACCCAAAATTCAAATTTTCCAATGCCTGAAAAATCGGATTTTAGGGCAGTAAAACTCTACGGACCTCCAAATTGTTTAGGTATATAATCCCTACACCAGGCATGTTTACATTTGCTGAATTTCCCATAGCTAGAAAACAAAAATAATGGGCCAAAATCGAAAGTTCAATATGTAGTTTTTTTCTGGGTTTTGTATGTCAAATTCGTTATTTCTCGAGAAGTAAAGCGCATAGAAGGCTGAAACCTATGACAGTACTCACAAAGATTCAAGCTTCAGATCTATTCTATGTAGGAACAACTCAGCATAGCTTTTACGAAAACATGAATTTTATTTTCCGATTTCTAGAAATGAAAAAAAATACAGCAATTGTATGTTTGAATGTTTCATGTGGACATTATATAGAAACACAGTAGAAATCCGTAGAATTTTTCTGAAACGAAGATTTGTTTTTTCAAGGACTTTAACTTTTTGGGGACTCGGATGTTTTTGAATTTCGGATTGGAATTCTATATGGACCACACCTGGGTGAATGTTTAAAAGTCATTCTGTAGAGATTGCTTCGCTCTAATTCTCCGAATACTGCGAGAGATTTACGAAAGAAGGCTGATAACAGTGAAGAAACAAATATGAAAAGACTTATGGGACAACATAACAAATGCACGTGAAATTTTGACCTATATTTTGTCGACTGAGGCTTTCGTATGGTAGATTATTACATTACAGTCGTACAGCTTTCGGCAGAAGGCTCAGAATTGGCGGATTGCATCGATCCTCACAAGATCTGTTGAATGAAGCTGGATGTCTGTCTGTATGATTGTTTGAGGATGGGCTTGCCGTCCTTGCAATACAATGAAATATTAGCGACAGCAAATCAAGATTGAATTTAGTAGGGAAGCGCATTGTTAGATTAGCTTAGTTATCAAAGTTGAACGTCCTTTCGCTGTTTGCAAGCTATCATCGCAATTTAGCTTGCTGACCTTATTTGCATTAGCAAAAAATTGCGCTTGACATTATTATTAAGCTAATTAGTTCCAGTTTTGGACCAGCTCGATTTCATGAGTTCCATCAACAATGCTATCAAAAAATTTCATGAACAATGCACAGTGCGTGAATTATTGCTTTCATTGACACATTTTAAAACATAGATGGATTCGACAACTTGTACTTGTAGAAGCTGCTTATCATCATTCATAAGACCGCTTCGCGTCACTTTGATCGTAAGTTAATCAAATCTAGGATTAATCAGAAAAAGCATCAGAAAAATAAATCTAAAAATTTTTCAAGGCTGGCTATAGATGCCGCAAAATTGCATTATATTGCCCTTTGTTTGCTCTATCTAACTGTTGCCAAAACTTTTTCCGTGCAACCATTATATTTAAATGATAGAGAAGAAAGGAAGTTCTATGCTGATTAACGCTCAGGGCTCGGCACGAAGTGGCTAGTTGAAAATGCAAAAAACGAAGTCCCCCTGATACGAAATCCCCCTTGAACCTAGACCATTATTCCTAAAAAACCTCCAAAATACGTGTCGGGACGCAGCTAAGCTCCGCCTGCTGCTCTTCCGTGAGCTGGCCGAGAAGGTCAGATAGGAGCCAGTGACCCCCTACGACCGCGCACCGTAAGGCTGCTTAGTCAGTCCTCTCCCTTCCCCTTTCTTGTAACATATGTAGATAATAAATATATATAATACCAACCTGTACCGCTACACATCAAGCTAGGGCCCGTACACCCCTAGACTTGACATGGAGGTCCCAGGGAAGATTCTTTTTTTAGAATTCTAGAATAATTTTTTTTCTCTTCTCAACTTTTGATATGGGTTCCAAAAACTTACCCCCCCCCCTTCTACAATTCGATCGATCGCTACGGACGTCACCAACGAACAACTGTGTGTGAGTGTTTTTTTTATGTTGCACAAATATATTAGCTGTGTGAGTGAAATATCTAATCTCTGTGTGAGTCAAATATTTAACCTTTTCAGAAAGAAAAAAAAATTATTAAATAAAATAAAATAAAAATTATTTATACAGTCCTGCGAACAGTCCCATTTTGTCAATTTCTTTCTTTCGTAAAGCGCTCGCATTTTCCGTGATCCGTGATTCCGTGAATCCGTGAATCCGTGAATTTAAAAAGCGCATTTAGCAGCCGTGATCCGTGATGCCGTGATCCGTGATCCGTGAATCCGTGATCCGTGATCCGTGAATCCGTGAAACCGTGATTCCGTGAATTTTTGTTGACTTATTTTATTTTTTCTTTTTTATAATTAGACAATGGACTTGTTCGCAATTGCTAGCACAAAATTCACTGCAGTATTAGACCCAGAAAGATAAATCTGCTGGCCCACTGCAGATAACTTCTGCTGGGAAGTGTCGACAAAACGTAATGCTTCGACCTCTCAGGAAATATAGCAAAACCCAGTGCTACTGTCCGCGCGCGGTGACCCCCTTTGGCTATAGAGCAACGCAACTGCCCTCGCAAGTTGTAAGCATGTGACCCGCGACAAATTTTTTTTGTGACAAATTAATATTATTTGAGCGCTATGACCTTTCAGCTGCGATAGTGCAAATACGTCTGCTTTGTGTCGCGATAAGCCTTGGAACAGGATTAATAATTGCGTAACCTAATCTTTTACGATCATGGTTTACGTCCAACAGCAGCAGTTGCACAGTATGACCCCTTAGCGTCTGTTCTTATGCAACTTATACTGCCAACAACAACAGTTGTGCCCGATATCCCGCTGCCGTATATCTTACGCAAATTATATTATCGTAATATTTACCTTCTGCTGTCGAATACAAGACCACTTCAAACCTTTTGAAATATTTAGAAATATTCATACTATACACAACACTAATTATATTGTTTGTTGTTTCATGAAAATGATACACGTCTAGATCAATAAAAAAAAAATTTCGACAGCTTTGGTGATATTCCGCGCCTCACAGATAATAATAGCACTCAAATCATTCTTAGTGCAGGATCGTACTTTTGAAGATTTACCGCGTTTTGCTACAATTTCCCATTCATTGAACAAACTTCGCATAAAAGATGCAGTTTTTCTTTGGAGCAAGGAGTGAGAAATAGCATTCCAAGCATTAAAACATGCCCTAGTGGATGCGCTTGTTTTAGTGCTTCCTATTCTAGGAAAACCCTATATCATCCACACCGATGCATCAACCATCGGTCTCGGCGCGTGCCTCCTACAAGTCAATCCGGAGACTAGTAGTGAAACTTTTGATCGCACATCGCAGCCGCCTTTTTAAAATTCATGAGAGGAATTACGCAACTTCCGAGTTAAATTTTCTACGGTTGCCAATAGTTCCACAATGTTGATAACTGATCACGCCCAAATCGATCATGCATAGATCAGATCTCATGTCATTTGAATTCAAGAGCAGATACTCATCGTCTTTTTCAAGTTACTCAAGTAGATTGATAGCCTCAATTTTGAGGAACAGTCACCATGTATCAAAAATAAGATAAAAATCATTGCTGCCTTGAAAAAAAAATCCAGTAGTCTTTGTCCTTCGAATCTATAGTTACAATGACGCGCTTCCACGTTGTACCCAAAACTGCGTTCTAACATATGCAAATGCCAAAACAGCGGATCTTGTTTATAATTGCGATCAATTCTGTCGAATACTCTGCCATACGCATTGATTTTTAGACGCTTGGACTTGAAATTTTTAAATTAGTTCACACTTTGGAGTACAGATTCAAAAAAAAATCAACATGATCTGAGTTATCTATCTAACATCCTCTGTTTCTGACAATCATACTCTTTAAGCTATACTTATAAGTAGTGATATATCATCAAATTCTCATTTTAAAAAAAACCAAAATTTTCGGTCCTTTACTTGTGATTTAGATGGTAGTAAAAAAAAAAGCGCAACGAGTTGAAATCTTATATCCTTTGATTTACATTGCTCCAAGGTTGGAAATGTCAGATGTAGAGATAATAATATTGTTATCACATTTGCGGTAGCATCTTTTCCTCAAAAATAGAATTGGCATACTTTCAGCTGAAAAAGTCTCAGAATCCTACAAAAAAAAATTAGAACAGCGTTTTTTTCACCAAGTGACTAAGTGAAAAAACTTCCTTGAATGATTAAAAGTTTGGAAGTGATTTTTTTTGAGTTTTTGTAGATGCTAATGTTCTTAATCACATTTCTTGCTCTTACTACGTCTACTTGGTAATATTTCGAGCCTTCAATCAATTTCTTCTTCAACTCAAACTGCACAAACATTTCTTTCATGAGGAACGACCTGATGCCATTTCAAATTGGAATTGAAATGCTGAAAAAAAAGAAAAACAAGAAAAGCGAAGAAAAAAAGAAAAACAAATCGCTTTGTTATCCATTTCAATTTCGAAACACTCAAAAAAAATTTCATTTTTGTGGACGCCATGCATCTAAAATATTGCAATCTGCATCAGCTACACTGTGCTTGCATTAAATTTGCTTATAACTGACAATTTTCCGACTTTGTTGTAAGTCTGAAAAAAAAAACTAAAAAAAATTTTTGCACAACCAACTTTCAGGGTTTTGCTTCACAAAGTTTCTAAAATACAGAATTAATATCAGACCCAACATCCAATTCCATCTTCTTTGAGAAGAAATTAAGACAGCACTGCTTAACCGACTTTGCAATATTCATCATTATTTAGTAACTTTGGTTGTATTCATCTATTTTCGAAGGGAAAAAGGCTAGCTTCTATGAGG
Organism: Cylicocyclus nassatus; assembly: GCA_958299035.1. Lineage (NCBI taxonomy): Eukaryota > Metazoa > Nematoda > Chromadorea > Rhabditida > Strongylidae > Cylicocyclus > Cylicocyclus nassatus. Next base: position 67,870,138 of record CATQJL010000112.1, read on the forward strand.
CTGAACAATTTGAGAACATCGCGCTTTCTTTTTTTTTCTTTTGATCTACATTAGAAATTTCAAGCAATTGTTGGTATACGCAAAATGCGGTTGTAACACAGCAGGAAAGAAAATTTCTTTCACTTTCAGTACTTTTCAGATCACAACCCTTGGTATGTTCACATAGTGTTTGGCGAAATGTGAAGTAGAATTGTTTTCAGAGAACATTTCTGCTGAAAATTCTGAAATTGAAAGAGATAAAGTTTCTTTACAAGGTTGAAACCTTCATAATTTTTTCAAAGAAATCGATAGTTATTACCATAGTGTCCAGTTGCTAGAAATTTTTTTTTCTCGTCATCATAAAAATTTATTCAGGAAGAAACTGATATTCAAAATAAACCTTATACCAGAACAGACCAAATTTTTCGCTTAAGAAAAACACCACTCCACATAAAAATCAAATCTTCAAGATTCTTTCCTCAAACTCCGGCTTGATATTGATTATGTAATGTCTCCACCAATCTAAAGTTAGCCAAAAATGTTGTCATAAAAAAAACTTTCTAGCACAGGTTACCTGCACTTCCACATGTACCTCCGAAAAGAAAAACCAAGCATTTTCTTAGTTTCTAAATTGAACCTCACAAAAAAAATATTGAATTAGTACAACAGATTCAATAGCCAACATTCTTATCAAGTTTTCGGACATTCATCAATGCATAAATAATCCTGATCGAAGATCTGACCTATATCACAAAAACTCACACTCATATTTTGACAGTGGGATCCCTAACTTGAAATCGTTTTTTAAAAGAGCTGCGAATTTTTCAATCATCCACCACTTCCGAAATTTATCATCCATCAGAGCAACCTCTAATTCTTTTGCAGAAGCGTTCATAATCATAAAGAAAGAATACTCTGAAAACATTCTCAAATTGAGAAGAAAGACATTTTCAAAAAAAAATTTGGTTTATATATTTTTTTGAACGTCGTGAGGAAGAAAAGGAAAAAAAAATTTTTTTGGACGATGATGTGAAATGGGCAACCTTTGCCGGTCTCAAGGTCACAACTTTTAGCAAAAAGACATACTTTTCAATTCTCTACTCTAGAAGCTAGGAGAGCAGATCCCAGATTCCATGACACAATCAATTTTCAAATAAGCTTATTAATTTTTTTAAAGAATTTCGAAACCAATTTTGTCGCAAACACTTTTAGGTGTCTTACAATGAGGTACCTGGAAAATCCAAAACTATTAGTTCTACCGAAAAAAAAAAGCAATTTCCACTTCGATCTCTCAACTCAAATGCATCTTTTTACACCACAAACATCGTCGTTACATACCAAGTGATAAAATGACACTTTTTTTTGCAGATCGGACTACTTTTGAGATGTGTGAGCAAGGCTAGCATAAAATCTGATTACTATTTACTTCTTTCGCACTTCAAAATTCAACGACAGTAACGAAGAGCTCGGCCAAGCTCAGTTTCTGCATGTTAAGAAAATTCAAAGGTAGTGATGGCAGTTTAGTCAAAAAGATTATGCTTCTGGATGAACGTTTTTTTGAAAGATTTCGAGTTGTTTCCATGACGTAATTTTTTCTATCGATTGTGCACAAATCTGTTGAAAAAAAAACTTTCTTTTACAAAATTCGTTCATCGTCCTGTTTGCATTGACTTTTTGAGTTTGACAACCCGAAAGTGCAATAATTTTTTCTAAGTAATTCACATCGGCTCGTTGCCTCAGCATTTCTGGATAAGACCTGTAATCACACACTCAAACAATGAAGAAGCTCGCAAAATGGTTGTAAAACATGCATCGATTGTAACAGTTCATTGAAAACCGCGCTCATGACTTTGATTCTAATTAATGGACACATTATTGGTAAGAACATTGGAATATAGCAGTTCCTCCAGTTTTGTGCCATTGCACAAACCAAGTCTGCATTACGTTGTTAAACGTAGCAATCAGAACTACAATTAAAAATATTTTCAGAGAATATTACTTGTAGCTGAATGGAGATTGTTTTCAGAGAACAATTCTCTTTTAACCGAAACGCTTCGCAGAAGAAATAACTTGCTGTTTGCCTAAAGAAAAAAAATCCTCAGTGCTTCTGAACATATTCAGATATCCAGATTGATATTCTGATCAGAAGAAATGACCGCATTTTTTTTTTTGAAAGGTGATCAGCCGAAGCTGACAATAAGCAATGGAGGCATAGTTTTTTTTGTCGCACTGAAAATCATTCTTGGGAATGAAAAGTAACTGTTTAGAACATTTCACGTCACCCAGTTTTTATTTTGCCCTAGAAAAGGATGGTAATGATTCCTTTACAGATTTCAGCAGAATTCAGGAACAATCATACCATAAAATTTTCTGTATTGGATCTGGACGTTGAAGAAACATAGATAGCTTTCTTAGATTGCAAATTAGTCGTGAATTACCACACATGATGTTAGGATCATTTCCCCTGAAGTTTTTACACTTATAACTCAAAAGCTACATATCGTAGTTTCTGCAGTGGAAACGTTCTGTTTGTATAATTTACTAGGCCAAAATGCACTATTAATTTATTTTGTATAACTTGGTTTGCATTTTCATGTTGTCTATGTCGAAAATGGGCTAATGCTTCCACAAACCACTTTTTTTTCAAAAAAAAACAATTAAAAAAAGGAAACATCAGAACATGAACGATATCACGTTTGTTTTGTTCACGAATGTAGTCTTGAATTTCGTCGCAAAACTGCAAGACAATTTTCAAACGCAAAACTCAGTTTGGAAAAAATTCGACTATCAGAGTTTTATTTTTTCTGCTGCCGGGATATTTCTCCACGTGAGTTTGTTTACACCTATTTTGCCGCACCGCTGCGATTATCTATAAGCACAAATTTCTTTGAAACGGCAGTTCAAAGAATGGGAAAAATATTTTGTTCTAGGCAGCGAAAAAAAAATTTCCTTTTTCTCTAACACTCAAAATTTGCCACTATGTTGAATTAAACACAGTTTGTTGTGCTCAATTCTGCATCTAAATCTTCTTCTCCGTTTTCTAAGATCGCATTATTTATATGCTGTATAACTATATGTCACTCGGTTCATATTATACAATGCCTTATTTTATTATACTTCCTAAAATATCACATGTTGCTTAACTACTTCATGTAAAATATAAATTCAGAATCACTAATGTCATCCAATATCGCCCAATACTTTTGGTTTCTATGTAATTTCTGCTCACCACGCTATTTTTTTATTAACATGTTCTCAACAAGTTCCCTTCCAACCCACAACTTCCTCGTATCAACATTCAAATACCGGTCACATTATACTCCTAAAATCTCCACGCCAACTAATCCCCTTTGTCGATTTCCGAGAATATAACACGCCTATTCACTTCCTACAACTACATGTTACTGCCTCTTCCAAGCAGTCCCCTACGTCACATCGTTCATTCCGTATATCTCTCCGCTTGAGGACAAGCTCACTCTATACCCCTAGGATGAGGTGAAGGTCGTGTTTGGTTATCCAGTCCGCCTAAGCCAACTCCTCTACTCAATCAAGCAGAAGATAATGGTACCAAATCGAAGTTCCTTATGGTCTCGCCGTAACACGTGTACTCTTTACACACGTAACTCGGAAGACATTCAATAACAGCCGAACAAGCTCGAGGACGAGCTTTCTGAAGGAATGGAGATGTCGGGACGCAGCTAAGCTCCGCCTGCTGCTCTTCCGTGAGCTGGCCGAGAAGGTCAGATAGGAGCCAGTGACCCCCTACGACCGCGCACCGTAAGGCTGCTTAGTCAGTCCTCTCCCTTCCCCTTTCTTGTAACATATGTAGATAATAAATATATATAATACCAACCTGTACCGCTACACATCAAGCTAGGGCCCGTACACCCCTAGACTTGACATACGAAAGGTCGACTAGAAAAAAAACGTCGCAAATTTTGTGTCTTTTCGGCCACAAAAACGAAACCCCCTTTGCTTTTTGTTAAAAACGAGGTAAAATTAATAACATGAGCCTTTATCCACCTTACGATATGCCTTCGTAACCTTTACGTGAGATAACTGGATTTGGTAGAACATAGTTTGTAGCTTACATCACAAACTGTATTACTGAAAAACAATTGTATATTGGTAAAGAGAAACTGTAAATTTGCATTAATCAGTTTCTACTTTGATAACGCATTCTTTCACTTAGCCTTCCGTACTAACAAAACAAAAAATGCTATATAAAATCTCATTTGCAAAAAGGACCAAATATGATGGGTTGCCATTGTGGAATAGCTGAAGGCGCCTCTTTTGAAGTTTGATAGTTCCTATTGTGTCACAGGACACACTGGCTACATTAGCATTAGGACAGTAAAAGTGCACTATAGATGGAATGCTGAAGATAGTAGGTCGAGCAATTTGTTAAAATGCATATCGGCAACGTCCACAAAACTATCGCAGGTGTTTTGCGCCTTGGTGACTAATGCTGCTTGAGATTAGCCTAACATGTTTGAGTCTGTTCGTCCCTGTTTCGAAAGAGTGAAAAAATTTGAAGATAAATGACAAGTATAAACCTGCTAAATACACGATTAAGCTTGTTTAGACAATGTGTGCAATGTGGTCTCGCGTTTCTTACGAGGAAAATACTATCAATGGCCGTGGCCTTTTGATATTTATTTATTTATTTATTTAAAATACACCAAAAGTGTGCCAAAAAGAACACAAGTAATCAATAGCAAGAAATATTATCACACGAAATGTTACACAAGTGTTCATGATAGACAGGTGAAGCAGGTAAAATGCTCCGCCCGAAGTGTAGGTCGTTCTCCTTCTTCTGTGGCGGGTACCTTACCCGGACGCGTTGGATGACCGCACTTACCAGGGCTGGCTGACCACTTAACCCTTTGCGGACGAATCCGCCAGGGACCCTGAGCGAGCGAGAAGGGGGATTTCAAGGAAGAGGGGCGCGCCAGCTTCAGTTTCCTCAAAAGGCTGAGCGAAGAGACTGCAAACCTGTCTGGATATCTTAGAAGAACGATAAAAATGATTTCGTCAATGCTGTAGTCATGCCTGACAAAGAGTCAAAGAGAAAGAATTTTTTTGTTTTGCTTTTCTTTTGGCATGGTGTGCAAAAAACAAAAAATTCCAAAAAAAGAAGTGCAGTATAAATACAGCAGGTTAAACATCAGCGATTCTCAAAGTCTGCAGAACATCTATGGAAGCTAATTTTTTTCGAAACTCTGCAGAATTCTTGGACGAGATAATTTCGCATGGTAAAAGATTGAGCCATCTGGCGGAACGGCACACAAAAGAATTAAAAGCTATTGACAACTTTTTACGTCCTAACTTCCTGTAAGACAAACCGAAACCGCCAGTTCTCCCACAAAGTCTGAAAATCCAGTAACGGCTAGGACTTAGTCTTGTTTCAAGTCTAAGAATGCGAAAACATAGGACTAAGTCATTACATATGCGTCTATATTTCAGGCTATGCAATTTAAGCGTAGCCAGTCTAATATGTACGATGGCAGAGTTTGAGGATAATCCGGTCTGGGATAACATCTGTAGTAGAGAATTCTGGTAAATGTTTTCTGGAACTTCTCTAACTTTTCAATGTTCTTCTTTACAAATGGACTCCAGACCGGTGATGCATATTCTAAATGTGGCAAAACGTATGTCTTATAGAGCCGCACAAGGAGCACTGGGTCATTGCTCTGAATGCTTCTTACAAGGGAATGGTCAGAAGTCGAAGTGGCCAAACCAAACAAGCTGTATATCATTCGATGCAGTATAAAACGCTGACTTCGAATCTGTCTCTCTTATCTGCTTCCCGCTTCTGTGGACGAAGCTACAAGTGGTTTTATTGCGAAAAGATCATACATAAAAACAGCGAAATTGAGCACATTGTTGCATTTTTAGCTCAGCTTCTGGCTTCAAAAATTTTAAGTAAGCTAGCTGCATGTTTTGGCCCAGCATTGAGGCGAACGAGGCTCTGTACGGCTAAATTTTCAATTTCACGCATAATTTCTAAGCAAAATAACGGTCTTTAATGGCTTATAACTTCGTCCAGAAAAGCGATAAGCAGATAAAGAAGACAGATTTAGAGTCAGCGCTTCATGCTGCATCTAACGCTACGCAGCTTGTCTGGAATGGCCACTTCGATTTCTGACCATTCCCTTGTTAGTAAAACGAACAGCGCTGACAGAGCCTTTTTAACCACTGAATCAAAGTGGAAATTAAAATTTAGCTGATCGTCTACAAAAATGCCAAGATCTTTTGTATTGCTACAGCGCTCCAGGACGACCCCGTCGCAAAAATAGTCACGAAATTCAGAGTTGCCGATATGGAGCACTTTGGATTTAAGTGCATTAACGGGAAGATCCCACTTCTTAGACCAAAAATCATTTTTCCTATTGCAGAAGAAATCGCTGTATATGCTTCAGAGTACTCTTCCTCACTGTAGCAAAAATAGATTTTAACATCGTCAGCAAAAACTTGAATTTTGATATTTGGATGAGTTCTAAGCACAGAAGGCAACTCTACGGTATAGGTTAAGAAGAGAAGAGGAGAAAGTATCCCTCCCTGAGAGACTCCACTATCACAGCAAAATCGCTTCGAATAACTGTTCCCAACTCGAACAGTCATGCCTCGATCATAAAGATAGGACGCAAGCCAAGACAACAATTGCCCTCGGATTTCGTAATTCTCAAGCTTGAGAAGTAATTTGGAATGATTGACTCTATCGAATGCTTTGGACAAATCAAAAAATACAACATCAACTGATTTTCCTTGGTTCACCGCGCTAACCCAATCAAAGAGGGAGTTCGAGAGTAAAGCTGTAGTTGATCCTCCAAAAAGAAACCCGTTTTGGGCAGATGGAAAAACTTCATTGCTATCTAGCCAATCGAGTAAGCGCTCCTTGACAATTTTTTCTAGAACTTTGCCGCAAGGTGCGGTTATGCTGATAGGGCGGAAATTCGAAATAGTAGTGTAGTTTTCGCGTTTGGGAATAGCTGTCATTAGCGCTTCTTTCCATATTTTAGGAACTACTCCTAATGATAAGGAAGCATTGAAAATAAGTGACAAAGGGAAGGCTAGGGTATGCGCACATTTCCTATAAATGATCTGAGGCAGTCCATCATATACTACAGAAGTGGATCCCTTGAATTTTCGCAGAATATGGAACACCTTTGTAGGTTCGACGAATATTGCTGCACAACTCATACTTACATGATTGATAGCGCAACAAGAAGTTGGTAAACTTTCAACATTTTCGGAAATAGATAGAGTGAAAAAACTGGCGAAATACTCCCCCAAAGCCCTCGCCTTGTCCTTGTCACTTATGATAGAGTTACCGTATTCGTCGATCAAGAACGACAATTTTTGCTGCCCTTTAGCTCTATAGCTGAGGTATTGGTAAAGTTCCCTGGAGTTGCTGCTCGCAAGTCGCCTTTCCCGATTGGCTAAATATTTCTTAATGTGATGCCTAAGATCTTCACATACTTTCCGGTAAAGCTGGCTATTCAGGGGATCTTGGAACTGAGAAAAAAGCTTGGATTTTTGCTCTAACAGATTCTGAATGTGTGAGGGATATTTTCTAGCTTTAGGGGATTCAAAACGAAAAGGCACATGTTTGGGCAGTATTTGGTATAATACTTTACAAAAACGGCAATATAGATCGTCCACGGATTCCCAATTATTGAATACTCCGTACCAGTCGACATTTTGTAAGGCACTGTTGATTCCTGAGAAATCAGCATTTCGAAAGTCTGGATATGGAATGTAAGCAGCCCTACTTGAACTGAATGCGGCGTCAAAACTTATAACGCTGTGATCTGAGGTCCCGAAAGGGGCATGTGCCTTGACGTTGTGAACTGTAGTGTCAGGTGCAAAAATCAAGTCAATGGTTGAATTTATTCTGGTAGGAAAGTCGACGAACTGTGAGAGATTGCAATAGTGGACGAGTGAAGAGAGTTTGTTATCAGAATGAGGTGTTAGAGAAGAGAAATCAATGTTGAAGTCGCCAAGTATGATTGGCACAACTGGAAGTGAACAGAAATTGAGTAGAGCATCAACTAATTCACCATCGCTGCGAGAATCAGATGAAGGAGGGCGATAGACAACGATGAACCTCAAAGATGAGAGAGAACAACTGGACCAGATGTTGAGGCAGAGGAGGTCCCAGTAGTGATTTTGCGTAACTCCTATTTGTTCGACCACAAACTCATCCTTAACCAGGCAGCAAACCCCTCCTCCCCTCCGATGTTTCCTGTCCGCTCGGTAGATGGAATAAGGAAAATCTGCAACAACCTCAGAATCGCGAATTTTGTTGTTCAGCCAGGTTTCGGTGATACATACGATGTCCGGTGTGTGAAAAGCTAAAAATGTGTGAAGAAGAAAAATTTTGTTCACTAAGCTACGAGAGTTAAAAAGAAAACAACGAAGTGCAGAGAAGTTGGGCGGGGCTACAGGTTCCCCTGAAAAGAACGCTTAGGTAAATCCGACATGCGGCGAAGCTCACCACGGTATACAACCCATTCTTTGGTGACCTTGCCTTCATTCCTTTCCCTGGCTTCTTGCCTTAGCTCGAAGTCTTGGGCGCGTTCTGCCGCCGTCATGCTTCTTCGGACGAAGACGTTCTGCAACTCAGAGCGACGTAGAAGGTAAGCGTTCGAGAGCGCCTGCGTCCAGAAAGAACGAGAAGGGAACACCAGTTTCACTAATCTCGGTCTGCTACTATCATACCTTCCCAGCGGTAGATCTCAGAAGGCCATCCGTCCACATGCAAGACCTCCAGTACCTTAGCGACGTCCTTCTCCAGTTCTTCTTTTCTTTCCAGAAGAGGCTTTGTAGGATCCGACTCTTTCAAACCCGTCAAGATTATGCTTCTAGCTCTTTTCTCAGCTTCGACGTCTTCAGGGATTCTAGATTTGAGCGCTAGTACCATTCGCTCGATAACTGGGTCGTTGTTCCTTTCTAAAATCCCGCTGATGATTTCGCTTGTCGACAATCCACTGAAATCTTCCCCCTGATCAACCTTGTTGTCACCATTATTCTCCTTCAGGACGGTCTGTGTCAAGTTAGATGAAGCCTTCTTCCTTGTTACGCGAGAAGATGACACTTGACTGTTTGATCTACCCGATCGAGTTGACATGACCTACGACCTATCGATTGCAAGAAGGAAGAAAAACGATGAGGATGAAAATGAGAGTAGTGGCAGAAATAGATTGACAGAGGCAATAAGTATGTGCCACAGAGATTATAGAGTTTGAGAAGGAAAGGTAGCTCAGTACTACACCAAAAGTTATTGAAAAGAACGAAAGATAGTAAAAGAAAATGCTAAGACAGAGAGAGCGAGCAAAAACACGGCCGCCTAGGATGAGCGACAAGATTGAATGGTCAGATGATATGAGATGCATATCATCTCAAGCAGCTTCGAACGCTGATTACAAATCTGCTTTCCTTTTCTGCGGAACGTTCTTCTAAAGAAAGTTATGGTAGCCTGAACATCCTATTTTGGGGGCGCCCCTTGACTTTGAGGGCGCTGCCATGTGCATTGGTGGTGCAGTAATGTAGTGGTTAATTGCTGACATTAAAGGCGTTGATGGTTCAAATGCGGTGGAGAGCAAGCCATTTTGCATTTTTAATGTGAGTTTAAAAGCACTCTAAATCGTCCACAGACACTTACTGTAATGCCTTAACACAAACAGGATAGAACATCTTTTCGACTAATGACAGTGTGCATTTTTTGAGCTTTAGGTGCGTTCATACTGATTCCCATGTTCTGGAACTGTTCCCGCACAGTTCCCGCACAGTTCCCGCACAGTTTCAGCACAGTGCGAGAACTGTGCGGGAACAGTTCCAGAACATGGGAATCAGTATGAACGCAGCCTTATGTGGTGACAAACGTGCTAGGCCTTGTTTGGTCCTGTTTTACTAGTAAGGAAGTCAAATAAAATTTCAGACTCTCATTACAAGCAGTTTTGCCAGAAAATTCTTTTTCTAGGTCACTTATGCCAAAGGCATTACAGTAAGTGTCTGCAGGCGATTTAGAGTGCTTTCAAACTCACATTCGATAAGCAAAATAGCTCGCTCTCCACCGGATTCGAACCATCAACCTCTCGCCTTCAATGTCAGCAACTAACCACTACATTACTGCACCACCAATGCACATAGTAGCGCCCTCAAACTCAAGGAGCGCCCCCAAAATAGAATGTTCAGAATTCCAACTCTCTTCGGAAGAGCGTTCCGCAGAAACGGAAAGCAGATTTAAAATCAGCGTTCGAAGCTGTTTCAGATGATATGCGTCTCATATCAAAAAGCCACGGCCATTGATAGTACTTCCCTTGTTAGTCATAAAATGAATGATAATACAACAATATATACAAGCCTCTGAGAACAGCATCACGGAAAGAATTAAGAAAAGACAAGGTAGGTCCATTTTGTTCCTTTTCTTGGACGATTACGATCAAGACAAGCAACAAGCCTTTTTCGTTGCTCCTCACTAAGGAAGGTGTATAAGGCAAGTTGAAAGAAGCTAATTTCAATCACCGTTATTTCATTTTTTGGATAAAAAGGAATTTGATATACGAGGTGCGCTATCTGCTCCCTGCAACAAAAGCATGCACGTAGCCCCAACCAGGCGCTTCTATACCCGAGCATTTCAACACATGTTCGTTTTAACGCTAGCTTTTTTGACGTATCCAAAGCTTATCATGGAGATATAGTGGATTTTGTTGAAAACATAGGAAGAAATGTTTAAGTCACCTCTTTAGGCAGCTCAAGAAAGCTTCAGGCATGAAAGTGATGAAAGTGAGTTGCATCGAATGCTCTCTTGGGTTTTCACGCTATTATTATAATTTGGTTTGGTAAAATCTTGTTTTGAATAAACGCTTCCTTTTTTGCTCGCAGAAATACATAGATAACACGACCACTTTATGGAGGCATTTTTAAAGCTTGTTGAATACACCATTTCCCCATAGCGGTGACGACATCAGAAGCAGCTACACTTACAGATTGTATAGCGGATGATATATGATGAAATGCGATCTAAACATTTCTTCAGCCTTGAGCCTTTACTATAGCTTTCGAATTCTACATTGGTAAGCTAAATCTAGATTTTTATAAAAGTTATAATCTAGACAAATTTAGGTTAATAATTCTGCGCTTTTACTCCGAATGAATGGTCCGCCCTATCTTCATGACTAAAGGATGTCTTGTCTTGAGCATCAAATATGGACTACCTCGGGATTGAAAACTATGTTTGTAGTGCACAACATACTACCCAGATTAGATAATAGGTTACTGATGACGAAGGCGCAGAAGCAGTATTAGTTGAGCGGGCGCAGACGCGACGCTTCACCTTTGTAAATCTTGCTCCTTTTGTGCTCCGCGGTTAACAGCCGCGCTCGCACCCAAAAATATCCGGCCTTCGTCATACAGCAGCCTATAAAAGATTCTTACAAGAGCAACACGTCATACAGTTTTTTTGAATCAAAAACAGGTTATAAAATCTGTGTTTCACTTGCAAACAATACATAGAAACCGGTAGACCTGCGCACACAGATCACTCACATAGATCACCTAGACGAACTCATTAATTAATAGTGTCTCCCTCTTTGGACGCACATAGTAGAAAATAGTGTTTAAAAGCAACAATAATGTGCATTAGCCCTGATACACTGATAAAGATTTTATTGAATTGTCTCAAAATTAATTCTGATTAGTTAGTTGAAAATAGTCAGTTGAAGCTGAAACTGGCCAAGTCCATTCTAAAATCGTGACTAGTGTAAGTAGTGAAAAGTCAACCAGGTCAACTACGGAATTACGCAATATAATCATTGAGCTATCCGCTCATTTTTCAGCAATGTAGAACATCAATCAACATTATTTTGTGCAGCTCGCAAAATGGCTTTATCAATGTTTCTTCGATTATAGAGCACTATGGCAATACTGCAGCAAAGCAGGCAAAAATTATCATTGAACAGAGTAAGTGTCGTTTACGTTAAACACAGCTGCGCTGCTAGTAGTAGGCTTAGCCTACAAAAGAGAGCGCAAATGAGTAAAAGAAGCTAACGCCTACAAGGACCTTTGTCTTCTGCTGCCTTATCTCCAGTCTCCCAAAGTTTCATTTTTCATAAAGAAAATGACGATCAAGCAAGAGCTATTTATTATTTCCGTTTATGTATTAGGCTGGAAACTAAGTTTTGCAACTGGTTTCATAACTTTCACTCTCATTCAACATGGCGCACTCAAACTTTGGCATTATGTAGAATGCAATGTGAGCTACAAGTGAGCACAAATTGTCTAAATTTTTAACACGTAATAGAAAAGTCTCAGGCGTTTTCCGAGAACTAGTGGAATTTGGGAATTTTTGGGGTTTTAAGCTAAAAAGAAGCCTTTTGCAGCCTAGACCATGCGCAGTAATCCGATTAATCGCAGATTCGTCTGCAAATTATTGCTGGAGGATGACTCTTTTGGTCTATTAAGAAAGAAACAAAATTTAGGGACATGTCGAGATTTGGCGTCCTCATAAAGTCGAACGAGTCGATGTACGCAAGAGCTGCTGGGGACGACCGTCAGTGACTAAAGAGTCCGAAGCTCAAATTCCGCCAAGACTTTACGTAATAAGGTTATTTGACCTGCCAAACGCGAATATCGCATTCATTTGTTGAATCAACGCCTTTTTCCTTGTTTAGGGTGAGACCCCATATCGTACACCTACAGTAATCCTACAACAAAGCCCTCATCACGCAATTTCAATATCGTTTTCGTGATCAGCATGTCGGATAACACCTGCCAAGTTTCAGCCAAATCCGTCAAACTTTGAATTTTTCCCCTTCATACCATGCACCTACTGTAACCCTCACTGCGACGTAAGAATTTGGTAGGACAGCAGCTGCGCTTGTAGCTTACGTAATAACCAATACAGTGGCAAAATTTGAGTGCACCATGTTGAGTGAGAGGGAAGTTATGAGACCAGTTGCAAAACTTAGTTTCCAACCTAATAAGTTCAGATTTTTCTTTTTTACCTGGTAGCTTTGACCCCAGTCGAATCGAAAAATAAATTCGAAGCTGCACTCCAACCATTAGGTGATCATTAGCATTGAAATAAAGCATTGTTACGAAATTATGTAATATGAGAAACGCACATTGTTTTGCCACCTTTCCTGCTAGCAAAGCGCTGCGATGCCTAGACTTTTAACCCATTTTCAGAAGAAGTATCGCACTTTCTGCACCTAGCTTTTTAAAAAGGAAATATAGTTCAAGCGCTTGAATGCTTGAAGAGTTTGAGCTTTGTGACATATACGTGCCTATCTGCTGTGAGTAGTCTATCTATTGCCACCTAGAAAGTAAATAATACAGAGTTTCTTGCTATTGCAACCATCCATACGGTGCACAAGTTAGTATTCACAAAAAGGAGTTCGTGGCTTTGAGAAAATCAGACACATAATTTTTTCCTCCTAACTTCATGACCGTAATAATTCTTGCTCGATGTCTGGCTTATGTGCATGTGCACGTGTCCTCCTGCTATTGTCACATTAACTCAAAGCAAGAGGAGAAGAATTAGCTTTCAATTGATTGACAAATATAGGACGTTACAAGCAAGCTGTTTTATTTAGATACTGACGACTGCAACTTGTACAGATGATTATAGTAGGTTTTACACACATCCCATTATAACCTAAATGCGCAGAGCAAAGTTGGAGAGTACCATGGAGTGAAGAAGACCGCGTATATAGATACAGTCATCAGATGTCATTACATCGAAAGGTTTGATCAGGAAGTTTATGATTTACTTTCTGAAATTTGACAACCTACATGCTTAGCTTCACCAAAGCACTATACCTCATGCAATTCAGAAATTTCAAAAATCTTGCTATTTCTTTTCTAGATATGATTTTTTGAGGACTATCAGTCAACTACATTCACACAACAAATCGCGCTGTCCCATTGCCACGTAGAGCTGTTTTGGTAGCAGAATTCGGGCAGATTTTCAACTAGCGCTTTTTTTAGGGTTTCCAGTGCCAGGTGCTAGTTCAACTTCGCGTGGGATTACTTAAAAAAAGAAATGCCTTGGATGGACGACGAGTTACACCTTTGACTTTTCGACTATTTCTTACTACAGTTGTAAATTCCAAAGAATTTGTTCTTAATAATCGTAGGATGTTGTGAGGAAAGTGTTCCTCGTTCCTGCCGATTAAGGTTCCCCTAGACGAAGAGTCCCATGATTCAATCATTTCATATAAAAGAATCGTAAGGTACAGTAAGAATTTTTTGCAGAGAAGGACATTTGAGCATGGGTAGCACTTTGGGTAGCACTTTTTTTACCGTCGCCACGAACTTGTTAAAGATTAAAGGTGCATCCATTTGAAGGCCATATTTGGTCCTGAAAATGAAAGAAATTCAGAAATCTAAGATGTCAAGGATGGATGCCATGGTGCCTGTAGGCCATTGGCAATGATTATTGAATTTGATCTTGGCTATGTACTTTGTACCGTGGCGGCTATAAATAAGGCCGCCTGGCCGTTGTTTTAGTTGTTGTATTGTCTGTCGCTATTTCTAGTCTTCTAGTAAATCCTTCTATTACTCTCTCGTTCCCCACCTGGACATCCGCCCTCGCACTAACGAACCCGGTTAGTGCGTGACATGGGGGCCGAACCGAACCAACCCAACCCCGCCGATAAGACCGCGTAAGCGGAAAAGGCGAGTATCCTGCCTATATCAGAGGCAGTGTATATCCCCGATTCAAAGAAGAGCTCATTGTGTGGCACACCGCACATCGAGCCTTCTCAGAGGACCGGAGAAGGGTGTCAGTTACACCGCCGTGGTCTACCTCTACAAGGGAGCAGCGGCGCGTGTACCGTATACTGACAGGTCCCTCTTGGTCAAGGGGTATACTTTGTGGCTTGTATCAGCTACACCGCAAGACCCAGCCTAGAGGGAGGAGGGGTATACGCGTGTGTACCGTGAGCTGATACATCGTCGAAATTGAATTTGTGCTGCAGGTGAAGCACAGAACATTGGATTTGAATAAAGCTCTATTTCGTACAGATACCGAGCTTGAATTGTTTTTATCGAAGAAGCCGATGGACACCATGCAGGAAATGCCGGAGTGTCAGAAAAGGGTTCCGCATACAATCCCGTCGACCGAGGGTGAGGTCGCACAGGCAGATATTGCGGAGGTGTTGGCAGCAATGGCCCTTCCAGAGGTTGAGCTCTATGGAGATCCCCAAGGAAGGAACTTCGATGATTTTGTTTGCAGATTCATAATGAAGTATGGTAGACTTGGACTGCATAACGACATGCTAGTACATCTTTTTCTGTCTAAACTGGACGGATATCCTAAGGCAGTAGCCGAAACACTATCAGCAAGGATATGGGAGAGTACGTTCGAAGAAATTGTAGAAGCACTGCGAAACACATGGAGCATAAATGAGTCTGCTGATCAAATAACTGCGTATGTACAACTCAAACATCTGCGGATGACAAAGGACATTACAGCCTTCTGTCTTGAGTTAGAGAGGCTTACGCGGTTAGCGTACCCAGACACCACAGACAAGCAGCTCTCATGGATAAGAGCTGCAGAATTGGTTTTGCAGTTGAGGGACTGGCCTGAATACTTCCAGATGTTCACCACCGTAGAGACAGTGCCGAGGGAATGCGCGTATGAGCTGGTGAAAGCTATGGCGTTGCGCTGCGAACGTAGCAGGGAGATGGCTGTGGCGGTGCAACAAAGTACGGAACAAGTCGTGCTAAATGCATATGCCGATACATCCGTTAGCGAGAGCCAGACTCCAGTGGTGGAAAAAAATTGTGTTATGCAAGATACTTTGGAAGCATCTTGCAAAAGGTGGCCACGCTGTTACAACAGTAACAAACCAGGACATTATAGTCGCGAGTGTGGAGAAAGGAAAACCTCAGCGTCAGCAAAAAACTTAAACAGTCCCAAGTAACTTTACGGCATCTTTCGATGGATTTGCAGCTCGGCAAGGACACGATCGAGGAAGAATCAGCTGTTTGGGAAGCAAATGGTGCTAAATGTACGTTTGCTGGGATTGTTTCGAAGAGCTATGGTATATACAGGCTCTCAAATCAGCATTATCCCCCTGAGATTGCTAATGATGAGCATGAAAAAGGGATTTGATCTGAACGCGGACGTTGAAGAAATCCCGATTCAGCAGTTACCTTCCGCATACGATGCCTCCGGGAAACGGATAAAGTTCAAGGAAGCGGTGAAGCTCACCTTGCAAGTCGAGAGTGGCACCAAGTACAGAGTAGCCTTTTTCGTTAGAGAGGGAGGAGATGGCAGAGTTGTGCTCGGAACAAATGCGCTACCGCAACTTGGGCCATATATCGCTGATTTGAGAAACACTCATAGTGGCACAAGAAGGACAGTTGTCGAAAAATTCGTCCAAGTCGGTGTTCCAAGAAAACGGAAAAAGCGGAAACAACAGCTCGAGACTGCACCACTAACCAAGATGTCTCCTAATCGTTAAGGAGTACGGGAAGAGGTCGCGAACTGTAAAGTAGCCTCGAGTACAAAAAGCAGAAGCGGTCGCTTTCAGCACGGCGTTAACTTGGCAGGGGCCAAGCTCACCGTGGCGGGGGAGAACACAAGGATCTGCAATCCTGTGCGGTCCCTAGAGCGACATCTCAAGAGAGCCAAGAGAGGCAGGTTGTCAAAAGCCGCCAGGAATCGACTAAATCGAAATTCATAATGCTCTAGCTTAAGAAATGACGTGAAGACAACCGAGTCTGGTGCTGAATCACGTACTAAGAGCCACAAATATCGCATTAGACCCCTTAATTCTATTTTCAGGTATAGTCGTAGGTGGATGCAAGGACAGCCTCTTGATTTGGTAGATGATTGCCACGATGCGGGTAGCCATGGTGGAAATCGGTCATCAATGGTGCAACAGCACTCCTTCTGTGGAGGTGGGAGAAGACCTGTCGTCAGCTTCCTGGTCTCCAAGAATCAAGACGCGAGAGTTGTCAATCCTCACTACGCACAAGTCACGAGTCGGGACGACTCTTACCGACGGAGGGGCATGTCAAGGATGGATGCCGTGGTGCCTGTAGGCCATAGGCAATGATTATTGAATTTGATCTTGGCTATGTACTTTGTACCGTGGCGGCTATAAATAAGGCCGCCTGGCCGTTGTTTTAGTTGTTGTATTGTCTGTCGCTATTTCTAGTCTTCTAGTAAATCCTTCTATTACTCTCTCGTTCCCCACCTGGACATCCGCCCTCGCACTAACGAACCCGGTTAGTGCGTGACAAAGAGCATTTTTGCTTAAGAGCTTCTCTTCCTCTTTCTATTGGCACCGCTCTCCTCGTTCCATCTTCAGTGCTTAACGAGTTATGAGCCCTCAAACTTAGCGTATCCGTTAAAAACGCTGCTGCTTCTCAAATGAAATTTTCCTTGATTTTGATAGCACACACATACATAGTTTTCTGCTGCTTGGGTACTAACAAAGCGCTAAATGCATGTATAAATGCTTCCAAGTCATTTGATGTTATGAGAATTCAGGATTATGAAAGTAGTCAAAGTATGTGCAGTCTGGAATTTTCAAAAAGTTGCTGTAGAGCGACGACTGTTAGAAGAACAGGTACCATGGATAAAATGCCGGAAGCACGTAACATGGATGAATTGCACTGCTCTAACACCACAAGCAAAGAAGTTCTGTTTTCTTCTTTTGTTTAGGATAAATGCGCGGCAGATATGGCGTACTCCACAGCAGATACTGTATCTTTTCAATATGTGCCATCATAATTGCAACATCATCAAGCAGCATAGACGATATACGCAAAAAAATACCCTAGGAATTATATGAAAAATTGGTATGGTGAATAGAAGAACGATCGAAACATTTGATTACCTTGCAAGAGGAACACTCTGTACCTCCCGTAGGGCTACATTTGACATTCCCTTTTTCAGTAATCACACAAATATTCGTAGATTGCCACTAACTGAGTGAGGGAAAGCAAGGAGAGCGGGCCCGATTATGCGAGCCTCAGTAGTAGAAAACCTTCACCCCTTTTCTCACTTGCATCTTGAGAAACCAGGGCGAATTTACTATTCAATCGTTTCCATAATATGGAGATTCGCAACAGCGCGATAAAAAGGTACCCTAAAATCCGTACAATAAGTCCGCCTATCAGATAAGTCTACCTATCAGATAAGTCCGCAGCAGACCTAGCAAATAATTCCGCTTTCTTGACAACGAAAGTCGCCCTCGCGCCGCCAAGAGTCCTGCAGATAAGTCCGCTTTCTCATGCTCAGGATAGGCGAACTTATCTGATGCGGACTTACCTGATAGAGGATTTAGGAAGACTTATTTGCAAGACTTTTGGCGGCGCAGAGGGCGATTTTTCATCGATTTTTCGCGTCAAAACTGCAAATAAGTCTGGGCTTATTGTACGGATTTTAGGGTACTTAGTAAAAGTAAACAGTATTCAAAAGCAGCATCCAGGCAACTCAGATAATCGCGGGAAGCAGGCGGTCCGCAAAATTTTGAGGCGTCGCCAAACCTTCAATGGGCGGTATCTCCTTTACTGTCGAGTGTCCTGCTAGCGGGGTAGCAATACGGAGTTTTCTGTGGGCGCTCGTAAAATAATTTCTTCCAGCGAGCGCTGGCCATTTCAGCGAGCGTTCGGACTCTTTCTACGCGGTTTCGAGCGTACACTGAGCAAAGTGTTGTCATCGATGGTTCAATTACCCGAGTTTAGGGTACCTTCTCTCTCTCAGCGGAAGGTTGGCCGCCTATCAGGCGATTATCTGAGTCTGGACCTGTGAGGGTATCACCTGGAAAGTAATTTTGGTATCCTAACTAAAACACTGCTTAAGTAGCAGCGCGAATGAATCGCTTACGGTTGAGATATTCGTCTACAAATTGTACCCAAGGATTGTATCAACGGACGACCTCTCATTTCGTATAATTTTGCGCGAGGACCCACTCGAAATTGATAGATCGTGGTATCGTGGTACAGCATCTGAGCTGCCGCTTAGGCAGAATCTTGGCCAGGACTGCAAAATTATTCTCCACGTGAAATCCGCATATATGACCAAATTTGCCCAAAAACTACCTTTAAGATTTTGTCCTCCTGCCGCAAATCATAGATTTACGTTTGTTTTGACTCTTCACCATACATCTACCCAAACTTGGTAAAAGGGCTTTACATGCAAAAAAGTATGATACTTGTGATCAGCATGTCGAAGAAAACCGATGAGCCAAGTTTCAGCGAAATACGCGTTTTGACCCTCTACCATATATCCACCGTAGCCCCCGGAAAATGGCTCTGCCGCGCAAAGCCGTTCAAATTGTGGCAGCATGGCCATCCCATCAGAGTCGCGCATTAGCATGGAGTGTAACTCGCCCAGTAAACATTGGGAAAAGTATTTTTTCATGGGAAAGTGGTAGACAAAATAGCTGAGGGAACCTGCTTTCAATGCTGTGAATGCGAAATCGAAAGGGAAAGAGGGAAAATTTTCGACAACGACACGGGGCTCTAAAACTGCAAGATGCTAGGAAACTTTGCGACAGTCATGGCATGAGAAAAATCGAGGAAGAGACTCAGAGTTTTGGGCGGAAAAGTTGAATGGACGCTGCGAGCTCTGACCGGAAATCTTCTGAAGAAAGAGGAGGGTATTGTGGTTTTGGCGAGTAGGCTTTTGAGAAGAGGGGATTTTAGGGACGGGATAGCTCTTTGAGTAAGAAAGTGGATGAATTGACTGTGAAGTTTTGGGCTGCGTTCATATTGATCCGGAAGTTCGGGAAAAGTTCAGCAACCGCTCAGTTTGAGCTCCGTGCTGGAGGTGTTGAACTTCCGGATCAGTATGAAGGCAGCTTAGGAGGGAAAATTCAGTGCGTTTCGGCTTAGAAAATTGGAACGGACGACTGATATTCTGGGCTAGAGTGGGAAGGAACTTAGGCGCCACATTTAGTTTGGAAATGGCCGCTAACGGTTTGTAAAAATTTTACAGCGAAAGGAACACATGATACATTAGCCAGGAAAAGCCGCAAAATGGATAGCTACGGGACGGATGTTGTACGAGAAGGGGTGCACTGCGGTTATATAATACGCATGGTGAGCCTAAAGAAAAAGCACGAGGTGTGGGGTGTGTATTTCCATTTTCGGGATTGAGTTTCACTGAACGCGACATCTTTCTGTCAGCCAATTTCGAGTAATCTAAACGTTCTTCTGCAAGCACTCGTACTTGTCATTTGAATTATATGCGCACCTTTTCCAGCAGAACTTTCCAATCAAAATAGCACTAAACGAATCCATTTGCTTTTATGGCATTAAAAGAGGGTTATGCAAGTTTTTAGTGACCCAATACAACATTTCTCACACCTGGTAGCCACATTGGGCCGCTAGTCGTAGTAAAACATTCTTGCAGAGATTTTTACGCTTCGAAGGAAGGGAAGGATATTTCGTCGAGGACATTCACAGGACTTGTAAATTAAGATCAAACCATCGTTAACCGTCAACGCTAGAAATTTTCAGGAATATTCGGACGCTCTCGCAATTGAAGCAAAGCTAAAGATACACAGGAAAAAGATGCATAAACTTAATAAATGTACTGTAAGGAAGCTTTCACCCAAAACATTCGAAAAACAGTCACCTTTGCCATTTTGTAAAGTCAGCTTTTCACAATATCTTCGCGAGCGAAGAGTCTTTTTCTATAGCCTGAATAGCAGTTTAGATAGTTGTTACGTGGTTTGAAACGGAACAAAGGACAAGCGGTGCATTTGCAAGGGTGACAGGCATATTTCAATTACATCGATCATACAATTGATTGTTTTCTTAGATGATGCGAGGAGCTCCTACGATCGGCTGTGCAGTGAATTTCAGAAAGGATAGATTCCAAGTCGTTTGCTTGTACAGTAGAATCTGTCAGAGGTATATTTTTTACATTGTTTGATAAAATTGAGTTTGGTATTACAGAAGTACAGATCAAGGATGTAGAAAGGAGATGTGTGCGAACCACCGCCTCGAAAAAAGTAATCGTTATTCACGGTGCTTGCGGAGAATCCAGATAAATTGTTTCAATGTTATTTGGGATAAAATCCGTTTATCACTTTAATTTGCGGCCGCACGTTGGTTCGTTCTTTGCGTATAAAGTTGGCAGAATTTGATTATTGACACTGCAAATAAAAGTGCGAAAAAAGTAATGTTCCTCCAAAGCCCAAAATTACTTCCTAAGTATTGTTGGTACCCTATTTTCAGGTGTAAAAGCCGCACCCTTTTGGCTCTAAAGGCGATCACGCCATAAGACAGACTGTTATCATGGAGCGCGTTAAGTGAGAGCAGTATGCGAAAGCGACCGCTTCGCGAGACATATGCGCGGCGGCACGCCTGGGTCTGCTCGCGTTTAGAGCAAAAAGGGTGCGGCTTATACAGGGCCCGGCACAGATGGTCTGAGGTCAAACTGGACTTCGTTTTTAGAGTTAGAGGCAACGGGGATATAGTTTCCTTAAGGTCCTGGAGGAAGCGCCAAAAAACGATGAACATGTCAGGTTTTACGAGTTGAACGTGTTCTTTCGCAAGCGCGCGAATTTCAAACCCAAGGCTCAAACAAACAAATCAAATGGCTTGTTTATAGCGCACAAACAATCCTATGGCTTCAGATTTGGGCTATGTGTGTGCAATATTGCTCCAAACTATGTTATGTAAAAAGTTCCAGAAACCTATGTGTCCTAATATCCGTCCCCGAATTTGTTGGTTTCTAGAACAACTACCAAACCAACTGGGTTGGTTCGGAGCATATATATTGGAAAGTTCACATAAGTTTTGGCCCTTTTTGATTTGGACGATTAAAACGGTCAAAAATCTACCATATAGTGAAGAGAGCGAGTCAAACCATTGCCTCTCCTCTTTTTTTGAGCCAAAAATAGCGTAAGTCTACGCGTTGGTAGATATCGCGCTCCAATCACACGCGGTGTCCTTTGAACTATGTGGCGAAAAATACATCGCTGGATTGTTGAGGCCACAGATTTGGTTGGCCTAGGAGGTTTTCAACATTCCGAGCACTAAAATGGTACTTTACCCAATGACAGAGCCTTTAATCGACTCGAAATGTTTTCTTTTTGCTTTTTTGTTTACTAAATAACTCAAAATGCGCTTTTTTCGCTTTTTTATTGCTATTTTGATCGAATAAGGGTTTTTTCAATAATTTCCACGTCGAGAGGCTTCGTAAATTTTCGCGAAGTCATGGGGAACTTCGTTTCCAAAAAAGCTCCAAACCAACTCTCTTTGGACGCACATCGCAGCAAATAATGTTAAAAGCAACAATAATGTGCACGCCCTGATAAAAATTTTATTGAATTGTCTCAGAATTGATTCTGATTAGTTAATTGAAAATAGTCAGTGAAGCTGAAACTGACCAAGTCCATTCTAAAATTGTGACTATTGTAAGTAGTGAAAAAACTATCCAAGTCAACTCTACAAAATTGAGCGACATTTTTCAGCAATGTAGAACATCACTCAACACTATTTTGTGCAGCTCGCAAAGTGGCTTCATTAATGTTTCTTCGATTATAGAGCACTATTGCAATATTGCAGCAAAGCAGGCAAAAATTATCATTGAACAAAATAAGTGTCGTCCACGCTAAACACAGCTGCGCTGCTAATAGTAGGCTTAGCCTACAAAAGAGGGTGAAAATGAGTAAAAGAATGCAAACGTCTACAAAGAC
This sequence comes from Cylicocyclus nassatus, assembly GCA_958299035.1. Classification (NCBI taxonomy): domain Eukaryota; kingdom Metazoa; phylum Nematoda; class Chromadorea; order Rhabditida; family Strongylidae; genus Cylicocyclus; species Cylicocyclus nassatus. The sequence continues at coordinate 67,892,796 of CATQJL010000112.1, forward strand.
CTTTGTCTTTTGCTGCTTCATCTCCAGTCTCCCAAAGTTTCATTTTCATAAAAAAAGGGTGATCAAGCAAGAGCTGTTTATGATGGTTTACGTAAGTTCAGATCTTTTCTTTTTCACCTGCTAGGTTTGGCTTAAGTCGAATCGAAAAACAAATTCAAAGCGGTACTTTTCCGTTATCCGGACCCATTTTTTCAAAAGGCTCTCATAAAATACGTTTTTAGTCTAAGAGCAATTTTTTACAGATACTACAAGGACTGCTTCTCTGCCACGTTTCAGTAAAACACTGACGCGTTTCGGTCCCTTTTGGCATGTTTTTTCGAAATCTTTTCAGGTGAAGTAAAAGAGCACTTGCGATTACCTAAAAGCTGTTTAAATGGTTCCTCTATAAAAGCAGAAAAATCTAGAACTTATATTAGAACATCTTGATTGTTTTTACAGTGACTCAGCACTGTCTTTCTCCTCAAACTTTTGCCTTGCGAATTTAGCCAGACGAGACTATAAATGATGGCTTGAAGTTTTTTCGCTACTGCTTGTTTAATTTAGATGATGGGACCCTACCTCAATTCTCTACTCTGGGCAAGTCTATTCTGTTTATTAATAACAAAATGAAGTTATAATGATAACAATATCCATTTTTGATACTATCCAATCTATTGCTTAAAAAACCGATTGCACTTACGTCGCTGGGCAGGGCATTTAAACTCTTGGTTAAACCTGTCAAACATTTAAATGACATTTCAAATTTTTTGACACGTGGCAGGCAGGTTGCCGCTCCTTTTTGTAAAGTTGGAATCAAATATGGTACTATGGAAAAAGCAATATCCTTCTTTGAAAAAATGGGTCCGGATAACGGAAAAGTACCTTCAAAGCTGCACTCCAACCATTAGGTGATCGTTGGCACTGAAAAAAGCATTGTTGTGAAACCATGTAATAAGAGAAACGCAATTGTGTTTGCCACCTTTTCTGCTAAAAAAGTGCTGCGACGTCTAGATTTCCAGTCCATTACTTTAGAACAAGTATCGTACTTGCTGCGCTTAGCTTTCTCAAAAGGAAATACAGAGTTTAAGCGCTTGAATGCTTGAAAATTTTAGCCTTGTGACATATACGTGGCTATCTGCTGTAAATAGTCAGTCTATTGCCACCTAGAAAATGATACATGTTGCTAGTTTTTTGCTACCATCGATCCGGTCATGAGTTAGCATTCTACAAAAAAAGGAGTTCGTGGCATTGAAAAAATCAAACACAGTAATTTTCCTCCTAGCTCCATGACCGTGATAATTCTTGCTCACGAAAAGATGTCTGGGTTATGTGCATGTGCACGTGTTTCCCTACTTTTGTCACCTTAACTCAAAGCAAGAGGAGATGAATTAGCTTTCAAATGCGTGACAAAGATAGGATGTTACGTAAGCAAGCTGTTTTATTTAGATACTGACGATTGCAACTCGTGCGGACATTATAGTAGGTTTTACACACATCCCATTATATCATAAATGCCCAGAGCAAAGTTGCAGAGAACGACGGAGTGAAGAAGATGCCGCGAGAATTCATAGATACATTCATCAAATGTCATTACACCCAAAGGTTGATTGGGAAGTTCATGATTTACTCTCTGAAATTTGACAACCATCATGCTTAGCTTCACGAAAGCACTATATGTTATGCAATTCAGAAAATTTAAAAGTCTTATTATTCCTTCTTTGAAAATGCCTTCTTGAGGACTATCAGTCAGTTAACTACATTTCCACAACAAATCGCGATGTCCCATTGCCACATAGAGCGGTTTTGGCGGTAGAATTCGAGCAGATTTTCAACCAGCGCTTTTCTCAGGGGTTTGCTGTGTTGAGTACTGGTTCAACTTCGCGTGGGAAAAGTCAAAACACTTGCAGAGAAGTTTATCCCTTCACCATAATAGCTAATACTTTACTCATATGAAAAGACATGCCTTAGAGGGACAAATTACACCTTTGACTTTTTGACATACTTCTTACCAGAGTGGTAAATTCTAAAGAATTTGTTCTTAATAATCGTGAAATGTTGTGAGGAAAGTGTTCCTCGTTTCTGCCGATTAAGGTTCCCCTAGGCGAAGAGTCCCATGCTTCAATCGTAGTAAAACATTCTTACAGAGATTATTACGCTTCGAAGGAAGGGAAAGATATTTCGTCGAGGACATTCACGGGACTTGTAAAATAAGATCAAATCATCGTTAACCGTCAACGCTAAAAACTTGCAGGAATATTCGGACGCTCTCGCAACTGAAGCAAAGCAAAAGATACACAGAAAAAAGACGCATAAGCTTGATAAATGTACTGTTAGGAAGCTCTCACCCAAAACATTCGAAAAACAGTCACCTTTGCCATTTTGTAAAGTGAGCTTTCCAAATTATCTTCCCGAGCGAAGAGCCTTTTTTCTATAGGCTGAATAGCATTTAGATCGTTGTTACGTGGTTTGAAACGGAACAAAGGACAAGCGGTGCATTTGCAAGGGTGACAGGCATACTTCATTTACATCGGTCATGCAATTGATTGTTTTCTTAGATGATGCGAGGAGCTCCTACGAGATTCGGCTTGCAGTGAATTTTAGAAAGGATAAATTCCAACTCGTTTGCTTGTACAGTAGGGTCTGTCAGAGGTATATTTTTTACACTGTTTGAGAAAATTGAGGTTGGTATTACAGAAGTACAGATCAGGGATGTATGAAAGGAAATATGTGCGAACCACCGCCTCGAAAAAAGTGATCGTTATTCACGGTGTTTGTAGAGATTCCAGATAAATTGTTTCAGTCTTATGCGGTAGAAAATCCGTTTTTCACTTTGACTTGCGGCAACACGTTGCTTCTTTTCTGCGTATCAAATTGGCAGAATTTGATTATTGATACTGCATATAAAAGTGAAAAAAAGTATAAAAGTAATGTTCCTCCAAAGCCCAAAATTACTTCCTAAGTATTTCAGAATTAGCATCTTTCATGGCAGCTCGACTTTTCAAGCTACATTTGCCCTGCATTCAAACCGTTCAACAAAAAAGACAATACATTACATTGTAGGGAGATTTCAATACAGGATAATTTGCATTTTATCAATTTGAAAAGAGGCAAAAGGAAAGCAAGGGGAAAGTTTCCGCGCGAAAGCAAATCAAAGTGCAAGTCACGTATCGACAGTGGTCATTCGCAGCAACGACTGAGTACCCTAATTCCACGCATACAAGGCGCGGGGTGGTCCTAGCTTTCATTGACCAGCCCGAACACGGCAAAGGACTTCGCAACCAAAGGAACCCCATTCCGTGCTGCGCTTTGCCTGACGAATCCTGCGGCATAAGGATCGCTTTTTAAAACACGTTGGGGCGGCTGAGCAGCTCGATGAAAGCTAGGACCACCCCGCGCCTTGTACGCGTGAAATTAGGGTAATAAACTGAAATTTATGTGGAAAACTTATTATGTGCGAGATGATAATAAATGTGATCTCATATCAAACGGAAAAAATTGTAAATTCTTAATCTTTCCTCATTAGCCTGTAAAAAACGCATATTTGACCTAACAAGGCCACAAGAGTGAAGGAAGGAAAGTGTGGGCTAGATTTTGCACTTTTCTTTCCTAGAAAGATTTAAGGGTTTTTGCAGAGTTGTATGCGCCGGAAAATCTACAATTACAGCACGCACGGGTTCTTTCGTTTCTCACTTGATTTCAGATATTGTATATTGTGCTTCCTTGCATTTTTGTGTTGCTGCATGCTTCGTTTTTTTGCCCTTGACATGGGTTGAATGGCCGTACAAATTTATGCCATAATCTCTATATATATTAACTAGGGAGTCTAAATCTGTCTTCCTTATCTGCAGAGCCCTTTGGTGGACAAAATTATAAGCAATCGAAAGCCATTATTTTGCTAAGAAATTGTGTGTGTAAAGGGAAACTTGGCCGTACAAAGCCATACGGCTAGTGCTAGACCAAAACATGCAGCTAGGTCACTCCATATGGCCAATACCTGAAAGTGAGCGAAAAGTGCAATAATGTGCCTAATCTCGCAATTATTGTGTGCGATTTTTTCGCACTAAAGCTGGTCATAACTTCGCCTACAAAGGCGCTCTGCAGATATGGAAGACAGAATTGAAATCAGCATTTGAAGCTGCATCGAATAGTATGCAGCTTGTATGGATTGGCCCCTTCGACTTCTGACCATTCCCTTGTAAGCAGGAAATCTGCATGTCTGCGCACATTCGCCATAGTCATGAAGGTTGATCGGTGAACCGCATTTTGATCTGCTGTTCATCAAAACATGGTAAGGGTAGTAGGAAGCGAACCCAAGACGTCAAAAGAAAAATAAGTTTCGCTACCTGAGATGTCACGGTGGACGGGCTCTAAACCGGGGTGGGACCCGGGGTGCCAGCTTGTTTATGAAGTATTTCCTTTTCAAATAAATAGCTAATGACTATCGATATACCAGCAATCAAGTATAGCATCTGCAAAAAGCATGAAGAAATGATGTAAGGCCTGTTTGATTCCCATGTATTCCCTATATGTGTACAAGCAAGCAAATCCTATATTATTTTATTTCAAGTTCTGCATACCAGTGAATGTGATGGTGTTGAAAATGTGAGAATTGCGAGTCAAATTTTTAAAGGGTGCGACAAAGGTCTGGGAGCCGACTTTGCACGGTTGTGAATTACAAACTATTGCTGATTTCATCACAAATTTATGTCACATTAAAGCTGCGTTCATCTTCTACAATCTCTTCGTATAATGAATGTTCGGGTTTCCTTGAATCTTGGCATTGTTGTAGACACTTTTCGTACGATTGCTGAGCTTGTCCAATTGGTATAATAACTTTATTGGCTGACGTCGAGTTTCGGCGATCTACGCCTTCTTCCGAGCCTGGAAAGACAAAGTCATAAGTATAGTAAAAAAAAGTCATAAGTGTCAATCCGTTCAGACGTCAAATAACAAAACAAACCCGAGAAAATTAGTCAAAGATACTACCAGAGCTACAAGAACACATACTCACCTTGACGCAACAAGTTTGTCACTCACAAGGGAATGGTCAGAAATCAAAGTGGCCAATCCTAAGCTGCATATCATCGGATGCAGCATAAAACTCTGATTTCAATTCTGTATTTCACATCTGCTTAGATCCTATGTTGGCGAAGTTATAAGCCGTCAAAGGCCGTTATTTTGCTAAGAATTCGTGCATGCAAAGCGCAAGTTTGACAGTACAGAGCCATGTTCGGTTTGATGCTGGGCCAAAACATGCAGCTAAGTGACTAAAGTTGAGCTGAAAGTGCAATAATGTGCCCAATTTCGCGATTTCTACGTACGGCTTTTTTGCAATAAAACTGTTCATAACTTCGTCCACAAAGGCCTAAGCAGATATGGAATGCAGATTCGAAATTAGCGTTCAATGTTGCTTGAACTGGTAGGCAGCTTGCTTGGATTGGCCCTTCGACTTCTGACCTTTCCCCTGTCAGTCAAGAAGCGAACCGATACATTAAATTACAGAACATTATGAACTTTGAAGACATACAAGTATTCACATCAGCTGCGACTGTCATTTTCCTAATCTTTCAGATGTGATGAAGCTGCTTGACGCCGTTTTTTATTGTTACTTTCTAGAATGCAAAACCTCAGCTACAGCTAGTTACAAAACGGGGAAAAGCCCTTGAACAAGGTTTCTGTAACTACAAATGCAGGCGAGGTGATTGCATAAACATACAGAAAATGTTTTTTTGCACTTTCTCATTTCAGCATCGATGTTTTTGTTCGAATTCCTTCAACGTTTTTTCGAAGAATCGCCACAATCTCCAAAATGCATTCCTGCCATAAGTCGCATAAAAAACTGTTAGATCATCGAGAAAATAATGCTGTTTTTATTCGCTTGCTTTGGCAAAGCAACCAGGCTCAAACCAAGAAAGCTAAGGGTATTGTTCGATAAAGCAAAGTAGGCTCTATAAGCCGGCATTTTTTCTCAACAAGCTTGATCTGCAGAAAGTTTGAACATGAGATCTAAAGATTTGCCCAAAAAAGTAAAAGAAAGACCAGATTGTCATCCAAATAATTTCTGCGAAGCTTCCACTCGTATACGTCAGTACCTTCCATATGAGACATCCACATGTGCAGTGTAATTTTTCTTGACTAGAAACTGAATTCCTGATATTCTCAAAGCAATGCTGGGGGAGCAATGCTTCTTGCATATGTATTTCCTCACTGTAATCCTGGATAAGCTTCACTATAGATTTTCACCTATTCCGAGCGGTAGTTTTGAGTAATATAAAACTGAGGAAGAAAAAGATTTCTTTGATATTTCTGGAAAACTGCTGCTCGGAGTAGGCTGAAAATCTACAGTTATACTTACGTAGACTTGTAGCATAGAATTACATATGTGTCGAATAGCATTGCTTTGAGAACATTCGAAATTCGTCGTTTTCAGTTTTTAGTCAAGTAAAAATACAGCAACTGCACATATGGATATCTGGTATCGAAAGTGTTGACATATGTGAGTGAAAGGATCTTGTAAATCATTTAAACGGAGATTTGAATTCTTTCGATTTTTTGGGCATTTTGAAATCTTTAGATTTTGAGTTCCTTTCCTGGACCAAACCTGACGCAGTCATGAATACCAGCTTGAAGATCTTGCCTTGCCTTAATGAACAATACCTTACCTTTTCTGGGTCGAGTCTGACTGCCTTGTTAAAGCGAACAAAAAAAAACGACATTATTTTCCAGCCTAGTAGAATTATGGCAATTTTTTCCTTGAGATTTTTACAAATAAAAAAAAGATCTATTGAAAAAAGGAGAACACGCTGCCTCGATTGACATCCTAGGTGTTTACCGTCTGATGTTCTGCGGTGTTGGAATAAACAAATATCAAATGTGGTAGCATCAAAAGATAATTTTAGAAAATTTGAGAAGCCAGCTGTCAAGCCAAAAAATCGGCTTTTGTAGCATTCTGTTCGCACTATCCGACTGCTATCAAACCTTTTTGAAAGCTCAAAACGAGAATTATAAAAGAATAGCTAAAGTTAGGGTAGGTGAAACGCATAGGTTGGAGAGATTGTGGAGGTACGCGAAAGAACAGTGAAGAATTCCGAAAAAAATACATCACTGCGAAAAGAGAAAGAATTTTTGCATAGAACAATTGCTTCGAATGTTTGTCTATCCTTATTCTGATTTTGAGGATAACTAAAAAACGGCACAAACTTTTGTATTCACCTAATATTTTGAAAAATCGTTCTTCAGCATGGCTTGGAAGTGCTCCAAATCTGTTCCCTTCTGGACGAACAGCTTCAGAAGCTTCAAAGAGTTGAATTTTTTGGAATTCATAGATGAAGGTGTAGGCATAGCGATACTGTAAACTGATTAAGAGCTCTTGCTGTACATAAAGTACCTTGTATTTGCTGCAAATAATTTTCTGATTTAAGAAAGCCACGCTCTTTTGTAAATTGTAAAAGTAATTTGACAGAAGAGAGAAAATTAAGAGGCAATATAACAGGAGTTCGCTCGCAAAATTTCTGTTAATCAATGTGGCGAAATTCTTACAAGATTCGGTAACAATTTAGGTTTCGTTGTTGCGCCCAACCTTGTGCTACCATTTCGTCAAATTACTAATTCCGTTTTCCCAAAATTCCCCTTGTTTAGTCCCAAAAAGTCGTTGCGCCTGACATCGTCTTCAGAATCAAAGCAAACGAAGCTCATATGGCTTACGACTGGAACAGATGGTAGATTCTGCTAGAGCGATATCACAGGAATTATTAAGTACTAATGTACCTCTCAGCCAAATCTTGCAGGACAGTTACGACGTTTGCCATATGGGGTCATGCTTTGTCGTGCAAAAAAATTCACTGGACCTATTAGGCCTTTTCTGCAATAGCAATTTGTTTAGACGGTGCAGTTGGGTTGCTACGGTATGAGCGAGCGATTTATTATTGCCTAGCAATTTTCAGTCCAAAACTTCCTTTCGCCACCCAATAACTGTAGTGTAAGCGAAACCCTATAAACTCTGCGTTTTTTTTTCAAGCAGACCAATCCTTCTTTGTCTCATTGACCAAAAGACGTCATTTTTCATAATCTGCAGAGTATTTGGGCGAAAGGCTTTGTTCAAGAAGAAACGCGCAATTACCAGAGATGCTTTTTCGGCTTTTGAGAGATCACTTTTGGAAGCTGAGGAGCCAAAACAGGTCAACTTTCATCGAGAATAACGAGTTTCTAATAAGTTTAAATTGAAGAGCATGATCAGCTTATCTGGCCGAATCAAACCACTTCTCCAAGAAATGAGAATGAGGAGAAAACTTTATCGGTTCATGAAGCAATAATATTTGAAAAAATGGATGTATGAAATCACCGATAGTATTCAAAGTACACACGATTTATGACACGCGAAAACTGGCGCCGTTACATCCGGCCAAAGAGAGTGCATGAGTGAGTCAGCAGATGGTTAGAGAAACGAAAGAACGCTTGATCAGAGAGACGCCGATGAGTCCGCAGTCTTTGCGCGCTATAGTTCGCCTACATATAGTGCTCCACATGAAGTGTCAAGTGAGGATATTATGACTTTGCAAGGAGTGAATGAGATTAGAAGCTCTTGTCTTCATCTCATAGACAAAAAAATTTCGCATAAAATCTTTTAGATTAGTTTTAAGATGAACGCTTGTGGCTCTGATAAATACCTTCCCCAATCTTCAAAATGCGTGCAATGGTTTCTGGAGGAATTTCTTTACAGGTTCTCACCAGATTTTCTTTCCAAGTTTTGCTCGCTTGCTCGAGCATGCTTTCTGCTCTCAAGTAGACCAGTGAGGGAATCGTGGGTTTAGGTAAGTTGCAAGGCGAAACGTTATTTGCTTGAAGGCAGTGTCCAGGTTAAATCTAACCCCTAACGCTCGCTAACGCTTAGTTCCGATCCTGGATTCAGGCCTCAGGAAAGGGGCATTTGCGGTGATCCGGCCCCCTATTGTCGTCTCTGAATGGAGATAATGGACCTTGAATACCAAAGGGCTTCAACCGCGCTCAGATCCTATCAAGCTCTACCCACCCATGTATTGAAGGTCGTCCCTTAAGAAAGGGTCCACATAAATCCGCTTTTTGAGGGTTTTGGACAGTTTAAACTTCATGACTGTAATCAGGACCCCGGAAAAGCTCCAGAATAGCAATATGGGAGGCGATATTTTGGGTGGACGCTGCCTTCAAATGCCTGAATTGACTTTACACCACTGCAATATCTTTTTTCTCACTGGCATGCCTGATCCTGCTAAGAAAATCCACATAACGTCCTTAGTGTTTCCTTTGGCCTAAGAATACACCCCAGCCCTTCAAAGCCGAATTCCGATACATTCTTCAAAATCTCGAAAATTTGCGATTTGCGTTAACATCAGCGGTTGAGAAATTAGAGCTAGATCAAATCTAACTAAGAACTGAAGCCAGGAATGGCCACAATGGGACAGAAAGATATGAAAAAGACTGCTACTACCAAAATATGGCAAATAGACCGAAAACGAATTTTCTGCGACAGTATCAAATTTTAGCTGGACACATCTAAACTAATGAGTTCAAATATTCCAACTTACCCACACACATCTCCATAGATTTCCACCCTCCATCCTACAACTGAAAACAAAAACCTGCTTTTTGGACCTTATTTCATTCGATTTGCTAAAAGAAGACCCGGTAAGAGCCTGGGAAGAAGCGTCGACAAAAGCAATGCGCGCTTCGGAAAAAATGTTCTGGAGAGAATGAATGCTTTCATCGAAGAAAGAAGCGGTTAACTTGTTAGAGATTGAAAGATCATAAAGATAAACCTTGCGATTCCATTTAGTTTTCGCAAGGCTACGAATATTTTTTGCGTAACACTTCATGTGGATTACCCTGTACGCCCAACTTTATACCTATTAGGTTGATGTAAAAGTTCATCCGTTTTTTTGGACCAGCCCTCGAATCTCGTAGAGTGAAGATAAGCAAATATTCAAGATAAATATTAGTGCAACATCTCTTTCTCTTTCCATTCGTTATGTTTCCGAGCTTACGCGATAACTACCGAGATAATAGCCGAAGATTACGACCCCCTCATTTCCAAAATGTCCATTACCCAAATTCTTATTGTCAGGATTTTTTTCAGGCTTCTTAAGGTGTTCTGATGGCCACATGATAGCGCAACCTTTGCAGTTTAATATGTTTCTCTAACATGCTTTCCATAATTTTTCTGAATAATTTTCCATAAGCAGCAAATGCTTAAAAATGCTTAATATAAGTGCACCAAACATCGAAAAATTTCCAGAATATCGAGATTTTGGAATTCGAACGTTACTATTACTAACACGGAAAGTAAATGAGAGACTATCACTTGAAAATATGTAGTTTCTGAAAAACAGGGGCAAATAGTTGAGATTGAGAAATGGTGCGTGCAAAAATAGCATGTATCGCGACGAAATGATGACTGTTATAAAAATGGAAAAAATGCCCTGAATGCTACCTGAACTGTTTAAAATGTTATGTTCAATAAGGTCAGGTTAGACCGATCGAGAAATTTGATTGCTCCAGAACTCTTAGTTAGTGGTTCTATAATAAAAGGCATGCTAGAGAGATGCAACAAAATGCATCGATTTGCAAAACGATTACTCTATCACTTGGGTGTCAGAGCACATTTGAAAATCTCAAATGAATGTTCTGAAATTTGAAAAAATAATAAAAATACGTAAATCAGACATGGAAAAATGGTGGATCGTAAGCTCTGGCAGTTATCCCAGCGCTCATTGACAGAATTGCAACGAGAACGTAGCTCCGGAAAAGAGGGAGAAATTCTGCATGATGCAGCGCTTGGATTACAATATTTGTTTATCTTAACTATACGAGATTTGCGGGTCGGTGCAAGAAACGGAAAGAACCTTACAAGGGAATGATCAGAAATCGAAGTAGCCAAACAGACATGCTGCACACTATTAAATGCAGCATGAAGCGTTGAGTCCAAATCTGTCTTCCTTATCTGCTTATCGCTTTTCTGGAAGCTATAAGTTATCAAAAGCCATTATTTTGCTGAGAAATTATGAGTGGAAGTACAAATTTGGCCGTACAGAGCCACGTTCGGCTTAATGCTGGGCCAAAACATACAGCTTATCTACTTTAAATTCTTAATGTCTAAAGCTGAGCTGAAAATGCAACAATGTGCTCAATCTCGCAGTTTTTATGTACGATTTTATCACAATAAAACTACTTGCAGCTTCGTCCACAGAAGCGAGAGCAGATAAGAAAGGCAGATTCGAAGTTAGCGTTTTATACTGCATCGAATGATATACAGCTTGTTTGGTTTGGCCACTTCGACTTTGACCATTCCCTTGTTAGCAGCGACCTAATAAATCTTGGCAGCTGAATTTTCGGTATGATATTAGGTTGTCCCAGAAGTAAACTTCTTTTTCAATTAATTCAAGCTGTTTTTGTTTTTCCAGTAAACTTAGGGTATCATTCGATAGAGCAGATCAAGCTCTACAAAATGTTTACCAAGGATCCACCTAAGCCGCATTCGGTGGAAAGTCTGAAGAATCGGAAAAAATTTTGTGACCTAAAAATTGGATTTCTGCGATAAAGATTCCTACAGACCCTCAACTTGGTCATTATACAGTAGGCACATAGTAGTACTCAAATATGCCTTTATCAAGTTTTTTTCCAAGCATAGAAAGCAAGAAATAAAAATTGTCCAAAAATGGCAAGTTCCGCCCCCAGCCCCTCCCACATATATCACTGTATACTACAACGAAAACTTACCCCTGTATGTGCTCTTATATTCGAGAAATACCAAGTTTTAAAAAAACCCACATATATCACTGTACACTACAACAAAAACTTACCCCTGTATGTGCTCTTATATTCGGGAAATACCAAGTTTTACACAAAAAACCCAAAAGAGCGGCATTTTGGCATTTTCGGACCATCTTTTTTTCTCAATCTTGAGCCCCGAAAAAAATCCGCCAAATACATTTTTGGGTACTACTATATGTCAACTATATAAGGACCAACTTGGGTCCATAGGAATTCTCTGGAAGGAGATTTGATTTCTAGAGTAGCTGAAAAATATTAATTTTTGGCCCCAAATTTTATCTGGATTACGACTTAGGTGGATTTTTGGTGCTCTTCTTGTAGAGCTTGCTCCGCTCTATTGAACGGTGCCTTAAGTCTGTGAGAAAAACAAGAACAGCTCAATTTATATGAAAATGGAGTTTACTTTTGGGACAGCCTAATAGATATACCCTTTAATTTAGCTGGCTTGGCGGCTGAAAGGCAGGGCTTCGTGACCTAATTAAGGCTAGGTAATGATCAGAGGCGCGCAGGAGAGACGCAGACTGCGTCACGGGCGCGAGCGGCCTTAATTAGGTCACAAAGCCCCGCCTTCCAGCCGCCAAGCCAGTTGAATCAAAGGTTATACAATCGTACAGCTTTCCGCATCATACATGAAACTGAATATAGTTGAACGACCAATGTGGACTCTGACTGCTTCTTCGAGCCCAGCTATGTAGTTACAGTTGTCATCCTTATGCAGGAAGCTGTTCCTTGGTGAGAGGAGGTGTAACAATGAGGCCATCGCCACTAAAGGCTCACGAAGTTCCGGAAGGAACTTTGATTTAGTTGTTCAAATAAGCGAGCACCACAGTTATCGCGAGATTTATGGACATTAGACTCAATGTTTCTGTTGCATTTCAGACTCTGACTTGTGGACTGCAAAATTTGCGAAAAACTCACGCATTTATTCTTCTCAAATCGTATACTACTTGACCTTGTTCTTTTTCTATAGCAACATGCTGATTTCCAAGTACCTTTATTTCATCTCAAAGCATTCTCAGAAAATTTTGAGCGAACGCAACTAAATCATATCATTTCACAAGATTTAATTCAATGCAACCTTTTTTTATCTTCCTTTCATGTGCTTCAGACCAACCCTTCCAGGTTTTCGTTTCAGATTATTAGAGGGCCCTTTGTATGTAAAAACGTTGCCTTTACTCATTGAAGCACTGCTTGAACAATGAAACGCATTCGTCTTATGTAGCACAGCTTGGAGAAGTTTTGAAACATTTTCTGTTTGCAGAAGTAAATACAGGTGAACATCACAATTTTTATTCAAACAAATTTTGATTCTATCTCAGCTCAGGGTTTGGATTATTAAAATAATCGTAATAATAGAAATAGTCGGGGTGGTGGCCCGCAAAAAAGCCCTCACCAAAACCACCGTATCCTTGACCGTACTCGCTGATGTTGTGGATCTTTTCTTGCAACCTCTTAATTCTTTCGGAACGTTCTTGGTCGGTAAGAGGTTTACCAACAAGTGAACTCAAAAGACCCCACAATTTACTCCAAAGTGAACGTTTTCTTAATCCATGATGTTTGTGTCCAGATTCAGATTTAGGTTTGAACCTCAGTGTGGGATCCGTAAGATTGCTGTCAGGATTGTACCAAGGTCGACGACCAAGCTGCATTGTTGTTGGACCTCCGTATGCTTCATGGACAAAGATTGCTCCAAGAAGGAAGATTACCTGGACGAAAGGCTAGTTGAATTCAACACTATGGTATCTATAACCAACTTACGCTAGCCAGCGACACCATTTGAAGATGGGTTTGCTGAATTTCAGCTCCTTTATATATTCTTCAAATGAATAGAAAAGGAATAAAGACAAGATTAGGAATGGATGTATTGAAGCGATGAGTGCTCTTCCATTGAGATAGATTTGTGGAGCTTGCAATGATTTTGCATTGTATTTCACTGCAAAATGTCGCTACACAAAATTCAGCAACAACATTGCCTCTATGGTTCTATCGTTTCCAGATCCGTTCATGGATTGTCTGTACCAAACATATGCCCTCACATTTCGTTCAACCCAAGACAACTTGACGAAAAATCTGCTGTCCTTGCAACTCAATGTACTATCAACAGCAGAAAAAGAATAAATTTAGTAAGTAATGAAGCACATTGTTTAAGTGGCGTAGTTATCCAAGCTGAACTCTCTTACATTATTTGCAAGCCAACACCGCAATTAGCTTCTGACCTTATTTGTAAAAGCAAAAACTGCACTTGACAATTATCATTAAGCTAATTAAATCCAATTTTAGACCAGCTTGATTTCATGAGTTCATCAACAATGCTATCGAAATTTTCCATGAACAATGCAATAGTGCTTGAATTATTGTTTTCGTTGACACATTCTGAAACATAGATGGGATGAGTGGAGTTGACAACTTGTACTTGTAGAGGCTGCTTGCTTTCATTCATTTTTAATCATTATTACTGTGTTGCATTATTTCTTAATCAATGATCTTTGGTGTTTTTGATCTGAGATCTTGCCAGAAATTTTTTAGTGCTGTCATCTAACAGAAGTTGTTTTATTTTACATACACCATTATTATGTTGTCCCGAAAGTTCTATCGTTTCATTTTTGAAAATTTGCAATTTTTGCTGCCTTAACGGATTTGCTTTTTTCTAACTTCATTATAAAGAACAAGTCTTCCTTTTTGTAGAGCTATCTTGATGAGCTCAGCTATAGTTTCATTGTAGAGAAAAAAATGGAAGAACAAGATCACTTGGGTTTTGCATTTTGAGTTAGGTCGCCAAGTCTGGAACGCTGCAGAAAAATTCGGAATTGTCAGTTTGTAAGTTTTATCACCTACTCTTTGCATAAAAAAATTGCTGTTTGGACGTTTCAATGAAAAGTTATGATTTTTGAGAAAAGTGACTCTGATCAATTTTAGCGTTTTCTATTGTAAACTCGAAAATAATTACTTTTCACATAAACAGTATAGGTTTTTTCTCAGGTGCAGAGTTCATAAAACTTAGGTACTAGCAATTTCAGATTCTTCTGCAGCGTTACAGATTTTTGGCGACCTATATTAAAATGCTCATGCTTAAGTAGTCTTCTTTTTTCATTTTATCTCTGCAGTGAAGTATAAAGGAAACTCATCGAGGCACAGCTACAAAAAGGAAGACCTCTCCCTTCCAATGAAATAAAAAAAAGCAAATTCGTCGACACTGCAAAATGTTACAAGTTTTCAAATATGAAACGACGGAACTTTCGGGACAACCTAATATAATGAAGTATCAAAAATGATAGCATTCCGAGAAAGATAACCAGAGTGTCCTAATAAATGTAATTTCATGTAAGGAGCTCTCACAATAGATAACCAGAGTGTCCTAATAAATGTAATTTCATGTAAGGAGCTCTCACAATCCTTCAAACACCATTATTGAAGCTGTTGATCTTTGTTATGGTTGTAATTAGTAGGTCGCCAATCGCCTCTCACCATTATACATACCGCTCACATTTTTCGAAAAAAGACTCGATGGGAGGTAAACTTAGGCGACCGTCGCGTAAGTCATGCGACGGTCGCGTGAATTATGTGACGGTCGCCTAATGTGCGGACATCGCCATCGCGTCAGCATATCTCGATTCAGAGTGGACAAATTCTGAATCCAAAGCCACCATTCGATTCATCTCAAACGGAGCATCTTCTGATATATTGGAAGTTGGGTACGATGTCTTCGATACTCCGTTTCCAGTTTTTTCAAATTCTTCTGCAGAGGTCCTTCTGCGAAGATGTGAAGCAGCGCTCCCACATGGAAGATTCCACTAAATATTATTCGATAGTACTGTTTCTGTAGATTATCGTGAAACAGAGAGAAGAGTTGGTGAATTTTGAAAATATTACGAGTTTCCAAATTCTACTTGCCATAACTTCCTTCGGAATCAGTATATTTTGAATCCGAAAAAGCGCTGTGCTCAGCTCTTCAAGGCGAATTTTTAGATATACAGGACGTCCTTGATGCTCCGGTTTTAGTATTCTTGAATCTCTTCGCAAGTGTGTGAAGCAGCGCGCAGTGCCCCTAATAGACTCCAGCAAAGACCGTTCGATAGCATTTTCTTTGTGGATCATGGAGAGCAGCTGCAGACTTCTCAAAGGAGATATATGGGCTGGCGATTTGTGGAAAAATCTTGTCGTCCCGTATTCTAATAGCCATAGCCCTAGAATACGAAGCTATCTTGCTAAGCAGATGTGAGTTTCGTAATCAACAGTTCAGATAACCTCTATGAGCGAGTTTTCAAAAAACTTCGGGTTGTTCGATTTTTTCTTGATCCACGCTCTGAAGTTCGCCGATGGATTTTGGTCAAAATGCTGATGATTTTGGATTGTACGGAAACTTCGCTTATAGAGGTTTTCGGGCACGCTCTTTACAAAATTGCGGTTTTTGAGGATTACAGGGTTTTTTCTGCAGAGATATGAGGTGAGGGAAGGGTAACTGAATCATGAAAGTGCGTAATTTTGCCGCACTTCTCGCGTATCTGTCAGAAAACTTGCCTGCTTGCTTTTCTAAGTCAAAGTTACTAACAGTGGTATCGAATGGTGCATTACTCAGGCTCCAATCCGTAACAATCGCAGAGTTACGAGCCTACGTAAACACGTCCTCATTTTGCCCATAATGTAAAGATCGCATACTTCGTCGATATTCCATCGTGAGTACTTGTACAACAAGATAAAACCTTTTCACATCCTTAATGGATCTTGTTGTATCAGATTTGGTAGTTTGAGCTCTAGCCACGAAACAGCTTTGATATTCAATTGAGCAGCTGAAGCACACGCAAGCACGATATTCAATACAGTGGGAGTCATTGGGCAAAGCGAACATATTATCTGCAATGCGAGTGCCATACAAGACTCACGGTGGAATTTGGACCAAATATGCGATCTTTCATTTTGCGCAAGATTTATGAGGACGTGTTTTCGTAGGCTCGTAACTCGGCGATTTCTATAATGGAGCCTGGGTCACGAACCATTCGATAGCACTATTTCTAGCAACTTTGAATTAGAAAAGCAAGCAGGCAAGTTTTCTGACAGACAAGCGAGAAGTGCGGGAAAATTCACTTTCGTAATTCAGTTACAGTTCCCTCACCTCATATCTCTGCAGAAAACCCTGTAATCCTCAAAGACCACGATTTTCGTAAAGAGCGTGTCCGAAAACCTCTATAAGCGAAGTTTCCGTACAATTCAAAATCATCAGCATTTTGGCCAAAATCCATCGGCGAGCTTCAGAGCGTGGATCGAAAAAAAATCAAACAATACGAAGTTCTTTGAAAACTCGCTCATAGAGGTTATCTGAACTGTTGATTACGAAACTCACACCTGCTTAGCAAGATAGCTTTGTATTCTAGGGCTATGGCGAGTAGAATATGGGACGTTGGATGGAAAGCAATGTATATGGCAGTATATTGTAATTGAATATATTAGGTTGGTGCAAAAGTAATGCGCGTTTTGCGAGTTCTCACTTTGACGTGCCATAACTTTCTAAAAATCCATATTTTTCAGTGCTGCAAAGTTCATTGGAGGCACCAAACCTCTCTCTATACAGCGCACATTAACTTATATTAACATCACAAATCGGTGGAAAAATAAAATTTTTTTTCGGAAACCTCGTTTTTAACTGATCATAACTTCCTTCAAGATTTCTGTTATATTAGGTTGTCCAAAATTCTGCCGTTTCACTTTAAAAATTCGTAGCTTATTGTTATCGTTACAATCTTTCTGATTTTATCAGATAGAAGAAGTCTTCCTCTTTGTAGTAGGCTGATTCAAAAGTCTGTCCGATTTTCAATTGCCTTGTTCTAGCGCAGTATTTCCTTAGGGTTTTGCACTTATGGCACCGTCATAACCATCATCTAGAAGAACTTTTCTTGCTCTTTCTAGTGCTTACTGATGCTTGGCAAATCAACTTTATCAACTTTCCTATGATGAAATTTTGAGCCCCGAAGCAAAGTTGCCAAAATACAGTCATGCAAGAAAAAGTTTCCATGAAGGGGAACTTCCGCAGTGTTCACAAAACTAAATATATGATAATCTATTAGGTTGTCCCATAAGTCTTTTCATATTCGGACCTTCAATTCGATATTTCTCAAGAACTAGAGCACCTAGAAGGCTGCAAATTTGTGGCAGTAATTCTGAGTTAATACGCTATATAAACACCAATTTGCGAGGAAATACAGAACTGATACAGGCAAAGTTTGAAAATTGAGCGCATTATTTTTTCTCGGTTTCTAGCCGTCAGAAAAATGCAGCAAGGGCATGTATAAATATCCGATGAGGAGAGTATATGCATGAGAAAGCAGGAAATTTGCAGAGTTGTTTTGAACTGAGATATGATGATTTTCGTTTTTTCGAAAAATTGGAAATTTTTCTATTTTGGCTAGGAACTGGTTGCAGATTGAACTTGTTGCAAACTTTTGAACGCCATTTTGTAGAGCTTGTTTTGATCTTTCGAACGGTATCCTGAATTTTATTAGGAGTTCGAGAAGAACTGATTTATGTCGCTGAAAATTCAGGTATGAAAAGACTTATGGGACAACCTAATAAATGGTTAAGGGTGTAATGGCCTAAGGTACCGCGTCAGCCAATTGGCTTTTTTCATTTGCGACAGCAAGAGAAAATCAAATATTAGAAAGTCGGCATATTTTCGCACCGGAGAAGAGCTAAAATAATGGGGATATTTGCTCGCAAAAATTTCTATGCAGCAAAGATAACTCGAACTCTCTTTAGCCCCAAAAGTACCTTTGAAGTATAAGCTACTTAATGATGGCACCCAAATATGTCTGTCCATCCTCACAGGAAGCATTAGTAACTTAAACTAACTGGATGGTTTTGAAGAAAACCTTACACAATTTGAATGATTTTCTCTTCTATCTCGCTTGCCCTCCTTATATGGCATACAGTGCATGTGATAGCTATAAATTATTAGGTTGTCAAGAAAATAATGCCGTTTTTCATAGCAAAGCCATAAGACAAATCCAAAAAACTATTTGAGGGGTACCATTCGATAGAGCAAAGGAAGCTCTACAAGATGACAACCGAGCATTGGCAGAACTTGTTGTTTACGCGAAGTTCAGAGCCAAAACATACGAGCAAGTCGTGGTGACAAAAATTGGATTTTCGCCCTAGTAAATCCTGCGAACCTCTCACTTGCTTCTGCTTGTAAAGGACACATCATACATTTATCCACAGGTACACTATTTTTCCATGCTTAGAAACTAAGAAAAAATTGGAAAATGGAGAATGGCAGACTGCGCCCCCAGTAGTACTGGGTCCCTCACACATACGCCTTTGTATACTACGAAGCTTCGTAACTTCAACCATAAAATTTCGGTCTTGGATATTTCATTTTCATTTTCATTTCATTCATACGCTCGAGGCGTTCCAAATCAAAAAACAATAAAGTGTTAGTCATACATGGAACACAACAGCAACAAATAACAAATCACCACGTCGTCCTAGGCCCAGTCTAAACGACTTACTAAGAAAGGTAATGTAGTAATAATGTGATGATAAGCTTGCATGACTTGTATCTCGGCTGCACGTTATCTTGTGCTAGCATAGACTCTATGGAGAAGTACCCATGCCCGCTCGTTTGCCAGCAAGGAACGATCTTTATATAATTCATAAAAGCAAACCGGAAGTTCGGGTGGCGGGTATACTGGCAACCCCGCCCAACACGGTTTGCTGGGGAGGGTCCTGAGCTCCAAGTAAAAACAGGAAAGTAGGTTGAGCAACGTAGTAAGAATCAGCAAGCCGTATGAATAGTAATAAGTTGACAGTCAGGCTGGGCCCATAACTACATGGTCTAGTCAAGTTAGTAGAAGAACAAATCTAGCAAAGCAGAGAAAAAGTAGAACATGTTGAACACATGCACTGATTGAATCGGAAATGTGCACGGATGGCAAGAGAGAGCATAAAGCGATTGGAAGCGAGCTCCACTAAACGCACAACCACCAGCTGACGTAATGAGACAAACATAAATTAACCAGGCCATAAATGAAGGTTCCAAAACCACGCAAGAAAACCTGAAAAAGAAAAGAACACTTTTAGGATTAGATGCGAGAAAGGAAAAGTAATGAAAAAAAGTAATCAAAAGTAAGGACTTGCGAAATCCAACTGGTAAGCTGTTCTTATTGAACAAAAAACCTAAATTAGACTTAAAACGAATAAAAAAGTATCAACAGATGTACGGCCCACAATGCAAAATACTAGGGATATCAATCTTTAGCAAACTTCTTTTAAAAGCCCAGCTATTTTTGGCAGTTAATAATTTGGGAGGTAGTCGATTGAGCCAGCGTGCACAGCGATAGAACAGTGAGTTGAAAAGAGCGGAATAGAAGCTCTTTTGTAACTTAGGATAATGTAAATTAAAGCCGCCACGATATGCTCTAGTTCTCAAGTAATATCAATTTTACACGAAAAAACCCGAAAAACAGAAAACGACATTGTTTCCTTGACAACCTAATAGCTTAAATCAACAAAATTTAATTTGTTCAATATTATTGACTTTGAAAAAAGTTACAAGATTTTAAATGAAAAAATCGCAAATCGGACAGAACTTCTGAATCAGCCTAGTATATGTATCTCGAGCAATACATTCACTGCAGAGATGAAAAGGTGAAAAAGAAGACCATTCAGGCTTCGATCATTTGAATCAGGTCGTCAATAATTTGGAAGATTGGTAAAACCAAACATCGGCACATAGGTTTCATGACCTACTCTTTGCAAATGAGAAAAGATTGTGATGTTTGGATGTCTCTGTGAAAAGTCATGATTTTCGAAAAAATTGACAAATTAATCAAATTTGGCGTTTTCTGTTGTGAACTCGGAATTCATAACTTTTCACGAAAGCGTCCAAACAGTGTAAATTCTTCTCGGATGTGAGGAATACGTCATAAACTTGTGTACTGACGATTTCAGATTTTTCTGTAAGGTTTCAGATTTTTGGTGACCTAACTCAAAATGGTCGAAGCCAATGGTCCTCTTCTTTCATTTTATCTCAGCAATGAGTGCAAAGGAGTTCGTTGAGACACGCCTACAAAGAAGAAAACTTCTGCTGTTTAATAAACTCTAAAAGAGACAATTCGTATAGATAGCAAAAAGTTACAAATTTCCGGAAATGAAACA
The DNA here is from genome assembly GCA_958299035.1 of Cylicocyclus nassatus. Classification (NCBI taxonomy): domain Eukaryota; kingdom Metazoa; phylum Nematoda; class Chromadorea; order Rhabditida; family Strongylidae; genus Cylicocyclus; species Cylicocyclus nassatus. Next base: position 67,913,724 of record CATQJL010000112.1, read on the forward strand.
ACAGAATTTGGACAACCTGATATGTTCTGCAGTGCATGTTTTTCTCTTGTACATGATTTTTATAGACCTTAACTTGAACATTACACGCCTCAGCTTACACCGCATTATATTTTGCAACAAGAGGTTCTTTAATCGCTACCATTTTGTGGCATGAGCTTCATATCAAAGTTTGACTCTGCTATCCATTGACGACAATGATAAGGAATTGCCAATTTTAATAAGTATAGCGTGTGTTTGCTCACATTACATTTTTGCACACCGCGAAGAACTTCAATCAATACGACTGGCAGCGTACTTGAACTTGGCAATTAGTGCTAAACAAGGCAGGAAGAAGTGGAGAAGCTGGCCATTGTTAGCATATTGTCAGCTTCCACGGCACTCAGATAATTGTGACAGCGAAAATCTGTGATTCCGCGCTTTCTTGATGAAAGCGGTTAGCGGCGGCTGCAGGCAGGTATGTTAACAACTTGATGAATATCATATTTTATTGACCAAGCTTGATAGAACAATCGATCGGAAGCTTCGAAAAGATAAAGTTCTGATGCATTTGCCCTTGGTATACTTGCCATGAAATAGATAAAGCAACTGTCCAAGCTTTGGCGAACACGCTTTGGTCTCGCAGCGATTTCGCAACTCGTTCTCGCGACGATGTGCAGCCTGCTACCATACCATGGTTTACTCTTCGAATTTTCTGTTACACGATCGCTAGAAAAGATAATGAGGAAAACGGTGACAGGGATCGCATTCTCAATTCATCATTCAACATTTTCACACCTTACAAGGAAGCTCCTTTTCGAAGTAGCATTTCCAAACAGTGCTACAGTCTGCCCCAATCGGGATCAGGCCGAACCGCCGGCTGAATTGCGCGCTCGCAACGCTAAGGGTCTGCGCTGCATAAGTCGCTTCATTTTATATGATCATGGTGTCATTGCACACACAGTTCACCTTTGGCGTCCCCATCCTGGATTCGTGGGAGAAACAAGCCTTCAGGTAAGTGTTCCCAAGGTGTTCTTAGCATTTTCTTTCCTTTTTAGTTACTAGTCATCTCAAATTGATGCAATCGATAACAATCGGTAAGTCATTTGCGTTTTTGCGATTGCAAATCCAGGATGAGGACGCCAAAGTGGACTGTGTGTGTGCAATGGCACACATGATCATATGAAATGAAGCGACTGTACGGCGCTGTCGCAGAGAGCGAAGCGATTAAGGAGGGAGCAGACTGGCTAGCCGTAGATGTGACGCAATACCTTCGCGGCACGGGTTCCCGCCATGCCAATTTTGGCCTGGTTGGATTGGGGTAGACTGTACACTACTTTGAAGAGCATTTAACACTGATTCCAATTCTGATTTCATTATGTGCCAAGCTCCTCTGCTGCCGAGTCATGCATGTTTTTGGTGCGAAAAATGAACGCATAGTTAAATCAAATTCCGCGGTCCTCTCAGCTCTCAAGTAGAGCAGTGTTGAGTATGAGTATTAAAAAAAGGTTCTTTGCATGAAGTGCTTTGATGATTGATATTAGATCATCTGAGCAAAGCTGACTGGTTTCAGTCTAATTAAGCTTTGAATTTTCAATCCAAATAAGCTCATAACTTGGGCGTCTAGAGGCTAACTCGGCAGAAGACGAAGACAGATTTGGATTCAGCTGCGTTCAATTCTCTTCAAGGTAGTAGTATTAGTTTCATATGGAAAGGTCATTGTCAATTGACCTTCCTTGTTATTATAAGCGGTTTTGTGGTTTATTACTGAAAAAGAGGAGATTACAGAAAGCTAAGCATGCCGGAGAGCGAAATCAGAATCAGTTATTGCATGATGAATTGCATTCTTTCAATAAATTTCGTCTGAAGAATTTATTGAAAGAATGCACGAATGTCATCTTTATTCTTCTATCTTGGCTACGAAATTTTTTTCCTCGTAGTGCTCGGGCGATCAGGCAAGTTTAAGCCCCGACAAAGGCGAGATCGCTGATTAGTCATTCAAGCGCTTACTCTGTCTTGCAGATTGTCTTCCTACACTAATTTAAAGAGTGTCTGTTTTTTATGTAAGTGAGTGCCTGAGTTTGAGAAGAAAATTTTGTGATGAGCGACATGCTCAGGAAAAATACGGGAACTATGGAATAACGTCAACATCGGGAAGTTTTATTCGCGTCACATGTTTTTTGTGAGGGCCATCTAAAAGACATCTATTAGGTTGGTGCATGATTGCTGCACCAAAAAAAGTATAAACCGCAATAATTCGAAATAATCCTATATCCCAGATTTCGATGAATCATTAGATAGAGCAAGCAAAGCTCTACAAGACGGTCCTCAAAGATTTGCAGCAGCTTTGGTCCACGTGAAGATTGAAGCCGAAAACGAAAAGATCCAAGCGCCCGAAAAAACCAAGAAAAGATTGGAAGTCCGTTCAGAAAATACTTCAAGATTTCTAACATGCTCATGCATCGTCATTACGTATAAGACATTTCTCTATGCAGTTGCTGTTTTTTTCTCTCAGCTAGGAATTGAGAAATCGAAGTTTTTCATGTTTTTTTCAAAACAATGATGAGATGTTCTAGCGCTTACAGTTGTTTACTATAGGACCTTACAGGCGTTATTGTGAACTTTCAGCTTTTTGTAGCAGCTGGTTTGAGAAAAAACAAATTTTTAGCAACTAGGCAAGAAAAATTCGGATAAGGAGAGCTGAATTCGACATTTCACGTAAACTAGTTTTTCTAGAAGGCTGAAAATGTAAAGTTTTACTGTTAATGGTATGTACTATACAACGGTTAGTGCTAGAACATCTCAGCACTAAACTGGCAAAAGCATGAAAAACTTCGTTTTTTCAATTTCTAGCTGAGAGAAACAGCAACTGCATAGAGGGATGTCTTACACGATCTGACAATGCATGAACAAGTTAGAAATTTTGAAGGATTTTTCTGAACGGACTTCCAATCTTTTCTTGGTTTTTTGAGGCGCTTGGATCTTTTTCGTTTTTGAATTCAATCTTCGCTTAGGTCAAAGCTGCAAAACTTCAAGAACAATCTTGTAGAGCTAGGTTTGCTCTATATAATAATATGTAGAACCTTATTTGGGATATAGGATTATTCCGGATTATTGCGCTCTGTACCTATTTTGGTGCAGGATTATGCATCAACTAATACAATGGTGATAAAGCTCTATCTCCAAAAGCTTTGCAAATATAGAAGAATGACCGAAACTACAAGGAGTCTCAAAATAATGTGTGAAACGTTTAACCTGCGGTAACTCTCTTGTATAAAGTAAAACGCATAGTATGACAGTACTTACAAAGGTTTAAACTTCAGATCTATGTAGGAATAACTCAGCATAGCTTTTACGAAAACATGAATTTTATTTTCTCGATTGCTAGCAATAAAAAACTACAGCAATTGTATGTTTGAATGTTTGATGTGGACATTATATAGAAACACAGTAGAAATCCGTAGAATATTTCTGAACGAAGATTTGTTTTTTCAAGGACTTTGACTTTTTGGAAACGTGGATGTTTTTAGATTTCGGATTGAAACTCTATGTGGATCACACCTAGTGTGAATCTTTGATAGACATCTTGTAGAGATTGCTTCGCTTCAATTCTCCGACTACCGCAGGAGATTTACGAAAGAAGGCTGATAACAGTGAGGAAACAAATATGAAAAGACTTATGGGACAACCTAATAAATGCACGTGAAATTGTGATCTATTTTGCCGATGTGTTTTGTATGGTAGAGTATTGCATATTTGTAGTCGTACAGCTTTCGGCAGAAGGCTCAGAGTTGGCAAACTGCATCGGTCCTCACAAGATCTGTCAAATGATGCTGGATGTCTGTCTGTATGTCTGTCTGAGGATGGGCTTGCTGAATTTCAGCTACTTTTATATTCTTCAATTGAATAGAAAAGGAATAAAGACAAGATTTTGAATAAAAATGTTGAAGCACGCGCTTTTTCATTAAAATAACTTTGGGGATTGCAGTGATTCTGAATTGTATTTCACTGCACAGTGCTGCTGCCAACTCAGCAATAATCTTGCCTCATCGGTTTCCAGATCCGATCATGGATTGACTGTATCAAACATAATGCCATCACATTTCGTTCAAGCTAAGGCAATTTGAGTAAAAAGCGACGTCCTTGCAATGAAATACTAGCGACAGCAAATCAAGATTGAATTTAGTAGGGAAGCGCATTGTTAGATTAGCGTAATTACCAAAGTTAAACGTCCTTACATTGTTTGCAAGCTATCATCGCAGTTTAGCTTCTGCCCTTATTTGCATTAGCAAAAATCTGCGCTTGACATTATTATTAAGCCAATTAGTTTCAGTTTTGGACCAGCTCGATTTCATGAGTTCCATCAACAATGCTATCGAAAAATTTCATGAACAATGCACAGTGCGTGAATTATTGCTTTCATTGACACATTCTAAAACATAGATGGATTCGACAACTTGTACTTCTAGAAGCTGCTTATCATCATTCATAAGACCAAAGTACCGCTTCGCGTCACTTTGATCGTAGGTTAACCACATCTAGGATTGATATCTATATATAAATATCAAAAGCTATCTATTTGGAAGGTATAGTTGACTGCACAGAATCGCCCAGAATGAGCACCCGCGCGCGTGTTCCTTGCGGGCTAACGTTGGCACTCGCGTGCATGAGTCATCATAGCGCCCGCACTCGGCCGCCGCGCTGCAGGCACGCTCGCGTGCGTTCAGCCTTCAACATTCCGGGCGATTTCGTGCAGGCGACTTTATGTGCGTTATAGAAATCGCGTCGCTCAATCGATTGGGCTGATTATTTGCTCGCAGAAGTTTTCGACTTCGGAGACGGTTTTAGGCTAACTTTCATTGAAATTTGCTGGGTCCTTCTATCGATTTATTGATCTATTTACTCAAATCTATGGAAATGGAGGCTTATTATGTTTTGGCCAAGCTTGCTCCAGTTGCCGTGTAAAAATGGGTGGTGAAGCTCATTCTCATTCCGCGGTGAAAAGGATGCGTTGTCGCAAAACGATGCAGCCAGGATAAAAAGCAAGTCAACGCAGGAGCCAGAGCAACTATGAGCGCAGGTCTAAGCGGGTGTAAGACCGAAGAAAGGAAGAACTTGCCGAGGGGTAAGAAGAGTAGAAGATTGGAAACTTAGAAAGGGTAAGTACGCTTTTGAGACGGTTTTGTACCTTCGCGGCATCAGGTGTTCAGAACCACGGTCCGAGCAGGCCGAGTACGCCAGCTAGTAAGCTATAAGTTTTCGTCGCAATTCAGCGGTACTTTAATTGCTTATGAAGCGTACATGTGGTGAAGATTTTCAGAATACAAAAATCAAAGCATTTTTGCTAAATATACATAAATATATCGCTCAAACATATCGTCGCTCCCCACGGAAAATCCCAGATAGTGCTGGTCACCCAGCTTGTCTTACCATCTTTCAACGTGCTCATCCAAGGAACGTTGGATGCTCGGATGTTTTAGGAGCTAAAAGCAGAAAGTAATATGCGCTAGACATGGTATCAATTTACATTGTTGAGGACAAACGATGCATAGACATGATAACCGTTTTCGACGTATAACAATATTCTCCCAAAAAAATCTGCAAACAAACAGATTGGATTTTACGTCATCTTTGCTCAAAATCATCAGTATTCGTCGCCAACATAAAACGCCACCATGATATTTGAATGAAAAATTTGTGTCAAAGCCTGTCTTGACTGTATGGACATTACCAAACTACCTATGCGCTGTCGTCCAAAAAAGAGGTCTTCGATCTTAGCGAAATTTTTGTCAAAATCGAATTGATTGATATCAAAATTGCAGAACATAGACATACTTCTAATCATTTGACTCTATAATTGAAACTACTATTACTCTATGTATTTCCATTTTTTCCATTTTCCTGATGATTAAGACCACACATCATCCAAGGCTGTTTTGCACAAAATCTCGAAAATTACACTAAATATATATGCGCATGTAGGGTTCATAGATTAAAAAGTGCATTTGCAGTCATCCAGGTTATGATTAGAGCGAAGTTATACGCAAAAAACTTGGATTTCTTCATCATTTCTCAAAACTTGTATGAGACATTGCTCTCTACTAATGCGAAATGAACTTACATGTCTCATAATCAACAGCTCTTCATTGAATGTCGCAACACGTAAGTCGTAACAGCCAACGATCGTTTTAACTTCTAGAATTGCAAGCTAACTGCAAAGCTTGCCAACAACAATTTTGCTCATTCTTCCTCAACGATTGCTACATGCGTTTTTGTTATGATGGTTAGCAGATAATACGTACAATTTGAATCGATTCGTTATGGTTTTTACCTACATATGCGTAAATTCGCGCGTACGCTCTGTAAGTCGCGCCACGTCTGCCGCATATCTTTACATATCAGTTCATATGCCCATACGTGGCACGAAAACTTGCATAGCGAGACGTCCACATTTAGGCTTATGGTAGAAAAAAACCGATACGCATTGACATAGACTACAGGTTGAGTTTGAAGATTTCAAAACCCCTCACGTACATCATAATGTGTCTGGGGTTAACAGAAGAACAAAAAGTTGCCTTCAGCAAGGATTACGTCTTATATATAAAGGTGAATGTCTGTTTTTTGTCTGTCTGTATGACTGTCTGTCTGTTTGTCTGTACGTATGTTCCGAATAGAAAATTTTATTTTTTAACCGATGCGGACCAAACTTGCCTCACGTACACTTCGGGGCCGGACGGGTGTCTTAAACTACTTTTCGTCATTGATCGATATCGATTTTATCGATTTGTTGCAAAGTTTGAGCTACGGCGCTGGGAGGTTGCACAGGGGAGTAACTGAAAATGCTGATTACGAATGCAATATTGGTTTCAAAATTATCCGCTACTTCTATCGAATTTGTCAATTTTTTTGCAACGTTTGAGCTACGGGGGAGTTGGCACAGGGGGGGGGGGTAATCGTGCATTACTAAAACAGCGGGAATAGCGAATTGGCATGTAGACGTGGGCACAGGAAAAGCTTGTACAGGGATAGGGATGAAAGCTTATTATAGTGTTTTGACAGGGCCGGGCGGAACCGGGTAAGCCAGCCAGTATTTTCCTAAATACGCGATTATGCTTATAAAAGATGCAAATTTTCTGATGAAAAGCACACTACACTTTATGCACAGCCTAAAGGTTATAACATCAGACAGTCATTACTTATCTTTCAGATGTAGATTGTTGCAGCGCCTACTCTAACGCAAACCTTCTATGATATAAACTCATGTATGGAAAAAATACAATAAACTGCGCAGATCTGTGGTTTTCAAAAAAATCATGTGGCGTAAGCAGTGCCGGCTGATAAGGCCACAGATAAGATTAGAAGGAGGTATGCAGACAAGGCTCATTTGGCTTTTGATTTATACTCTAACGTTTTGTCTTCTTGTCAGTTTGACCTTTATCTTTAGGGCTTTAATTGACAGTTCCAGAATTTCTTGATGCACGGTGTACATGAAGAGGTAAACATGCTTGCCCTTTGTGGTGACGTCATCGCTGGACATAGGGTTGAGCCAGACTTCGCGGGGAAGCGGCGTACGCGGCGTACGCCGCGCAGTCTGGCCGAAACTATAGCCACTTGTTAACGCTTGATGGGGGGGGGGGGGCTGCGATTTATTGTTGTAGATGATCTTGAGTTCACTACTGCTGTGCTGCCTTGTTCTTTGTTTAATGACGTCTGATGCTTCTGATTTGAAAATCTCACCAGAAATTTTTTGTGCTGTCATCTAACAATAGGCTATTTTCTCAAACATATACGAAGATTAGAAAGGGCATGACAGTCAAATGACATCAGTGTATAGACGTAACAAATGATAGAATTGCAACACAGACAACTACAGGGTGATAGATAATTACCTGAGGTGTCCTAAATGTGTCGATTTTTTCTGAAGAACTTTCGCGGTCGTTCAAACAATGCATTGAAGGGCTGATTTCTCCCCGTTGTAAATATTAGATTGATGCAAAAGTTCTGTTGCACATATTCAAAAATTACAACTTCTTGCTTGTTCCGGTTCGCACAAGCTTAACCTTTTAGATACGGAAACCCTTTTCTTTGTAATAGTGTCTTTGCAGCTTTCCAGTAGGGGGTAGCTTTTGAGATAAACAGGAGAAATGAAATTACTTCAACTTCGCTGATTTTGAGTTAGGCTGCAAAAAATCTGAAACTTGCGATAAAATAACAAAGCATTATAGTAATTCTTCTGATCCACAGTTTCCATCAGTGCAAAATTTGTGTCAAATGAGGATTTCTGTGGAGAAATATAATTTTCGAAAAAAAAATCTAAAATACCAAATTTGTAACGGGGGGGGGGTGGTCTGCGGTAAGTCCCGGTAGAACCTGATCGATGGAGAAACACGGGCTTAAGTACGATAATTCATCCTTATGGCACAAAACTGAAACAACAAGAACAGAATGCTACACAAACGGGGCTTCAACCCGATTTGCCCTGCTACACAAACGGGGCTTCAACCCGATTTGCCCTCCCAGTAGGGTTCTCTAGTTTCTTCTATCTAAGGGAGAGGTCCACCTCTTTTCGACGGCCATTTAAACTCCCCAGCTAGCGCTTACTTAGCGCTCTCAATGGTCCCCCCTATCCACCGGTATTTATACCCTGCTGAGTCGAAGCTGCCTCTCCTTTCCCCCAGTAATGATTGGTAGATCGGTGATCCCGCCATCCAACATTTCTCCCCTCCGGGGAGCCGACGTCCTCGGCGGCTGCAGCAAATCACTGAGCTTTGCGCCGGGAACTCTCCCGCGAATGACGTTGTATAAGTATCGCACATATCCGCCTCTGAAATGCGTGTCGTCTATCTGAAAAGAATTTCGGGGTTCATTTGCTTCTCTGGTCACGTTCACAGTTTTGTTCTTGAGGGAGCCAATGTGAGTAACTGATCCGAGTTTGCCCGTTTCTTCAGTACTGATTCAATCACCGACCACACTTTTGACTTCGTTTTCCACATAACAATCTTCTTGAACAATGGTGGCGGCCACACGGATACAATTTTTCCTCCTTCTTCGAGGTATTTCTCGCATATCTGCAATGTCTGTATGACAGCCTCATCATCCCTTCTTGGGTTCATGGGACATACTATGATCCACATATGACAATTTTTCAAATATTTCAACGCTACTTTGAGTTGACTGAATGATACTGCCACCTTGGTCAAAACTCCACACTTCTTCACCCCAACTTCCTCAAGTGATGCTGCGCACCTTGGTGCTAAAAACGCAACAGGACGTTCCTTCTCAGAACTTTGTCCCTCTCTGCTTGTTTTCTCAACTTTGACTCCTTTCTGTACCTTATCACCCAGTCTCACGAGATCGTAGCTTTTGCACGGGCTCTGTTTCCTGATGCCCTTCCTGGATGTTGATTTCTTCCACTTGCGCACGCAAGCTTCTGACCAGATTCTTTGCCTGCTTTGACGTCTCTTTTCCTCTCAATGAAAGTTCTCTTGTTCACAGTTACAGACCTATCCTTCTCTGAGATAGATCTGATCTGTTCACCATTATGGTACTTTGCTTAATCTTCGCTCTTACTGAGGCGGTGTTTCTCTTGTGTGGAGGCACCATCCTATCCTGTGCTTTTACTTTGACTTCAGGCTTCTGGTTTATCACTATTTCCACCCCTAGACTCTTCGATGCATTTGTGCGGATAAGTGCTTTCTCACCTCTATCGTCCGAAATATGAAAGACCACTCCATTCATCCTCCTTCTAGTTCACCTTCTACTTTTACACTTCCAAGAAAGCTCATTACATGGTTTGATGCATCGTGTATGCTTCCTTCCACAATGTCGAAAGTCTGAAGTGACTCGACGTCGTATCCACTGTTCTTCGCTTCTAAAAGCACTTTCACGGGTAGCACTTTCACGGGCGTCTCACAAATAAGGACTTTGCCCACCCTTCTAAGTGCTTGTCACCCAGGACCTCACCTCACCTCTATCAGCAACTGTTCATCCTGGGCGATAGTGCCATACTCCTTTTGAACTTTTGATTGAACCTGTCAAAGTCTTCATCATCATAGCCCCTGAAGACTCCAGGATCAGCAAAAGTCATGCTCTTAAAATAGCTGAGCAACTGATCTTCAACACCTTGATGATTCTCGTGTGCTCGGTCATTCGACCCTTTCATCAGATTGCTTAACTGCCAAAAATTTGACTTTGCTGATATGGCACATGAGCGGCATTGCCCTCCCTTCGTCACTTCAGGCTCTCGGTGCTTGCATGCAACCCCTCAAGTTTTTTCTCCCCGCATGCATTACCCTGCAGTGACTCAAATGGTGCAGCTTTCCTTGCTGCAATTGCCGTTGCTCTGAGACCGAGTGTCTGGTTTAACTCTGCTGTTACGTTCTCCAACCCACCTAACACTGTGGCTACCTAGCCTCTACCTCTTCCTCAAGTGGCAATCCATCAACCGGTATCCTACCTCGGTTCAGGTGCTTGCCCACATTCTCAGGTATCATTTCTACTTTGTGTACAATGAGGCTTATTCAGAAACCAAGATATTCTGTCGGTTGGGAAAAAATTTTTTTTCTGACAATTTTGAGTTTTATACAGCGACCGCCAAAAAGTTGCGGACAGCCACCTTCTTTTTTTCATCATTCATTTTCGGATGGAAAACAAATGAAATATGATTGGATTGCATGAGGTGATAGAGCTTTTCAAGAGCAACAGTCCACGCATTGCGCTTCCTGGAAAATATGTATTCTGAAATTTTAAAGTCTTTTTTTAAAAAAGTTCGAAAATGGCCACGTCACAATGTCGCGGACAGTAATTCTTCGAAGGCGAAAATTTTCCGTTAGATCTTCGGTTGAAGCAAAAACAAAAGTTTCTTGACAGATAAGCATACTTATTATGAAGCTAGTCGAGGAATATAATTAGATAGTGGTTACTTCCAAGAAAAAACCCAAGCTTGAGCTTTGCATTGCTTTTTTTCAAAAATAACTTCTAATTACCTTTTTCAAGCCAATCTTCACATGGACATCTGTTCAAGACATCCTAATAAAGTATTTCAGATAAAATGGATGCTCTTTGCCATCTTCTATACATTGTGCTGGCGAGTTTCTTTGCTGAAAATGGCTCTTGATAGTGCGTGCACATGACCCCATCTACACCTCACCTCCGACTTGCACCGCTTTTCAGGCTTGTCCTGGCCAGCGCTAGTTTACGAGCCTGCAGGTAGGCTCTTTCGAAAGACCATGATTTTAAAACACGTTGGTATGCAAATGTGTTGAGTTTGGGAAGACCCGGAGATTTGACGGATGGGGTGAAAAAGCGCAGCCTCAGTGGTAGGCTAAGGTTTTCTCAGCTAAGGTTGAACACAGCTCCTTTTGCTACCATTTCCATCCTAGAGGTTTGAAACTGTCAATTTTCTTGTAATAAATCCATTTCAAAGCTCTAAGACTGTTTTGATGTTGACAAGGGCTTTCACTCCACTCACCTTCAAGATTGCGCTTTTTCACCCCATCCGTCAAATCTCCGGGTCTTCCCAAACTCAACTCATTTGCACACCATCGTGTTTAGAAAATTATGCTTTTTCGATGAGCCTGCCTGCAGACTCGTAGACTGACTGCTGATCGAGCTACAAGCCTGCAAAACGGTGCAAGTCAGTGGTGAGGTGCAGACGGGGTCATATGCACGCACTGTCAAGAGCCATTTTCAGCAAAGAAACTCACCAGCACGATGCATAGAGGATGGCAAAAAGCATCCATTTTATCTGAACAACTTTATTAGGATGTCTTGAACAGATTTTCATGTGAAGAAATTTGGCTTGAAAAAGGTAATTATAAGTTATTTTTTGAAAAAAAGCAAAAAACTCAAGCTTGGGTTTTTTCTTGGAAGTAACTACTAACTGATCATTGTCCTCGATTAGCTCTATAATATAGTATGCTTTTCTGTCAAGAAAACTCCTGTTTTTGCTCCAAACGAAGACCTAAAGGAAAAGATTCGCGATCGAAGTATCACTATCCGCGACATTGTGACGCGGCCATTTTCGGACTTTTTTAGAGAAAGACTTTTGAACTTTTGGAATGCATATTTTCCAGAAAGCGCAATGTGTGGATTGTAGCTCTTGAAGAGCTCCGTCAAATGCAATCCATTCATTTTTTCATCTTTGTTTTCCAACCGAAAATAGCGATGAAAAAAGGAAGGCGGCTTGTCCATAACTTTTTGACGGTCACTGTATATATAGATGATGACAGTAGCTCAAGGCATGCTGTGGCCGTATTCCTCATTGCTGCCTTGGAGTAAATTCTACCTCTAGGTATTTTTATTACTCCAAACCAGTATTTATCAATGGACGTTGGGGTAAATGCTCAAAATTAAATCAACCTTGAAAATGATTTCATGTGAATGGATGATACCTTGGGGCGAATTCCACCTCAAGGTAGCCTTATCAGCGATAAATTCGTTTTCATCAAACTTGATACCTTTACCTCAATGTACATTCACAATAGAAACTCTAACCCTAGCAAAAGGCAAGGTTAGAAGTGATACCTTCAGAAATTTACAAGGTTTTAGACATTTTTCACATGAACACTGCAGTGACTAAACTGAACCTATTGCAGCAATTTTGTCTAATTTCGTTGAGATTAACTAGAGTTACAGACATATAAAGAAATTGGTATTATAAATCTCTTTAATCCCATGGATAAGTTGTGAGTGTTTTATTATAGAACTCCTTTGAAACTGATGTACCGAACAAGAAAAAGTCGAACACATCCTTCATTTGCTCCAAAAGCATTTTGAGTATGATAGATCTATCAAACAGTATTTTGAGCGTAACACACTAAAACCACAAGCTTAAAATTGTATAACTCAAAAACAGTCGCTTTGCAAGCTCTGCATTCAAGAAAAGCCAGTGTTGACGTTCGTGTAACGCATTTCTTTGTGTTTAGTTGCTCCTCAAATCCAACTAAAGTTATATCACTCAGGAACACGTGGGCCAGCACTTCACTCTAAGAATCCGAAAAAAGAGAAAGTTTACTAATTTAGCAAAAAAATTCTAACCTTTTGCTCTTTATTTTCTTTTTTCATCCATTCAACTTCCACTCGCATAGTTAGATGTTGCCTCTGATGTATAGATTTGTAACGCAAGCATCGGAGTCTTCACAAAGCGTTTCATCACAAAATCCATTTGAAAATTCTAAACTGTCTTGATGAAGTCATATTTGTTTGGAAAGTTTGTTGAGCAAATATAGTTCACTGAGCATCGCGCGTCCTCCTTACACTCAAAACGGCTTGAAAAAAAAAACTGACATCTTCTAAGGTGTTTCATGCAGCAGTCGATTGGCTGCCGGCTGCAGTCCTTTGGCTACAGCGAATGCAGTATGAAACAACTCTAAGCTCATCATAAACTAGGCAAATTCCTAATTGTGATTGTCTGCGAAATCGCTTTTAGAAAGCACTACCTTGCTTACCCGGCTCCGCTCGGCCCTGTCAAAGCATTGTAATAAAGTTCCCATTCCTATCCCTGTGAAGCCTTTCCTGTCCACTTTTACACTTCATTCCCGTTCCCTGTGTTGATTTCGAAATCGCCATGCCCACTTACCCCTGTACCAACTCCCAGCCCTGTAGCTCAAATTTTGCAAAAAATCGATAAGATCGATAAAAGTAATAGGTAGTATCAAAAACTAATATTGTATTCGTAAACAACATGCTCGATTACCCCCCTGTGCAAACTCCCAGCCCCGTAGGTGAACTCTCCAAAAAATCGATAAAAATCAATAATTCTGAAAACTAATATTGTATTCGGAGTCGCCATTTCCACTTGCCCCCTGTGCTAACTCCCAGCCCCGTAGGTGAACTCTGCAAAAAAAAAATTGATAAAAACCGATAAAATCGATAAGTAATCAATAATTCTGAAAACTAATATTGTATTCGGAATCGTGTGGCTCTGGTAAAAGCACTTATTCTCTAATCTCTTCCCAAAATTTTCGAAATGCGTGCAATGCTTCCTGCAGAAATATTTACAGACTCTCATAAGTTTTTTTTAACAAACAAGTAAATTAGGTCTTGCTTTCTTGCTCGAGCATGTTTTTGGCTCCCAGGTAAACCAGTGCGAGAATCTGTGGGGCTAAGACTAGGCGAGCTGCAAGGCGAAACGTCATTTTGCAATGCCTGAATCGACTATACACCACTGCAAAATCTTTTTTCTCGCTGGCTAGTGCTGCCTGGTCCTGCTCAAAAATCCACATGGCGTCCTGAATTTTTTCTTTTGGCCTAAGAATATACCCTATAAGGCTATAGCCCTTCAAAATCCGTTTCCGATACATTTTTCAAAATCTAGAAAATCTGCGATTTGCGTTTTCTAAACGGCAGCAGTTGAGATTGAAGCTAGATCAAACCTAACTATCAGGTTGGCTAATATAATTTCGGTTGGTTTTCGGCTCTTACAAATAATGTTACAGACGATTTTTTGCCCCGTACTTAATGTCTTTGAAAAGAGCACTTCAAGGAGAATTGAATCTTTGAAGTTGTTTGAGCAGAAACTAAATGAGAAAACCCAAATTTCTTAGGTGCGCAAATATTAGGTGGTCTCGAAGGTTTTGTCCGTTTTTTCAAACCGCTATAAGACCACGCACAGTAAAAACCTGAATGACTTTCAACATGCATTCGATGCAACTTTTCCTTCTCTTTCTTATGGTTTCATTTTCTAGCCATAATTATGTACACTTTTTTTTGATAATTGTCACAATTCTTCATACGTCATTTTTATCTGCTCAAAGATCGGCTAATTTTTAAAAATTTTAATCCAAAGTTTTGGAAACGATTATATATGGCGCAAATAGAATAATTTCTGGACTACACGCCTATATTTTCAAATTCTTCTAACCTGCTGTTTAAAAAATTATTTTTTCAGAGGTCTCGATTTTTGGCAAAGTCATGAAACACGCAACTGCGGCAAAAACATGAATTCTTTTGGAAATTCCGCGAATCGAAACGTGATTGCTAATGAACATTATTTATGCAACATAATCAGGATTAATTCGCTTTGAAAAATCAGCTTTCGGAATTTTCGGTAATTTCACGTGGTAGACGTAATCAAAAAGCCGCGGTTTTTCCCAAATAAATAATTATTTAGAACTTGATAAAGGTGGCCCATGTAATCTAAAGTAATTACAATGTAGCCGAAGATTTGCTCTACATAACAATTATTAGCGATCTTTGAAAATAGCAGGAGGAAAATTTTTATAATTCAGGAAATATTTGGCATTACTGTTGAGCTGCTCAAAAAGCCATGGCGATAACATCGCAAGGACAGGGTAGATCAGAAAGCAAATATAGCAGTAAGAAAGAGCATAAGAATTTATAACAAATATTACCTAGAACGTCTATGGATTGGTGTTCTGTAGGTTTTAGTGGACGATGAAAATACCGACAAAACTTTTGGGACAACCTAATATAAGAAAATTGAATTTTGATATTGCAGATTACAATTACATTCGGTAAGCAAGGAAGACTTGTCTAAACCAGTGGCGTACCCAGGATTTCGGCTCGGGGGGGGGGGGCGCGACAAAAATTTTTTTCTAATGAAGGTGCGTGGCGACAGCCACGCACTCCAAAAAAATTTTTGGGGTGCTTCTCAAAATTTTGCGGGTCCCCAATTCCTAAAATCTGGAAAAAGGGGGCGTGGCGTCAGCCACGCCCCCGAAAAAATTTTTTTTATAAAGCTAAAATGAATTTTTAAAAAATTTTAAAAATTATTTTAATTATTTACAAGTACAGACAAGTCATTTGCACAATTTTATAACCCATATAAGTAACTTTCAAAAATTTCGCGAGCCGTTCTCGGGGGGGGGGGGGGGGGGGCGCGCGCCCCCCCCCCCTCGGTACGCCACTGGTCTAAACCTACCAAATTGCTCTCTACATCCATAACGGCATGAAAATGAACCTTAGAGGCAGTGGATCGGCAAAATCCAACATTATTGGACGCCGCCCGCAGCAACGCTATAACCATTGGGTCCTGCCAAGATTTAGCGTCATCGGCCTTGCTCCACTCGTCCAATATCAAGGGGAAGGGCATTAGCTCATTTCGCCGTTTTCAAGCGTTCAAAAGTGGATTTTCGGGATCAGCGTATTGAAAAACAGCTAAGCGCAAATTTGACTAGGTTGAGATTTGCCGAGCCACTGCCTTTGAAAGTTGCAGAATTGAGCGTTTAGAATTGCTATACATGTTGAGGCATGACTCTAGGTACCTAACTGATGGTTGAGAATCTTGAATATTTGATATGTGATAGAAGCAACTTTGAACTACTTCCTTTCTTCCTTACCATGGATAAAAAACAGCTAGGAAAGTTTTTGTGAAGAATTTTACGCCGAAACAAAATTATTTTTTAGCCAAGCTAATAAGAATCGAACCCAGGAATGGCCACAATGAGACAAAAAGATATGGAAAAGATTGCCATCACCAAAAAATGGCACGAAATGGACCGGAAACGAATTTTCTGCGACACTTTCAAATTTTAGGCGGACCACATTTGAACTATGTAATAAGTCCAAATATTCATCCTCTAGATTTTAATATTACATTCTCATAGATTTTTATCCTAATACTCCTGAAAACAACAAGCAAACAACATCTTTTCGAGTCCTGCTTCATTCGATATGCGATATAGAAAAGATCCGGCGAGAGCCTTGGAAGAAGCGCCGCCAAAAACAATGCGCGCATCGTAAAAAATTTTCTGAAGAAAATCACTTCCACAGAAGCCAAAAGCGGTTACCAGTCAGCGGTTGGAAGATTGTGAATATAATTCTCATTTGCCTAACATTAAAGACAAAATCGCAATTTTATTCAGTCTTTGCAAGGCTACGAATATCGTCTGCGTGTAGAGTGTGGACTTCATGTGGACCACCCTGTACGTAAAATTACATACCTATTAGGTTTGTGTAAAAGCTCTCCCTTTTTCTAAACGCCTTCGAATCTCGTAGAGTGAAGATAAGCAAACATATTAGAATGAATTTTAGTTTAGAATTTCTTCCTCTTTCCATTCGTTATGTTTCCGACGCAGCTTACGATGATTACGGAGATAATTGCCGAAGATTGCGACCCCTCATTTTCAAAATGTCCATTATTCGCAAATTGTTTGGACTTACTTAGCTCTGAAAGTGCTCTGACAATGCCCCCGATAGCGCAACTTTTGCAGCTTAATATGTTTCTCTAGCATGCTTTCTAGAAACTTAGTGAACAATTTTCCAAATGCACTAAATTCTCAAAAAAAGCACAACATATAATTGCACCAAACATCGCAAAATTTTCAGAATATCGAGATTTTAAAACTTGATTGTTATTTTTATAACTTCAAACATTGAATTAGAGTTAACTGCTTCAAAATATGTAGATTGTGAAATATAGCTACTGCGATTTTGTATGCAAAAATGGTATGTATCGCGACGAAATGATGACTGTTATAAAAATGGAAGAAATTGCACTGAATGCCCCCTGAACTGTGTAACATTTTATGTTTGACAAGGTTAGATTAGAGCGATCAGGAAATTTGGACACTTCAAAATTTATATCTCAATGGTTCTAGAACGCATTGATCTGCAGAAAGATTGCTTTATCACTTGGCTTTCAAAGCACATTTGAAAGTCTTAAATGAGTATTCCGAAAATTAGCTTAAATCAGGCGTGGTACAAATGTCGTAAGCTTTGGAAGTTATCTCAGCGCTCGTTAGCAGATTGCAGCGAGAACGTAGCTGCCGAAAAGAGGAAGTTATGCATGATATGATGCTTGGAAAATAACATTGATGTAACTAAACGGGATTTGGGGTCGGCGCAAAGAAAGGAAAGAACATCCGCACCGACTAATAAATCTTGCCAGCTAAATTTTTGATATGATAAATCTATGTACTCTTTGATTCAACTGGCTCGGCGGCTGAAAGGAGGGGCTTCGTGACCTAAGGCTAGGTAATGATCAGAAGCGCGCAGGAGAGGCGCAGACTGCGTCACGGGTGCGAGCGGTCTTAATTAGGTCACAAAGCCCCGCCTTCCAGCCGCCAAGCCAGTTGAACCAAAGGTTATACAATCGTACAGCTTTCCGCATCGTATATAAAACTGAATATAATTGGAGGATCAATGTGGAGTCTGACTGCTTCTTGCGAGCCCAGCTGTGTAGTTGCAGTTACTTGTCGACCTTATGGAGGAAGATGTTTCTTAGGTAGAGGAGCTGTAACAATAAGGCCATCGCCACACTAAAAGCTGACGAAGTTTCCGGAAGAAACGATCATGTAATGCTGTTCAAATAACCCTGCATTTGGCGAGAATCACAGTCCCTAATCGCAAGATTTACAGACGCTAGACATGATGCTTCTGTTGCATTTTCAAACTTTGAGTGATGGACTGCAAAAATTACGAAGAATTGCATTCATTCTTGGTTAGATCGTATATACTTAACCTCGTTTTTTTTCTATATCAACCTACTAATTTTCCAACATCTTGGTCACAATCTCAACTCTATTTTCAAAAAACCGAAGCGAACCCAACTAACATGATTTAATTTCAGAAGATTTAATTCAATGCCTTTTTTACCTTCCTTTCATGTGCTTCCGACCATTCCTTCTCCATGTGTTTGCTTCAGATTATTAGAGGACACTTTATATGTAAAAACGTTGCCTTTAACCATTAAAGCACTGCTTGGACAATGAAACGCATTTGTCTTATGTAGCACAGCTTGAAGAAGTTTTGAAAAATTTTCTAATTGCAGAAGTAAATACAAGTGAACATCACAATTTTTATTCAAAAAGTTTTGATTTTATCTCAGCTCATATTCGTAATAAAAGTTATCGTGGGGGTGATGGCCCGCATAAAAGCCATCACCAAAATCAACATATCCTTCACCGTACTCGCTGATGTTGTGCAGCCTTCTTTCCAACTCCTTACGTTTTTCGGAACGTTCTTGATCGGTAAGAGGTTCACCAACAAGTGAACTCAAAAGTTCCCACAATTTACTCCAAAGTGAACGTTTTCTTAATCCATGATGTTTGCGTCCAGATTCAGATCCAGGTTTGAACCTCAGTGTGGGATCCGTAAGATTGCTGTCAGGATCGTACCACTTCCGACGAAAAAGCTGCTCTGTTGTTGGACCTCCGCATACTTCATGGACAAAGATTACTCCAAGAAGGAAGATTACCTGGACGAAAGGCTAGTTGAATTCAACACTATGGTATCTATAACCAACTTACACTAGCCAGCGACACCATTTGAGGATGGGTTTGCTGAATTTCAGCTGCTTTATATATTCTTCAAATGAATAGAAAAGGAATAAAGACAAGATTAGGAATGGATGTATTGAAGCGATGAGTGCTCCTCCATTGAGATAGATTTGTGGAGCTTGCAATGATTTTGCATTGTATTTCACTGCAAAATGTCGCTACACAATACTCAGCAACAACATTGCCTCTATGGTTCTACCGTTTAGTCGTTCATGGATTGTCTGTATCAAACATAATGCCCTCACATTTCGTTCAACCCAAGACAATTCGACGAAAATCTGCTGCCCTTGCAACGCAATGTATTATCAACAGCGGAAAAGAATAAATTTAGTGAAGCACATTGTTTAAGTGGCGTAATTATCCAAGCTGAAGGCTCTTACATTATTTGCAAGCTAACACCGCAATTAGCTTCTGACCTTATTTGTAAAAGCAAAAACTGCACTTGACAATTATCATTAAGCCAATTAAATCCAATTTTAGACCAGCTGATTTCATGGTTCCATCAACAATACTATCGAAATTTTCCATGAGCAATGCAATAGTGCGTGAATTATTGTTTTCGTTGGCACATTCTGAAACATAGATGGGATGAGTGGATTTGACAACTTGTACTTGTAGAGGCTGCTTACTTTCATTCATTTTTAATCACTACTACTGTGTTGCATTATTTCTTAATCAATGATCTTTGATGCTTTTGATCTGAGATCTTCAGAAATTTTTTTTGTGCTGTCATCTAACAGAAGTTGTTTTCTTTTACATACACCATCATTGTGTTGTCCCGAAAATTCTATCGTTTCATTTTTGAAAATTTGTAACTTTTTGCTGCCTCAACGGATCTGCCTTTGTAGGGCTATCTCAATGAGCTCAGCTACAGTTTCATTGTAGAGATAAAAAAAGGAAGAAGAAGACCACTTCGGCTTTGCATTTTAAGTTAGGTCGCCAAGTCTGGAACGCTGCAGAAAAATCGGGATTGTCAGTATGTAAGTTTTATGACCTACTCTTTGCATAAAAAAATTGCTGTTTGGACGTTTCAATGAAAAGTTGTATTTTTTGAGAAAAGTGACACTGATCAATTTTAGCGTTTTCTATTGTAAGCTCGAAAATTATAACTTTTCACACAAACAACATAGGTTTTTTTCTCAAGTGCAGAGAACAGTTCATAAAACTTATTTACTAGCAATTTCAGATTCTTCTGCAGCGTTTCAGATTTTTGGCGACCTATCTTAAAATGCTCATGCTTAAGTAGTCTTCTTTTTTCATTTTATCTCTGCAGTGAAGTATAGTGGAAACTCATCGAAGCACTGCTACAAAAAAGAAGACTTCTCCCTTCCAATGAAATAAAAAAGAAGCAAATTCATCAAAATTGCAAAAAGTTACAAGTTTTCAAATATGACAGAACGTTCGGGACAACCTGATATAATGAAGTATCAAAAATGATAGCATTTCGGGAAAGATAACCAGAGTGTCCCAATAAATGTAATTTCATGTAAGGAGCTCTCATTATCCTTTAAACACCTTTTGTAAAGCTGTTAATCTTTGTTATGGTTGTAATCAGTTAGTAAGTCGCCAGTTGCCTCTCACCATTATACATACCGCTCACATTTTTTTGAAAAAAAAGACGCGAATGGATTTAGACTCAGGCGACCGTCGCGTGAGTCATGCGACGGTCGTGTGAGTTATGTGACGGTCGTCTAATGTGCGGACATCGCCATCGCGTCGCATATCTCGATTCAGAGTGGACAAATTCTGAATCCAAAGCCACCATTCGATTCAGCTCGGCACGGAACATCTTCTGATATATTGGAAGTGGGGTACGATGTCTTCGATATTCCGTTTCCAGTTTTTCCAAATTCTTCTGCGGGGGTCCTTTTGCAAAGGTGAAGCAGCGCCTATCCCACATGGAAGATTCCACTGAATATTATTCGATAGTACTTTTTTGTAGATTATCGTGCGCTAAAGAATTGCCTCAGACTTCTTTCCAAAACAGAGAGAAAGAGTTTGTGAATTCTGAAAATGTTACGAGTTTTATTCTAGTGCCATAACTTCCTTCGGAATCAGTAAATTTTTAATCCGAAAGAAGCGGCGTGCTCAGCTCATCAATCTTTCGATATACAGCACGTCCTTGATGCTCCGATTTCAGTATGTTTGAATCTTTCTGCGCACGTCTTTTCGCAAATGTGTGAAGCAGCGCGCAGTGCCCCTAATAGACTCCAGCAAAGACCGTTTGATAGCACTTTCTTTGTAGATTATGGAGCGCTAAAAAGCAGCCGCAGACTTCTTTCCAAAGGAGATAGAGGGGCTGGCGATTTGTGGAAAAATCTTGTCGTCCCATATTCTACTCGCCATAACCCTAGAATACGAAGCTATCTTGCTAAGCAAATGTGAGTTTTGTAATCAACAGTTCAGATAACCTCTATGAGCGAGTTTTCAAAGATCGGGTTGTCTGATTTTTTCTTGATCCACGCTCTGAAGCTCGCGGATGGATTTTGGTCAAAATGCTGGTGATTTTGGACTGTACGGAAACTTCGCTTATAGAGGATTTCGGACACGCTCTTTACGAAAATTGTGGTCTTTGAGGATTACAAGGTTTTTTTCTGCAGAGATATGAGGTGAGGGAGCTGTAACTGAATCATGAAAGTGCGTAATTTTGCCCGCAATTCTCGCGTGTCTGCCAGAAAACTTGCCTGCGTGCTTCTCTAAGTCAAAGTTACTAGGAACTGCTATCGAATGGTGCATCACTCAGGCTCCAATCCGTTACAATCGCCGAGTTACGATCCTACGTAAACACGTCCTCATGAATTTTGCCCATAATGTAAATATCGCATACTTCGTCGATATTCCATCGTGAGTACTTGTACAACAAGATAAAACCTTTTCACATCCTTAATGGATCTTGTTGTATCAGATTTGGTAGTTTGAGCTCTAGCCACGAAACAGCTTTGATATTCAATTGAGCAGCTGAAGCACACGCAAGCACGATATTCAATACAGTGGGAGTCATTGGGCAAAGCGAACATATTATCTGCAATGCGAGTGCCATACAAGACTCACGGTGGAATTTGGACCAAATATGCGATCTTTCCATTTTGCGCAAAATTTATGAGGACGTGTTTTCGTAGGCTCGTAACTCTGCGATTTTTATAAATTGGAGCCTGGGTCATGAATAATTCGATAACACTGTTTCTAGCAACTTCGAATTAGAAAAGCAAGCAAGCAAGTTTTCTGACCGATACGCGAGAAGTGCGGGCAAAATTATGCACTTTCGTAATTCAGTTACAGTTCTCTCACCTCATATCTCCGCAAAAAAACCCTGTAATCCTCAAAGACCACTTTCGTAAAGAGCGTGTACAAAAACCTCTATAAGGAAAGTTTCCGTACACAAGGTCATCAATATTTTGACCAAAATCCATCGGCGAGCTCCAGAGCGTGGAACGAGAAAAAATCAAACAACCCGAAGTTCTTTAAAAACTCTCTCATAGAGGTTATCTGAACTGTTGATTACGAAACTCACATCTGCTTAGCAAGATAGCTTTGATTCTAGGGCTATGGCGAGTAGAATATGGGACGTTGGATGGAAAGCAATGCATACGGCAGTATATTGTAATTGATATTATAATTATAATATGATTACCATAATAATTATAATTAATTGAGTATAATAATTAATTATAATAATATAATTATAATTATTACAATATATCATACCGTAATTTCACGCGTACAAGGCGCGAGGGATTTTTTTTGAATCGACCAGCCCAATACGCCAAAGAACTTCGCAACCAAAGGACCCTGTGCCTTGCTATATTGCTTAAGAGAATCGTATGACATAAGGATCCTTTCCGAGATAAGTTAAAGCGGCTGAGGGGCTTAGTCGAAAAATCGAAAAAGGTGCGCCTTGTACGCGTGAAATTAGGGTAATTATAATATTAGGTTGTCTCATAATTAATGCACGTTTTTATTTGCTTACTTTAACAGAGCAACCAGACTCAACCTAACAAAGGGTAAGGGGAACTGTTCGATAGAGCAAAGCAAGCTCTACAAGATGGCACTTATGACTTTGCGCCAGGCTCGATCCACGGAGAGTTCGAAGTCAAAATCTAAAGATTTCCAAATGCCCAAAAATCGAAAAAAATCAGATCTTTCTCCAAATAATTTCTACGGACCTCCCACTCGCTCACATCAATACTATCGATATCTGATATCCATATGTGCGATTGCCGTATCTTTTGGTTGACTAGAAACTGAGAAAACGAAAATTTCCCTGATTTTTTCAAAGCAATGCTGAGCCGTTTTTGCATATGTAGTTCTATACTACAAGCCTAGGTAAGTATAACTGTAGGTTTTCAGCCCATTCCAAGCGGTAGTTTTCGAGAAATGTCGATTTTAGCACTGAAACTGAAACGAAAAATCTGAATTTGTTATTTTTCGAAAACTACCGCTTGGAATGGGCTGAAAACCTACAGTTATACTTACCTAGGCTTGTAGTATAGAACTACATATGCAAAAACGGCTCAGCATTGCTTTGAGAAAATCAGGGAAATTTTCGTTTTCTCAGTTTCTAGTCAAGGAAAAGATACGGCAATCGCACATATGGATATCGGATATCGATGGTATTGATGTGAGCGAGTGGGAGGTCCGTAGAAATTATATGGACGAAGATCTGATTTTTTTCGATTTTTTGGGCATTTGGAAATCTTTAGATTTTGAGTTCGAACTCTCCGTGGATCGAGCACGGCGCAAGGACATGAGTGCCATTTTGTAAAGCTTGCTTTGCTCTATCGAACAGTACCCCTTATCCTTTGTAGGTTGAGTCTGGTTGCTTTGTTAAAGCAAGCAAATAAAAACGTGCATTAATTATGAGACAACCTAATATATTGCAATGACATATATTGTCGTTTGATTACAAGCGGATAAAGTGGATGAAGAGCTGAGAATGTTCAGAGTGGGTGGTGGAAGAAATTCCTTATTACTGTCGTCGATGGAAAGCATTGTCAAAGTTGGATATGAAGCTCAAACTACAAAATTAGCAGTAACGAATCAAAGAACATCTTGTTGCAAAATATAATGAGATACAAGCTGATGCGTGTAGGATAAAGGTTAAGGTCCATAAAAATTATGTACACGAGAAAAAGATGCATTTCTGATATACTAGGTTGTCCAAAGGTTCTGCCGTTTCACTTTGAAAATTCGTAGCTTATCGTTATCGTCACAATCTTTCTGATTTTATCAGATAGAAGAAGTCTTCCTCTTTGTAGTAGGCTGATTCAAAAGTTCTGTCTGATTTTCAGTTGCCTTGTTTTAGCGCAGCTATTTTCTTGGGGTTTTGCACTTATGGCACTGTCATAACCATCATCTAGAAGTACTTTTCTTGCTCCTTCTAGTGCTTACTGATGCTTGGCAAATCAACTTTATCAACTTTCCTATGATGAAATTTTGAGCCCCGAAGCAAAATTGCCAAAATACAGTCATGCCCAAGAATTTTAGTACTCTGCGTTGATACCACTGCTTA